>CM060678.1:179618252-180203252 GCA_030686995.1 Artemisia argyi
TTTACCATTTTTGAGCTGCCAAAACATCCAAAAACACTCAATAATGAATCAAAATAGTGAAAATATCCCAGAAAAGTGTTTTACATGTTTCAAATGCAAAAATACCAAAAACAAATGAAAAACGCATAAAGTTTGCATAATTGGCAGTTTCAGTCCCCCAACTTTCAAAAGTTGTCAAATCTAGTCCCTGTTCATTCTAAAAACTTAAAAAAGTCACCAAAGGTCCTTATAAATCAAAAAGTTACATAAAAAGTCCTTTTGTGAAAAGTTTCACAAAATATCAAGTTTAGTCCCTGAACTTTGAAAATTGTCAAAAATGGTCCCTGGGATATGAAAAACTTTGAGAAAAACAAATTTTGTCCTTGCACTAACCTTTTATGACAGGATTGGTCCTTGGTGAAAAGTTTGGTGAAAATTACACAAATGGTCCCTGAAGTTTGAAAGTTTGACGGTTTCAGTCCCTGGTGAAAATAAATTGGAAAAATCATTCCAGGGCCTTACACTAATCATACTTTGGCATAATACACCCTTTGGAATACTTCAAGAACATGCCAAATCCAGTCCCCAAACTTTACCAAAATTACAAAACTAGTCCTTGTGTGAAATAAAACCAAACCGGATCCAAAAATAATAATACTACTCCATACTATCCAATCCAATCCACATCCTTAGCCCATCCCCATTTCCCATTTTTGGGCCCAAGAAATACCAGCCCACACCACAAACCCAACGCACCCTTTAATATTAATAAGCCGGGTCAAACATTTGACCCCGGTCAAATACCAGTCAAACAACCAAAACCGCCCATCTCCCTTCTCCCTCAGCAAAACCACAAAACCACCACACCCTGGTATTGCTCCACCACCCCACCACTTGCCCATCCCATCACCACTAACCCACACCCTTACACCTACCTAAGCCACCACAATAAATGCTGCCCCCCAATTGCACTCAACCAGAGTCAAATTGCAAAAACAGACTTTCCCGCCAAAATACGTGGCAACTTGTGAGTGGACCAAAGAAGTCATAGAGAGGTGGGATATGATGAGAAAGATGCTGGGAACCCTAATTCGTGGCTATAAAAGGCAAAGAGTGCAAGATGATCAAGTGTCTAGTTTTTTTTAGCATAATTGTAGTCGTGTAATTTCATTAAGCAAGTGTAGTGTAGCAAAAAGCTTTTAAGAATTTGTAGAAGTCAATTCAGTGTATTATTAATCTTTTCAAATTAATATAAGCAAGTTTCTTCAACTTATTTTGTTTATGCAAATTTCAAGTTTCATGTATTAATCTGAATCATAGGCTGCTAGTGTTTGAGTTTGAATAATGGACTGAGTTAGGTTCACATAGGCTCCAATAAGCTTATTAAAGCTTTAGAGACTTTAAAACTCAGTTATATTAGAAGAAAAATCAAAAATCTAAAAATGGTCAACTATGGTCAACTGTTTTGCTTGGTTTGAGTTTTCAGGTACTGAGAGGGATTGGTGATCAAGATTGGAGCTTAAATTGGCCTATCTAAAGATAGGCTTCTGTGGAGAAGCCCCTTGTTCAAGCTAAGGGTAACTTGTAAGCTTTTGCAAATTTTAAAATTCCACTAAAAATTAGTCCTTGATATTATCGGATTGCTAGTTGTTCATTGGATAGTCTGTGTTTGTTTGTAGAATTTGAGTAGTGTTTGAGTAATTTTTAGCTTATAATTAATAGCTTGTGTGTTTGAATCAATAGCTGCTTAATAATTGGAATTAATTGTCATAAATTAGTTTAAGTAGTTTACTTATGTTATTGTTGTGACATTCTGTTTCCAAGTGCTAAAATAAGTCTATCTAATCATAATCAGTAGTTAGAAATCAAATTTGTATAACCTAGTAATCATCTGCTTCAAAAATCACCAAACAGTCCCACATAAAGGGGTGTTTGGATTTGCAAAGTTGGTAGTGTTTGTGTGGATCTCAGAGGGCAAAATTAGCATAGACAGCATACCATAGTCCCATTTGATAATCACAAGCTTTAAACCAGTTGTTGTTTCAAGTCCAAAGTCAAAATCTCAAAATTTTAACTCTCACAGCTAACTGTGAGAGTTTTAAGTGTCCAAATCCATTTAATTACTTACATTAGTTGTTAACATAGTGTAAACTAGCTTAAATATACCTTGTAACACCATTTTTAATCAGTAGGAATCATTAGAAGTTCACATAAGTCAAACTAGTTCATGTTCTAAAAAAGTCAAATTGTGCCTTTTCAGATTTTCTCAAAACTAGTGTGATTTTTATAGATTTGTGTGTTGAGATTCAAGCTTTGAGCTTTTGTGAACTTATTTTCTACCAGCTGATCTTTAAGTTCCCACATTTGTTTGATTTTTATGAAATTATGTGTGGGCCCCACAAGCTAGGGAAATCACTTGCAGGGCAAGCATTTCCCCTGCACGACCAGACTCAGTCCATCACCACCACTTTGGTGGTGATTTGTGACCACCTCAGTGGGCCTCACTTGCCATACTTGGCACCATTGAACTCCCCTCCTACCAGGGATCAGACTTTGACCCCTTGTTTGACCTAGGACTCAGTGGACCCCACCTAGTTTAGCCCCTCAAGTTTGTCCCAGTTCTGTGTTCATTTCCCTTTGAGAAAAGTGCTTATTTGATTGTGTTCAGCTTATTTGAGCTTATTTCTTGCTATTCTCTGTTTTTTTAAGTTTCTTGAACTTATTTGTATCTGTTTTCATCCTTGTGGACCCCACCTACACCCATTTGAGCTAATTTGCCCAAGCAGTCAACATAAGTCAACTGCCTAGCCAAAAGGGGTGCTTATAGCTTATTTATAAGCTATTTTTCAAAGTGCTTTCATAAAAGTTTCTCATTTTCAGTGGTTAAGTAGGTTTGTAAAAGAAAAATCCAAAAAAGTCAAGTTTAAAATAAGTGATAGTTTCTATTTAATTCAATTAAATTTTAATTTTCATTTTTAGATTTTAATTAAGTATTTAGTATTTTTATATTTTTATTAATTACCTTATATAGTAAAGTATTTTTAGTAAAATTTTCAGATTTTTATATTACCATTTAGTATTTATTAGATTTAATTTTAGTTTTCTTAATTATTAATTAATATTAAGTATTAAATCTCATATTTAGTTCTTATAAAGTAAAACTTAGTTTTTATATTTTTCCTAGCTCTAATATAGTATAATAAACTTTTAGAACATATATTTTTAAATTCTACTGTTCATTTTCTATTTTTCTTATTTTAATTGTTTAAATTAGAATTAAGTTAATTAAAAGGTAAATAATTAGTGGATTAATCTTAAAACATAATTTTTAGAGTTTTTATAATTTTATAGGATTCCTGTGATGGTTAAGTAATTTTATAAATTTTATCTTAATTTTCTAAGTTAATTTAGTATTAATAGTAATTAAAAGTAGTTTAAATAGTTTAATTAAGTTAAATAGTTTTTAATTTATAAAAAACCCATAAAAAGACAAAAATATTTATTTTTATTTTTTATACTTTCTTCAAGTTCTAATTTAAGTTTAGAAATTGTTTTTGCAAATTTTTAGTTTAATTTGTAATAGTTATAATTATTAGTTAATTTAAATTAGATTTTAATTTAGTTTTTAAATAGTTTTATTAATTAAATAATATTTAAATAATATTTTAATCATTTTCATAGTTTCATTTTCATTTTTAATTTTAAGTTTTAAAAAGTGTCAAAAGCACCCCCTGTAGTTTGTTAAATACCAAAATCTCACTTTTTCAGTCCGATTGCGTAAATCTGAATTGTGAATACGTGCATATATCTGATATATGAATTTTGTGAATATTATATCTGTGTACAAATACCAAAATAACAGTAGCAAAATCAATTCCACATCATCTGGGCTACTGTCCTCAGTGCCACTCACTCATAAACGATTCCAAAAGCACCATTTCAATCTCGCTGGTACTTTAACGACCCGGGGAAACACTATACTATCCACGGAGTATTGATTCTAAGCTGTTTTTGACTTGTTGACCTTGTTCAACAATATCTGACGGTTTAAACCCAATCAAAATTTGGCGCCGCTGCCGGGGAGGTTGTTGCGTGTTTTATAAAATCGTTTTAAGTTTAGTGGTTTTCAAAACCCTCCCTGTACAAATTTCACACAAATTTGTAAAAAGTTTTTGTAAAAACATAATCATATCAAAAACGTTCATTAACACTTCTCCTGAAGTGTTGAAAACACAAAAAAAAATTAAAAACAATCAAAAACAAACTGTGAAGTTAAATTACTTCGTGTTCTTTAAGATTACAACCTGAAACAGTTGGTTTAAGGTAAGTTCTGACATTAAATTGCAAACTGAAGAGGAAACCTATTTACTTCCTCCCGCCAGCCTACGAGTAATCTTAAAGGGACGATTTCGGTTAACGAATCAGTTCCAAAAATATTTCCCAAATTTCTGCACACACACCCATAAGCCTAAAGTAGTTTTTCAAATTAATAAATAAACCCATAATAAGTTCCCAAACTTAAGATTAAAACTTGCCTTTATATCCCTGTGAGTGGTGTACCTTTTTCAAAGAAGCCATTCACTTGTGATTTCTGGTTTAAGTTCACTGTGGTTTTGCCTCGAACTTGTGTTGAAAAATTGTTTTTAGTGCATGCGCACTCGGTCACAAACAAAACGTAAAAATCAGAAAAACGTACCCGAGCTACGTTCTGATACAGAAGAACCAAAATCCGAAATGGCCGCTGGGCCACCACCACCATTACCACCCCCTGACCCTCCCAGGGATGTGTCAGCTCCTGATCTCCGAACGATGGAGGAGTTGTGCCAGCCTACCATGCAAGGGCGGGGTGGGCCTATTGCACCACTCACTATTGGGGCTGCGAACTTTGGCCTCAAGCATCACATGATCCAACAAGTCCAGAATTCGTGTCAATTTCACGTATTACCGGGTGACGATGCCAACAAGCATCTTGACAAATATCTTACGGTCACCCAAAGCATGAAACAGCATGGTGTCACCGATGATGCCCTCCGGCTGTACCTCTTCCCCTATTCTCTCACTCATCATGCCACTGCATGGTTTGACCGACTCCCAAAGAATTCTATTCAAACATTTGATGAGATGGTAACCAAGTTTCTAGCAAAATATTTTCCACCATCAATGGTTACCAAGTTACGAAATGATATCAGCAACTTCCGGCAACGTCCCGATGAGTCTCTTTTTGAGGCTTGGGAACGTTATAAGCTAGCTATTGATCGGTGCCCTAACCACAATATGTTACAAGTTACCATCATAGATACCTTCTATAATGGTCTGACATTGAGGCACCGAGATATTCTCAATGTTGCTGCTGGTGGGACCTTTATGAAAAGGCGTCCCGAGGAGTGCTATGACTTGATTGAGAACATGACTGCCTACCATAACTTTTGGGATTCCTCTGCGGAGAGGGATGCGTCATGTAATTCAGTTACTCCTTCATCATCATCTCCTGAAATAATTGCTCTTACCAAAAAGATTGATGATATTTCTACGGCTGTGTTGAGAATGAACCAAACGATGCAACATCAGGTTCAAAATCAACAAGTGAAAGCCGTAGCCCGAAGTTGTGAAACTTGTGGGGGCCCACATCTGTATTCCGAGTGTCCAGCTACTGCTGACTTTCCTCAAGAGAACGTTTACGCTGCTCACGGTTCCTACAACACGGGGGATAATTCTTACCAACCGCAAGGGGACCGTAATCTCTTAAGCTATCGTTCCAATAATTTTCTCGGACCTCCCGGTTTTAACCAAAATCAAAACCGTAACGCGAATCAGAATTTTAACCAAGGTCAAAACTCAAATTTCCAAAACCCGAACCAAAATCAAGGCCAGTTTAATCAAAACAATTTTCAAAATGGCAATCAAAACCAAGGTTTTCAAGGAAATTTTCAAAGAAACCAGAATCAAGGGAATTACAATCAGGGTAATTTCAATCAGAGAAACAATTTTCAGGGTAACAACAATCAAAATCAAGGTAATTTTCAAAACAACCGTGTTCAAAATCCCCCTGTTCAAAATCAAAACGTTGTTCCACCCTCATCTTCCTCCGATGAAGTGCTAAAACAATTTATGAAAGCACAAGAGGAAATGAATCGGTTATTGATCGGCAAGATCTCTGAACTTCAGAAGTCTTTAAATGATCGACCCTCGGGCCCGGGTACATTACCGAGCAACACGATCGCTAACCCGAGGGGCGATGTCAAAGCGATCACCACCCGAAGTGGGGTATCATACAATGGACCCGCGATTCCCTCTACCTCTTCTTCTCCTCCTAAGGTAACGGAACGTGAACCTGAGGTTACCACGGACACGGTACTTCCTACTAATAACGGAGGTACCAACAACGTCCACCCTCAAGTTGTCTCGGTCCCGGCTCGTAAGCCGAAAGTTGTATTTGATCCTCCTGTGAGTTCTGATGAAATCCCAAAGAATGATCCTAAGCCGTCAATTCCATATCCTTCATGTGTGAATGATCAAAAGAACCGCGAAAGAGCTAATCATCAGATGGAAAAATTTTATCAAATTTTCCAAGAATTACACTTCGATATTAGCTTCGCGGACGCTCTTCTTCTCATGCCTAAGTTTGCTTCGACAATCAAAAATCTGATAAGCAACAAAGAAAAACTCTGTGAGATGGCAAAAACCTCACTCAATGAGCATTGCTCAGCAGTGCTCTTGAAAAAGCTTCCCGAAAAGCTTGGAGATCCCAGGAAATTTCTCATTCCATGTATTTTCCTTGGGATGGTTGAATGCTTTGCCTTAGCCGATCTTGGCGCAAGCATTAACCTGATGCCTTACACAGTCTGGAAAAGACTCTCACTTCCTGCTCTCACTCCGACCTGCATGACACTCGAACTTGCAGACCGTACTATATCCCGTCCTCTCGGCATTGCCGAAGATATCTTCGTGAAAGTAGGAAAATTCCATTTTCCGGCAGATTTCGTGATTGTTGATTTCGATGCTGACCCGAGAGTTCCTCTCATTCTTGGGAGTGGATTCTTAAGAACGGGTCGTGCTTTAATCGATGTATTCGAAGAAGAAATCACTCTACGTGTTGGTGGCGAAGCCATCACATTCAATCTTGATCAGACTTCAAGATACTCTTCCAACTATGACGCTGAAACGGTTAACCGAATTGATGTCATCGATGTTGCGTCTGAGGAGTATTCTCAAGAGGTCCTTGGTTTCTCATCTAGTGGCAGTCTTTCTGCTGACCCTATCATTTCTGACCCTTCCCCTTCCCTCACTCCGTTTGAGGGAAGTGACTTCCTTCTGGAAGAGGTCGAGGCTTTTCTTGCTCAAGATAGCTCAATCCCAAGTGGGGTTGATGAAAACTATCTTGACCCGGAGGGGGACATTCTTCTCCTTGAAAGATTGTTAAATGACGATCCTTCACCCTCTCCGTCTCCACAAATACTTCATAAAGCGGAAGTCAAAAATGTTGAAATAACTGAAGACTTTCTCGAGGTTGAGCTCAAGGACTTGCCTCCTCATCTAGAATATGCATTTCTGGAGGGTGATAATAAATTACCCGTCATTATTGCTAAAGACTTGAAAGATGAGGAAAAGGTTGCACTCCTAAAGGTTCTTAAGTCAAACAAGCAAGCAATTGCTTGGAAACTCTCCGACATTAAGGGTATAAGCCCTAACTTTTGTACTCATAAAATCTTAATGGAGGATGACTTTAAGCCAGCAGTGCAACATCAGAGAAGGGTAAATCCCAAAATCCACGAAGTTATCAAACAAGAGGTTTTAAAACTTCTTGATGCGGGATTGATTTACCCTATATCTGACAGTCCTTGGGTTAGCCCAATTCATTGTGTTCCCAAAAAGGGTGGCATTACCGTTGTCACCAACGAGGATAACGAGTTGATTCCGACTCGTTTGGTCACGGGTTGGCGTGTATGTATTGACTATCGAAAGTTAAATGAAGCCACCCGTAAAGACCAGTTTCCTCTCCCTTTTATGGACCAAATGCTCGAAAGACTTGCGGGGAATGAATACTACTGCTTCCTCGATGGCTTCTCGGGTTACTTCCAAATCCCCATTGATCCCCAGGATCAAGAGAAGACTACCTTCACATGCCCCTACGGGACTTTTGCTTACAGACGTATGCCTTTCGGCTTATGTAATGCACCAGGCACGTTCCAGAGGTGCATGATGTCTATTTTTTCCGACATGATCGGGAAAACTATGGAGGTATTCATGGATGACTTTTCGGTCATTGGGGATTCATTCCAGACCTGTCTCTCCCACTTGGAACAAATGCTTAAACCTTGCAAAGAAACGAATTTAAGTCTCAACTGGGAGAAGAGTCACTTTATGGTTAAAGAGGGCATAGTCCTCGGCCATAAAATCTCAAAGAACGGGATTGAGGTTGACAAAGCCAAAATAGATGTCATTGCTAAATTACCTCATCCCACCACCGTAAAAGGTGTTAGGAGCTTTTTGGGTCATGCCGGCTTCTACCGTAGGTTTATCCAAGATTTTTCTAAGATTGCCCGGCCTATGACCCATCTCCTCGAGAAGGATGCTCCTTTCATCTTCTCTCCTGAGTGCATCGAAGCTTTTGAAACATTAAAGGAAAAGCTTACCGAGGCACCAATTCTTGTTGCCCCCGATTGGGACCTACCTTTTGAGCTTATGTGCGATGCTAGTGATTTTGCCATAGGTGCGGTCTTGGGGCAACGAAAAGCAAAATACTTTCAGCCTATACACTACGCAAATAAGACTATGACCGAAGCTCAAGGTCATTACACCACCACTGAAAAAGAACTCCTAGCTGTGGTGTATGCCTTTGAGAAATTCCGGCCATACTTGATCCTGACTAAAAGCGTAGTGTATACGGATCACTCGGCTTTGAAGTACCTATTTGCAAAGCAAGATGCAAAGCCGAGGCTTCTCCGTTGGGTTCTCCTCCTTCAGGAATTTGATATCATTATCCGTGATAAAAAAGGAGCTGAGAACCTTGCTGCTGATCATCTCTCACGATTAGAAAACCCTCATCAAGATGTGTCCGAGAAAAAGGAAATAAATGAAACATTTCCTCTCGAGACACTCAATGCGGTTGCTTTTCGTGGTGACTCTACTACCCCATGGTTTGCCTACTTTGCAAATTACCATGCGGGTAACTTCATCGTGAAGGGGTTGACGTCCCAACAGAAGAAAAAATTCTTCAAAGACGTTAAACATTACTTCTGGGACGACCCCTATATCTTCAAAGTCTGTGCCGATCAAGTCATCAGGCGATGTGTATACGGACAGGAAGCCACTGATATTCTCAAGGCTTGCCATGCTGGACCCACCGGGGGCCACTATAGTCCTAACTACACCGCCAAAAAGGTGTTTGATTCCGGTTTCTATTGGCCCACGATCTATAAGGATGCCCACGAGTTAGTCAAAGCCTGTGATGCTTGTCAGCGTCACGGGAATATTTCACAAAAGAACGAAATGCCACAAAATGCTATTCAAGTTTGTGAAATCTTTGACGTCTGGGGCATTGACTTTATGGGGCCATTCCCATCTTCTCGTGGAAACAAGTATATTCTCGTGGCTGTTGACTACTTGTCAAAATGGGTTGAGGCTAAGGCCTTACCCACTAACGATGCCCGAGTTGTTGTGAAATTCTTGAAATCCCTCTTTGCTCGTTTTGGAACCCCACGTGCCATCATTAGTTATCGCGGTACTCACTTTTGCAATGATCAATTTGCAAAAGTCATGCTTAAGTACGGTGTTACTCATCGTCTTTCAACCGCATATCACCCCCAAACAAGTGGGCAGGTGGAGGTTTCCAACCGTGGTATAAAACGGATTCTTGAGAGGACAGTAGGTGAAAACCGTGCTTCCTGATCGGATAAACTAGATGATGCACTTTGGGCCTTCCGTACAGCTTACAAAACACCCATCGGGTGTACTCCATACAAGCTTGTATACGGGAAGGCGTGTCATTTACCGATCGAGCTCGAGCACAAAGCCTACTGGGCCTTGAAACATGCAAACAACGACCTTCATAAAGCGGGTGATCATCGTAAGGTTCAAATCAATGAATTAAATGAACTTCGTGATCAAGCCTACGAGAACTATTTGATCTACAAAGAAAAGACAAAGAAGATTCACGACTCTAAAATTAAGAACCACGTTTTCAACGTTGGTGACAGAGTCCTTCTTTTCAACTCAAGATTAAAGATCTTCTCGGGGAAATT
This sequence comes from Artemisia argyi, assembly GCA_030686995.1. NCBI lineage: Eukaryota > Viridiplantae > Streptophyta > Magnoliopsida > Asterales > Asteraceae > Artemisia > Artemisia argyi. The sequence continues at coordinate 179,628,473 of CM060678.1, forward strand.
AAAAACCCGATGGACCGGACCATTCACTATTGCTAAAGTATATCCATACGGGACTGTTGAGTTATCTCAACCCGAAGGTCCCAACTTCAAAGTGAATGGTCATAGATTGAAACATTATTTTGGAGAGGACATATCACCCATGGTTGTCCCGGATCTCCAAACTTTCCCCATGGACCAATGAATTCGGGGATCGAGTCAAGCTAGTGACTCGGTGAACAAAAATTAGCAACATATATGGGTTTTCACCCGTATTTCTGACTTCTTTCTACTTTCTACCACCCTAGTGTGGGGGAGTGGCCGTCCCCCACCTTTTGAAAAGTAAATATGTATACAAGTTTCAGTAAAAAAAAATGTAATTGTATGTTCAGATAAATAAAGTGAAAAATAAAATCGATATTTCCACAATTAGATTCGAATATTAGCTTTTTCCGTTCAGAGATTCGGCATAATAGCCGGGACTTTGAATATTGAGGACAATATTCAATTCTAGTGTGGGGGGGGGGGGGGGGAGGGGGGGAATTCTTACGAATTTTATCACAAAACTTTCTAAGTACCCCCATTTTTAGGCCTAAATTTTTCAAAAATTTTTCACTTTATTTCAAAATTTTTGTGGTAATCAGTCCGCCAAAGTCTAAAATGACAAATGGATTGGCTAGTCCAGGAGCAAACGGCTCTTGGTAAAGACATCTCAAACCCGTTGATGGCTGGCAATTTGCCAAAAATTGTATGGTTCCTCAACTCCCCCGTATCCTCATAAATAAATGAGTTGGCTAGCCCGCAAGATTATGGCTTGTGGTAAAGGCAGTGGAAAATCCATAATTGGTAATCAGCTCACCAAGATGTTGACTTAGTCCATCAAGATGCTGGCTAGTCCAGAAGCAAACGGCTTTTGGTAAAGACTAATCAAATCCGTTGACAGCTGGTGGTTTGCTCAAAATCACACGGTTATCAGGTGTGCCACAGTTCTTACACCTGGCTACTCCAGAAGTGATGGCTTTTGGTAAAGAGATTCTCAAATCCATCAGGTTTTTCTCAAAAGATTGCTATGGACTAGCAATGTTTTAGTGTGGGGGATTGATGAGTGTGTAAATACTCATCATTTTTACCATTTATGAGCTGCCAAAACATCCAAAAACACTCAATAATGAATCAAAATAGTGAAAATATCCCAGAAAAGTGTTTTACATGTTTCAAATGCAAAAATACCAAAAACAAATGAAAAACGCACAAAGTTTGCATAATTGGCAGTTTCAGTCCCCCAACTTTCAAAAGTTGTCAAATCTAGTCCCTGTTCATTCTAAAAACTTGAAAAAGTCACCAAAGGTCCTTATAAATCAAAAAGTTACATAAAAAGTCCTTTGGTGAAAAGTTTCACAAAATGTCAAGTTTAGTCCCTGAACTTTGAAAATTGTCAAAAATGGTCCCTGGAATATGAAAAACTTTGAGAAAAACAAATTTTGTCCTTGCACTAACCTTTTATGACAGGATTGGTCCTTGGTGGAAAGTTTGGTGAAAATTACACAAAAGGTCCCTGAAGTTTGAAAGTTTGACAGTTTCAGTCCCTGGTGAAAATAAATTGGAAAAATCATTCCAGGGCCTTACACTAATCATACTTTGGCATAATACACCCTTTGGAATACTTCAAGAACATGCCAAATCCAGTCCCCAAACTTTACCAAAATTACAAAACTAGTCCTTGTGTGAAATAAAACCAAACCGGATCCAAAAATAATAATACTACTCCATACTATCCAATCCAGTCCACATCCTTAGCCCATCCCCATTTCCCATTTTTGGGCCCAAGAAATACCAGCCCATACCACAAACCCAACGCACCCTTTAATATTAATAAGCCGGGTCAAACATTTGACCCCGGTCAAATACCAGTCAAACAACCAAAACCGCCCATCTCCCTTCTCCCTCAGCCAAACCACAAACCACACCCCTGGTATTGCTCCACCACCCCACCACTTGCCCATCCCATCACCACTAACCCACACCCCTACACCTACCTAAGCCACCACAATAAATGATGCCCCCCAATTGCACTCAACCAGAGTCAAATTGCAAAAACAGACTTTCCCGCCAAAATACGTGGCAGCTTGTGAGTGGACCAAAGAAGTCAGAGAGAGGTGGGATATGATGAGAAAGATGCTGGGAACCCTAATTCGTAGCTATAAAAGGCAAAGAGTGCAAGATGATCAAGTGTCTAGTTTTTTTTAGCATAATTGTAGTCGTGTAATTTCATTAAGCAAGTGTAGTGTAGCAAAAAGCTTTTAAGCATTTTTAGAAGTCAATTCAGTGTATTATTAATCCTTTCAAATTAATATAAGCAAGTTTCTTCAACTTATTTTGTTTATGCAAATTTCAAGTTTCATGTATTAATCTGAATCATAGGCTGCTAGTGTTTGAGTTTGAATAATGGACTGAGTTAGGTTCACATAGGCTCCAATAAGCTTATTAAAGCTTTAGAGACTTCAAAACTCAGTTATATTAGAAGAAAAATCAAAAATCTAAAAATGGTCAACTATGGTCAACTATTTTGCTTGGTTTGAGTTTTCAGGTACTAAGAGGGATTGGTTATCAAGATTGGAGCTTAAATTGGCCTATCTAAAGATAGGCTTATGTGGAGAAGCCCCTTGTTCAAGCTAAGGGTAACTTGTAAGCTTTTGCAAATTTTAAAATTCCACTAAAAATTAGTCCTTGATATTATCTGATTGCTTGTTGTTCATTGGATAGTCTGTGTTTGTTTGTAGAATTTGAGTAGTGTTTGAGTAATTTTTAGCTTATAATTAATAGCTTGTGTGTTTGAATCAATAGCTACTTAATAATTAGAATTAACTGTCATAAATTAGTTTAAGTAGTTTACTTATGTTATTGTTGTGACATTCTGTTTCCAAGTGCTAAAATAAGTCTATCTAATCATAATCAGTAGTTAGAAATCAAATTTGTATAACCTAGTAATCATCTGCTTCAAAAATCACCAAACAGTCCCACATAAAGGGGTGTTTGGATTTGCAAAGTTGGTAGTGTTTGTGTGGATCTCAGAGGGCAAAATTAGCATAGACAGCATACCATAGTCCCATTTGATAATCACAAGCTTTAAACCAGTTGTTGTTTCAAGTCCAAAGTCAAAATCTCAAAATTTTAACTCTCACAGCTAACTGTGAGAGTTTTAAGTGTCCAAATCCATTTAATTAGTTACATTAGTTGTTAAAATAGTGTAAACTAGCTTAAATATACCTTGTAACACCATTTTTAATCAGTAGGAATCATTAGAAGTTCACATAAGTCAAACTAGTTCATGTTCTAAAAAAGTCAAATTGTGCCTTTTCAGATTTTCTCAAAACTAGTGTGATTTTTATAGATTTGTGTGTTGAGATTCAAGCTCTGAGCTTTTGTGAACTTATTTTCTACCAGCTGATCTTTAAGTTCCCACATTTGTTTGATTTTTATGAAATTGTGTGTGGGCCCCACAAGCTAGGGAAATCACTTGCAGGGCAAGCATTTCCCCTGCACGACCAGACTAAGTCCATCACCACCACTTTGGTGGTGATTTGTGACCACCTCAGTGGGCCCACTTGCCATACTTGGCACCATTGAACCCCCCTCCTACCAGGGATCAGACTTTGACCCCTTGTTTGACCTAGGACTCAGTGGACCCCACCTAGTTTAGCCCCTCAAGTTTGTCCCAGTTCTGTGTTCATTTCCCTTTGAGAAAAGTGCTTATTTGATTGTGTTCAGCTTATTTGAGCTTATTTCTTTCTATTCTCTGTTTGTTTAAGTTTTTTGAACTTATTTGTATCTGTTTTCATCCTTGTGGACCCCACCTACACCCATTTGAGCTAATTTGCCCAAGCAGTCAACATAAGTCAACTGCCTAGCCAAAGGGGGTGCTTATAGCTTATTTATAAGCTATTTTTCAAAGTGTTTTCATAAAAGTTTCTCATTTTCAGTGGTTAAGTAGGTTTGTAAAAGAAAAATCCAAAAAAGTCAAGTTTAAAATAAGTGATAGTTTCTATTTAATTCAATTAAATTTTCATTTTCATTTTTAGATTTTAATTAAGTATTTAGTATTTTTATTAATTACCTTATATAGTAAAGTATTTTTAGTAAAATTTTCAGATTTTTATATTACCATTTAGTATTTATTAGATTTAATTTTAGTTTTCTTAATTATTAATTAATATTAAGTATTAAATCTCATATTTAGTTCTTATAAAGTAAAACTTAGTTTTTATATTTTTCCTAGCTCTAATATAGTATAATAAACTTTTAGAAAATATATTTTTAAATTCTACTGTTCATTTTCTATTTTTCTTATTTTAATTGTTTAAATTAGAATTAAGTTAATTAAAAGGTAAATAATTAGTGGATTAATCTTAAAACATAATTTTTAGAGTTTTTATAATTTTATAGGATTCCTGTGATGGTTAAGTAATTTTATAAATTTTATCTTAATTTTCTAAGTTAATTTAGTATTAATAGTAATTAAAAGTAGTTTAAATAGTTTAATTAAGTTAAATAGTTTTTAATTTATAAAAAACCCATAAAAAGACAAAAATATTTATTTTTATTTTTTATACTTTCTTCAAGTTCTAATTTAAGTTTAGAAATTTTTTTTGCAAATTTTTAGTTTAATTTGTAATAGTTATAATTATTAGTTAATTTAAATTAGATTTTAATTTAGTTTTTAAATAGTTTTATTAATTAAATAATATTTAAATAATATTTTAATCATTTTCATAGTTTCATTTTCATTTTTAATTTTAAGTTTTAAAAAGTGTCAAAAGCACCCCCTGTAGTTTGTTAAATACCAAAATCCCACTTTTTCAGTCCGATTGCGTAAATCTGAATTGTGAATACGTGCATATATCTGATATCTGAATTTTGTGAATATTATATCTGCGTACAAATACCAAAATAACAGTAGCAAAATCAATTTCACATCATCTGGGCTACTGTCCTCAGTGCCACTCACTCATAAACGATTCCAAAAGCACCATTTCAATCTCGCTGGGACTTTAACGACCCGGGGAAACACTATACTATCCACGGAGTATTGATTCTAAGCTGTTTTTGACTTGTTGACCTTGGTCAATAATATCTGACGGTTTAGTCCCAATCAGTCAGCTCGCCGCCAATTAGGGTTCGTCTTGTGCAAGTCGCCGTTATGACGGCGTCGCTCTTGATCTCTGACGCCGTCCTTTGTTAAATCTTTTGGGCCGTCTCTTGTTAGCTTTGTACGTGACTCTCATCTTCAAATTACACCTGACACCATCAGGTTGTAGGTCTTCAGAATTCATTTGAGTCATCTCTTGATAATTTTCCACTAGAAATCCATCTTCAGCAACAAGTGACGGAATCGCTTTGTAATTTGTGACGCCGCGACTTTGTCGTTTTCTTTAGTTTTTCGTCCAAATACGCCCTAAAAGTGCCGATTTCCAGATTTTTCATCGCAAGTACCTAAAATGCAAAAAGAAACGATTTAGGGCAATATTTGATCATATAAACATGATTTTGGCCTTAAATGACCCCTTAAAAAGGTGCCAAATAATTCCTCATCACTACTGATTATCTGAAACTTTCTATGCTATGAAATACTGAATTTTAATAAATGATAAGTCTATTACTTTTGCAAATAAACATATACATGCTATGTTTGCGCCGAAACAAGCTATAATCAACATGGCTAAAACTAAACGTTACTCACCTCGATTGGCTTAATTAGGTATTCCTCGAACATTCCTAGACTTCTGAGATCACCTAAATACATAAATATATCATTATATAGTCATTAGAACCTGCTATAACATCAGTTCACATAACCTACATCATTTTGCTAACTTATGTGAAATTACAAAATCTGCATTTTCTGGACAGTCTGCTGTAAAGTGCAAATTTGACCGACTTAAACTTGGAATTAGAACTTGAAACCAATTGCATTAGAAAGTAGACTTAGAGGAATAAAATTTGGTTTTTACCTCAAGTCAATCCGATAAATGGTTTATTCTATACGACCCTTCAAACATAGCACAAAATTATGCATAACATGCTGTCCTACTTTTAAACATGTCCAAAATGACCCAAAACCCATCATAAACTATTCTACTCTTTACCAAACTTATATCTCATCTTATTAAATATGTTAAGATTATTTTCCAACAAGTCTCCTCCACTTAAGCTTTATTCTAATCCATGAGTCTTAGCTCATTCCGAATATCTCTACTTTCTATGTAACATAATATATAAGTATGGAAAATGACTAAGAGGCCTAAAAATATTACTAGTTGTGTGTCTAAATAGATGTTACAATAAGTTATTGGATTGTGAAGAAGTGGGTCCTTCTACTGTCTAACACAGAGGTTTAAGCATGTAATTAGGCATGCCAACCAATGCTCTATAAGTATATACATGGTACCAGAGCCTTCGTTGATCTCTCCCCTAGCTACATCGGCTATGGTTAGGTGTGCACGACCTCGGGCTATTGCATTGCTTGATTCCTTTATGTCTGTATCCTTAAGTTGTCTGTCTTGTTCTACTGCGGATCTCGCCCTTGGGCAATCTGCAATTTCATGTCTAAGTCGGTAACATACCTCACAAACACGTATCGGCTTAAGACAATCCCTACTGAAATGACCCATTTTCCAACAACGGTAACAACCATCTTTACCTAAACGAAATTCTCCTAAATGTCTTTTCCTGCAAATTCTACAAACCGGATAATCAAATTTCTAACTACTTTCCCCCTCTGATCTCAACTTTTGTTCACCTTTTGACCTTGCCTTTGTCAATGAGGAATCCTTTTGATCATGTCTCATTTTTAGTAGGACTCGGTACATCCTTCATGATTTCTTGTTCTCTGTCTAGTGTTGCATTGTTCAATTCATTAAAAGTATGATATTGAACTCTCACATATCCTTTTTCAATAGTCCTCTATAGTGTTCCATCATTCTCTTTTCATCTTCCATGTACCCCAGACAATATCAAGCTCTATTTATAAACTTACCTCTGAACTCACTCACCGCCTCGGTAGTCTGATACATAACCAAAAACTCTCTCATGATTTTCTTTAGTTCTACCTTTGGGGAAAAGTTCTTAAGGAACATGTCTTTAAACGCTTTCTATTATAGCTTGCTTATTGTCCACTATCTTGGTATGTTTTATCAGATCCCACCAATCTTTAGCACGATCCATTAACAAATTAAAGGCAAATCTAACATGTAACTCTGGAGGACATATGCAAATACTGAATGCTCCTTCCATGTCCAAAAGCCACCTGAAACTAACAAACGGATCCCACTGCCCATGAAACTCAGGATGCTTGCATGCTTCGAATTTCCTGTAACTAAAATTACCATCCACGACCCGGTTCCCCTCAATTACATTTTATTCTCTTATTTCTAACGGTGCTCCATTCTTCCTCGTTTCAAATTCATTAGTCACAAGTTAGTCTAGATCAACTGGTTTGCCCCCAAAAGGTAACATACAAGAAACTCGACCAGACCGTGTCATAACTCATTAAAAATTGGAATCACATTGTTAGCCAGAGGTTATTAAGTCCGGTTCCATGTTTTAATTACATTTAACTTTATGTTCAATACAGTCATACGCGATCGCAGTTGCCTACAATACACACATTAAAATGTTAAAGAATGAAAAAACCAACTGATACAAAAATACGTACCGGTTATGGATTGAGCCGATTAAGCATCGTACACAAATAAGCTTTAATGGGTTTGGTCCATCTTCAAGAACAACATTCATCAAACCAAAGATCTTTACTCCACAAAGCTGCACTAAATGAACCCAAATTCGCCTTTATGTCCATCACATTTTAGCTCTCTAAAATATCCTTAACCTATGGGTGGTAGAGATTGGACACAAACAAGATGCACGTTACACAAAAACAAGTTGCCCCCCATCATCCGTCGTCGCTAACCTATTGTTCAGCTAAATTTGATGAAGTGAACAAGTGGCTTAGAAAAGTTATGGAGTGAAACTGCGAAAAAATTTGATACTTTCCAATTTTTGTTTATATATACAATAATTATATTTTTGTTTTAGTGGTTACAAATTTTTGGTATGAAAGATTAATTGTTTTTTTTGGGTAAACATGGGTTTCTGACTCGACATTGCGAGCCGACTAATCCCACGACGACTATCCTTTTTGGATAGCCCAGAGTCGGCGCAGGTGAACTTCCGTGACCATAAGGGGAGAATCCCCTTATGTCATATGAAAGATTAATTGTTTGTATATGCCATATTTCTGTAAGGACAAAAAGGTAAGTTTTCATGGAAATTAATTAATTAATTAATTATAATCGTGATTTATAAAGTGTTTCTTATTGTGGTAATTAAGTTTTTAGTTTGAATATTTGATTTTTTAGTTAATTAGTTTTGTGTAAAAATGAAATCTCGAGAATAAATTTGAGGTAGAAGATGAAGTGTGTAAAATGACAAAAGCTCCCTCAAGAGTAGGGGTGAGCATCGGTCCAAGACAGGACCAGACCGACAAGACCGATGACCGAATTAATAAAAAAAAATAAGACCGAGGACCGGACCGAATGTGGTCGGTCCGGTTCAACAAGGCCAAATAATCGGTTTATGGTCCGGACCGGACAGAGGACCGAATTAGCAAAAAGCCAAGACCGAGGACCGGACCGAATATGGTTGGTCTGGTCTGGTCCGGTCCGGTCTCGATCGATCTTTCTGTCGGTCCGATCTGTTCGGGTTCTTTGCTCAGCCCTACTCAAGAGTTATTGCAAAAAGACCAAAATCCCCTCACGTGGATGCACTAACGAGGGCTTAGTAACGGTTGTTAATCGAAGGATGAAACACGTAAAATTTGACAAGATCAAAGTAGGATAGTGTACTTACTTTGCGAGAAGAACGAAAAGTGAGATTATGTGTTAGCTACAAGGACCAAGTTGGAATTACCTCAAATATATATATATAAAACTTAGAAAACACTCATCCACAGTAATAACCCACCACTGATCTCCACTCCATCTTCATCAGCTCCAATTTCCAACACACACCCACTTCCAAACTCACAAAACCCTCCACAACCCAGATCTCCAAATCCCCATATCACAATGCTGACGTCATCATCATCAGCAAAACACCCAACAAGACAACAATGGCGTATCCTAGACTTAGTATCCTTAATCTTCTTCGGTACAATATTTCTTTTCTTCATTTTAATCCTAACCCCATTTGGAGATTCAATGGCAGCAAGTGGGAGCCAGTATCTGATGACGTCAGCAACAGGTGGAGCAACAAGAAGGCATCATATGATTAGTTTGATTGAATCTGGGAGGAATGTGAGTTTTGAGATGTGTGATTCAGAGGTTGTTGGTGTTGATTATATGCCTTGTGAAGATCCTAATAGGAATAGGTTGTTGAGTAGAGAAATGAATTTTTATAGGGAGAGACATTGTCCTAGGTTGGAGGAGAAGATGTTGTGTTTGGTCCCCATGCCGGTCGGGTATAATGTTCCTATTCAGTGGCCTGATAGCTTGTACAAGGTATGGTTTAAAATGGGTTTAATTGGTATGTTGATGATGTTATGTGATTGTACAATGTTCCCCATTTAGTGGCCCGTAACACCTCGTTATTTGATGGACTTATTGGAATTTGGAATAGCTAATAAGCTTCTTTTAGCGGCTTATGGCTTATTTAAGTTGATAAGCTTATAAGCCGGGAAATTGAGCTTATTGGCTTTTCCAGATTCTAATAAGCTCGTCAAATAAGCTAAACCAAATAACCCTGCACTTCAGTCATTCATGATAGAATTTGATTTGGGGTGGATTTACACATGCAATGTGTGGATATATAAGCATAACAAGGGGTTGTTTAGATTTGGTTCCGCCGCCTCTTGGGTATAATGTTCCATTTCAGTGGTCTGATAGTTTGCATAAGGCATGATCATTAAACGAGGTGTATTTAAGAGAGAATCTTGTAACAACCACAAAAAGTTACCATCAAACTCTCATCATTTAGTTCTTTTCATGAGATGCATATATCATTAATTCTCATCATTTCTTTTCATGTTAACATCATTATCTCTTAGATTAGTAAAATCAACCGTTGACATGTGTTACTTTAAATGACCATTTTACACCTTCAATGATTTCTAGTTTGTAAGGGAGAGGTTGGTCATTTCTAAGGATATGAATATTTTACCTTAGATGTGAGACGGGAATAATCAGTTTATGTTTTTGATGGGTGAACGTAGATCCCGCTCTGGATTTCAGGCATAATATCCTAATGATGACCTGATCGTATTTCTTCTTCATTTTGTAGCACTTTTAACATACTACATAAGTACATTGTGAAAGCTTAGTTGTGATTTGGATTCTGCTATGCATGGATGCATCATTGTGTTTGTACTTTTAGCAAAACATCACCATCTACATGAGTTGACCTGTTTTCTCATTGCTGAAGGGCTTTTTGGACCTTTGGCTAATCCTACACTTAGATGAAACTAGGTGTCCCAGTTTTCATGGTTGTAAGGTGTGTAGGGTTTGGTGCATGAGCATGACCAATTTCATTGGGATGAAGGAAGTGCCAGAATTAGTAGCTTGTTAGGTTAAGAAGAGCTTATTATGAATATCTTATATGTGGAAATCCTGTCTATTTTAACCTCTTTTCTTCGCTATAGATACATTAATTCATCAAGTAGATTGATTAGGTTGAGTTTTTGCACTGACAGCAATCCGAGGTATTTAGTAATGTAGCACAATTGCATTGCCTTGGGAACCATGTTTCAGTTAGTTAAGTCACATGTTCTAGCATTCAGAGCAATATCTCAATTCTGCATGTGCTGATTGATTGTGTATATGCTCTTGTCGCAAAGTAGGAAGAAAACATTTATGGCGGATATAGAAATTCTAGAGCGGATGATCTCTTTTAAGAAGTTATGTCCATATGATTATTGCTAAAGTCCGTGACATTTAACAGCAACAAAAAGGTATCATCAAACTCATCAGTTATTATTTTCCAGAGAGTACGTATTTTATACTGATACCTATTTTAAAAAGAAAAATCAACTGTTTACATGTATGACCTAATGTCTTTTTATTCTTAATGATTTTTAATTATGAGGGAGAGGGTGGTCATTTCTAAAGATACTTATAAATTTGTTTCTTTAGATGTAACATGGGTTATAATCAATTTCTCTTTTTGATGGGTTTATAACTTTATGTTTGCTCTGAATCTAATACTCGGTGCTCCTAATGATGATATATTGAAAACTTAGAAAATGATTTGGATCTGTCAATGTGTGGATAATTGGGTTCTAAATGTGTTTGGAAAATACACGGATGGGCTTGCTAAATGTGTTTGGAGCGCAAGCTTATATTGTAGGTCTTAACTCATTCCATGCTTTTCATCTTATTTTGTTTTCGATCACTAAATACGTGTCAGTCTTTTACTTCACTAATTCAATGATTTGATGGCCAACTCAGCTGTATAGTCGAGGACGGACCTAGAATTTTTGGAAGAAAAACAAATTTTTTAGTCTTATACAAAATTTTCTTTTACCCCCCCCCCCCCCCAGCGGAAGCGTAGGTTTGGTGTTTAGTTCTGGTTGGTATCATTAAGCTAACAGAGCAACAAATGGCTCTGTAATTTGTTTCCCTTTCTGATATTCTTCATATGCTGTAATATTTAGCAAATCTTTTTCTAATAAAAGTAACGGAAAGGGACAGTTGTTGATATTGAAGTTTTCTAAAGTGTGCTTCCATGATTCCATATATGTGTCCTTACCCTCTATTAGCATTCTGCAGTAATATAACGCAACTGATAAACTATGATCTATAGATTATTTATCAATTCTTTTTTCTCTATTTGGCTATAAATTTGACCTATTTTCCGCAATAAAAAGTCTTTTTACCTTGGTAACTAGTTATGTAATAATGGTCTATGTTCGAGTTACTTTTATTTATGGTTAGCCTGTACCAATTTTTTTGCAATTCAACTTTGTTACAAAAACATTGCTCATGATACAGCTTATCTTGTCTTTTAATCACAGATATGGCACGAAAACATGCCATATAATAAAATAGCAGAACGGAAAGGTCATCAGGGATGGATGAAGAAAGAAGGTCCACACTTCATATTTCCTGGGGGTGGCACTATGTTTCCAGATGGAGCTGTACATTATATCGAGCAACTTGAACATTATATTCCTATTTCTGGTGGGGTTTTAAGAACTGTTCTTGATATGGGATGTGGGGTAAGATTCTCTAATCTTGGGTTAGTTACCAAGACAACAAACATGCTACAAGTCATTTTCGAATTAACAATACGCTATAACTTTATCTGATTTGACAAATTGGTTAACGTTATTCCAGGTTGCTAGTTTTGGAGGGTTTTTACTAGCTGAAGATCTTTTGACATTCTCATTTGCTCCAAGAGATTCACACAAATCACAGATACAATTTGCTTTGGAAAGAGGAATACCAGCATTTGTTTTGATGCTCGGAACTCGCAGACTTCCATTTCCTGCATTTTCATTTGACTTAATCCACTGCTCTCGTTGTTTGATACCGTTTACAGCTTACAGTAGGTGGACTTAAGCTTATATATTTTAATCTTTCCCATGAAGATTGCAACAAATTCTTTCCTTGAAAGTGAATTTGTGATACCGAATAATCAGAAAAAGATAATAACGGTGTATATATATGTAATTATAACCTGATCTCTGATAAACATTTCAATTGCAGCTTGTGTAAGCAGTGACACTGATAAGATAATCACTTGTAAAACACTCATCCAAACACATAGTCAAACATTTCACTTAAACGATATGTAAAGTCAAACGTTGCAATTTTCACTGGACAGTGAGAGAATGATATAGTTTTTGCATAATTTTCTGACACGATGAACATATAACTTGCAGATGCCACGTATTTTATTGAAGTTGATAGATTACTACGTCCAGGAGGGTACCTGGTAATCTCTGGCCCCCCAGTACAGTGGCATGGACAAGATAAAGACTGGGCAGATCTTCAAGCAGTGGCTAAAGCATTATGCTACGAGTCAGTTGTTGTTGATGGGAACACTGCCATCTGGAAGAAGCCTGTGGATGATTCGTGTCTCAAAACCCAAGCTCAACGTGCCTTTAAATTGTGTCACAAGTCCGAAGACCCTAGTTATGCATGGTAATGTAACATGATATTTATGTGTGTTTATATCTGAATATTGTAATAGCTTCAATCTGAAAAATGTTATGTTGATGCAGGTACTATAACTTAAAAAAATGTGTGAGTAGGCTCCCTTCCGTCAATGGGAAACTTGCTGTTGGTGAAATTCCAAAATGGCCGCTAAGATTAACCAAAAGTCCATCAAGGGCTGCCCGTTTTAAAAATGGAAATGATGATTTTGAATCTGATACACGTCTATGGGAAAGGAGGGTTTCTTACTATAAAAAAACATTAAACTTGAAGCTTGGGACTCAAGCAGTTAGAAATGTGATGGACATGGATGCGTTTTTTGGTGGATTCGCTGCTGCACTGATATCCGATCCGGTGTGGGTGATGAATGTGGTTCTATACAATAAGCCATCAACTTTAGGTGTCATTTTTGATAGAGGCCTTATCGGCATTTATCATGATTGGTGAGTTGTTCCCCACTACTTAATATATTGTTTTTTGTAAGGCTAGAGCTATATTATCTCTTTTTATTGATTTCCATTTTCCTATAGTTTTATTTTGATTACCTCAATTCTCCTTCCTTTAGGTGCGAGCCTTTCTCTACTTATCCTCGGACTTATGACTTTATCCATATGGGTTCGGTTGGCTCGCTCATAAAGGATCCTGTCACTGACAAAAACAGGTACCGTATTTTGTCAAAATAACCACTATATTAAAGGATCTGGTTGGAAGTTTTTCCATCGAACTATTGGACGTTTTTTCATATTGTTTTGCAGATGTAATATTGTGGATGTGATACTTGAAATAGACAGGATATTACGGCCTGAAGGAACATTTGTGGTTCGTGATTCACCTGAAATGATTAGGAAAATAGATGATGTTGCTCGCTCTGTACGATGGGAATCTACAATACATGATTCAGAACCAGAATCAAACGGGAAGGAAAGAATACTGGTTGCTACAAAACTACTTTTGACGTTACCTTCTTCTTCACAGTAAAACATTCTTACCCGCCTTCAAAATATTGGTAAAGAAAAGTTTCTTTTGATATAATCATCTTTCTTCAAGGAATGCACCTTTATTGCTTGATGTGCAAGTTATCTATTGGAAACTTTTTGCATACGATAATGGGCAGACGACGAAATTGTATCCCAATATAGAGTATATCTTCAGAAATGTGGCTGTCTTTCTTGATCTGTAAGTTATCGGTTGGGAAATCGGTACACGCGTGAAAGGATACAAATCTCTTGCCTGATGTGCAAGTTATCTATTAGAAACTTCTTGCATGTATTAAAGGATGCAAGTTTCTTTCTTGATGTGTAAGTTATGTAAAAGAAATATCTTCCATTCATTATAGGGTGTAGCTTTCTTGCTTATCCTTGTTGATTTTATATAAAAAAAATGTGCTAGTAGTTTGATTTCATACACTTCTTTTGTTTTATTGGCTGTTATAGATAACCACTTTACTTAGATATATCACAGATACTGTAATAAACATTTCTTAGTAAAATGATTATTGTGGTTTTATGCAGTTGAATACATGGCGATTTTTGACCCTTTGTGGTGCCTAACATTCTTTGATTTCTTTCCATACAACTTTTCTTTTGGCCAATATGGTACAGTATTTTTCATGTTGAAAGATTCAAGTGAAAATATAATTGAAGGAAAACGAGAGACTAAGTTGAAATTTAAATACTTGACAAATCGAAATTACGAAATCTTGAAATTTCTATTAAGTTGCTATTTAAACCTTGATCATGACAATTGACAATTTGATATCCACAAAGATCTTGTGCAGCTTGACATTTGAAGGCTGAACTTGAAACTATGTCTCATGTATTTCAAACTGGAACTTGAAACCTTTGGGACATAAACACGAAAACTTCAGTCTCACCCATCGAGCTAGTTAGCTAGGCTTATCAACAGAAGTTAACCAGTAATCACGTTAAATTTACCCAAAAGGTCAGCAACAATCAACTTACATTGATTATGCACTCACCTTACCCTGATTATGCGCTAAACATCTGGACGATTTCTAATACATAGGAAATGTGCACTATAAGATGACTACTAGTTGAATAGGGATGCACTGACAAGGAGAGGCTTCATAATCAGTCTTATCTTCATTAATCATTCATGTTTTTTTTTTTTTAATAACTTAAGTAACTGATGAAACAAATTTATGTAGACCTTTTAAATAGATATACACACAGAAACAAGAGTGAGTATAGAGGAACTTGGATAAATTGAAGTCCAACACACACACACCATCTACTTACACAAAGGCGTATGAGTTATCTCATACGCCGTACACTTTATATATGTAGCGTCTAAGTCTAAAAGAGAAAGCGAGCTCAAGAACTTCCGATTCATTTACAAAAGATTGTGATTAGCTATAATCTGGATATCACCAAACATGATTCACTCATTCACATGTGCATCATACGTCGAGTCAAAATTGCTCCATACTGTATATACGGTTGGCTTATTCTTTTCACACCCCATGTGTTCTAGGAGCATCATTTTGCATAAAATGTGTTTTTTATTTTCTCACCAAATTTAGTGAAGTGGATATATGTCATGCCATCTGGCTTAATTGATTAAATAAACTAATAAACTGTTAAGAATTTTAGGGGTGATAGTAGAAGCTCTTAATAAATAAAGGGTTGGATTTGCAAATTAAAAATGTTTACAAATTACTTGTTTTTGCACAAAACAAAGAGTTTTTACAAACTATTTGTTGGAATATATGAATAATGTAAAACAATAAACATATAAACATCAAAGAGTACGCAGCGGAATAGATCAAATACAAATAATAAATTAACCGAATATAAATGGATGCGTACCTCTTTGTGATTTCTAGCAAGAACAAGAAACCAATGGAACAAGAACTATAAACCCTAATTGGGTTTAATGGTGGATCGACTAGGGTTAGTCGAATAGGGCAAATCACCTTGTTAGCAAAAGTATGCCAACACTTCGTTCTTGAACACACGTATTAGTAGCGTTTCAATAAGAAAAGCTAGGTTCTTAATTCACAAGCAATCCAAACATAATGTTTAGAAGATCGCGTAGAAACCCTAGAAGGGTGTAGTTGATCAACTAAACAAGAATGGTTTGAGCTTAGAAATCTAGTAGGAACCCTATAAGGGTGTAGTTCGATTTCTAACTCAAGAGGAGAAAGAGAAGGAGATTTGGTTTGCAAGTGAACCAAGGGATGAATGAATGAATGAGAGGAGGTCTCATTATATAGCATTCAATAAACTTGGAGCAAAAGCTATCCCAAACCCTAAGGGGAAGTGGGGTGGCCGGCCATGGGCTACAAAAGCCCAACCCGAACCTTACTTTCACTCTTTTCCAAATCTAGTCCTTCATCTTTCGTCTAACGGTCGTTAGGTACCGTTAAATGCTCATTTCGTGAATTTAATAATTATTCGTCACTAAAACAATAATTATTAATTAATTGAAACTCATACGTAAAGTGTGCAATCCCGAAGTCTCGAGTTCGAGTCCGGTCATGATATATTAATTTATTATCCGTTAAAACTAACAGCTCCCACTCAGATATAGATTAATGTAACAATGACAATGGTTAGTCTAGCATAACACGCCAATGTCCCCAGAACGATCTCGAGTATGGTTTCCTGGAAAAAACCACCTTTGATGATTCATCATCATACTTATCCTTTTGATTCTAATACTATGTTAATATGGATATGGATTGAAGTCATTCCATAATTAACTAGTGTTTCTCGTTATTTATGATCAAACAAGATTACCAATTCATCTGAACGCATTCCAGATAGACCTTAGGCATGGCCATGCAAACATCTTGTTAACCCTACGAGTGGCCAAACAGTATTAAACTTCAAAACAAATTTGAAGGAACCAAATCCCGTATTGACTACAAGCATAACCTATGAACTTCGCATCACCTCTGAAAATAATCCTTATAACTACCAGTTACGGATAGCGTTAGATTATCTCACAGAAAATGAGCTACATCCACAGTAGTTACCTGGTATCTCAAGTCTGAGGATAAATATTCATGATTTACTCTAATGACAACATCCATAAGTACAATCATGTAGTTGGGATTTTGTCCTATATCCAATTTTTCCAGTATTGAATATCATGTGAATTTGGTGTGTCTACGCACCAATATAATTTATATATTATACCAAATCTCACATTTGTCTTAGTTCAATGATACTCCCATATCATTAATTGACAACGGACAATTTAGAATAACATAACATAAGTTATTCATGGATTAAACATGCAAATATAGGATACAATATTTATGAATAGAAATAAACATAACACAATACTTCATTTCATTCGAATAATTATTGTTTACAATCCTTTATCCAAATACTAAATAGATCAATGCATGAAAATTCTCGTTAATGAATTTTGTCTCAAGTAATACCAATCATACTTGTTGACAATTATGCCTCAAGTAATCATACTTGTTGACAAGGCATTATTCAACTAACTTTGATCTATCGGAATTTTGAGAATACTTATTTCAATAATGAAATTCTTGTATATGTGCATTCAAATAATTTGATATAACCACATAATACATCATAAAATGTGTATGACATCCTCAACATACAATTTATGATAATTAAACTTCCAAACCTTTAAAGTTTAAAGTATTCTTATTCTTTAACGTATAATGCAACTATGCTTTCCGTTAAGCATAACTAGTACACATGGCTATTAACAAGGATAAAATCCTTCCATGACTAGTATTGAGTGTCATCTCAATTTTTTTATATTAGCATCATTGTATGCAAACAACAATATGCTCTTTTCCGTAAACATCAATGTGTAATGTTTTATTCCTTCCAAACTTTCAAGTTTGTTGGCTATGACAATTTTACAAATTGTTCATTTATAGAATCTAGAAATTGTTCCAGGCTGAGGATGTGATTCTATATCCAAATATATTCCTTTAGAATATTTATTACACAACTTATCTAATATCTTTCATTTAGATATCAATGTTGTCAAATCATCTTTTATCAAAGCATGATATAACAACAACATGATGTACATGAAAAATTCTCGTGTCCAACTAAATTTCATTCATGTACTACATATCCATTTAAACTTTCTAAATGATATATCATGTTCTATTAGATTCATTTACCGCACATGTTTACATCAATAAACATATATTCAAGGTTGTATGTTTTACTTATTAAATCTTTCAAGTAAAGTTTCATTCCAAGTTATGACTTACCATTTAACTTATATAGAATGTTACTTCCTATATGTTATACAACATATATGATTTAAATAAGTAAACATAATACTCCCACTAGCTTTCAGAATTACTTAGGAGTTATCTTATTTTAAATTATAAATCAAATCATAGATTTAATATTTAAACATAAGATTTATCTCCTTGATGCATGCATCTATCCATACTTGGATTCTTGCATTTTGTATACTTTCAAAGATTAAATGAATTCATAAAACTCTTAATTACTTATCGTCCTCGCTTAAGTAATTATATAAGAAAGGGGTTTTATAATCCATTGTCAAATTTCATATTCATAAAAATGAGTATGACAATTACCATCTTTGTATTTTTAATGTGCTTATGAAAGAGTATTCAATCATAGTTAATTACTTAAGTATGATTAATAATCTTGTCATAAGACATACATTAAAATATGTATACAGTTTTTGTCCATATGATTCTTTATGCAAAGATTTAAACCTCTAGGATTTTTTTCTTCTCTTGCAGAAACTCATCTTCATTAAGATAAACCAAATTTTCAAAGTTGACTTATCTTTATGGACAGCATCTTAACATTCATAGTATGAGCAATTTACCATAATTAGTAGATGCGTCATTATGATTAACAGGCTTACATTGATCCTGTAATTCATAATTCTCAGCATATTAATTAAATATCTGAGACATCCCTACGGATCTATGAATGAGAGTTTCATCATGTTGAGATTTAACCTTTACATTTCAAATCTCATCATGATTTTCACTAGTGTGGTTTTAGAAGATTATATATTTTGTAATTTTGATCTTTCAAGATCTAAACAAAACTCCCACTTGCCTTTTGTATTTTATAAATACTTTAGCAAGATGAGCAACACTAAATCGTTCTCATTTGGGATATTACAAAAATATTTTACAGTTCCTGACTCTTGTTTGTTAAAACTACTTATTAACAAAATCAGAACTTCATTTTAAGACTTTAATGTGATTCATCACATTCCATAATGTCTTATTTAATCTTCTAGGTTGGAGTCTTATTGAGTATATTCATTCATACTCAATTTTCTAACCTTGATAACTTTTGGAAGAAAAGAAGTCATATTTATCTTTTAATCAAACAATATAACAAGAGTTTGATTTTTCCTAACTGAACACACCACCAACTTGTGATGTTTCATTAGAATTAATATTGTGAGACAAACTAACAATATGTAAGATAAACTTATTCCCTTTGGCTTACCTATTTACCAACTAAGTCAACTTAATGGTACAATAGAATTTCCAAGCCAATTGCATGCTATATAACATAAGTACCTTTTGAACAAGTTACTTCATGTTCATGTCTTAAGAAGACATGAACTGTTATATTCCCACTTTACGTTGTATATCATTGATCAACTCAATGATTTCTTGTTTGAAACATAACAAGTTTAACGTCTTACTTTATTATAAGTCTTGTAATAGTTAAAAGACTTCATGTTTATAAGAAGATATAAACATAAATAACTAAAGTATTTGTGAACACCATCACTTGGTTTCAATAGTAATTTCAAGTTAATTTACTACTTCATTTGCTTATGTTATTTTATGAATTATCCAATTTAAGAAACTGCAAACTCACATAATTCCATTACATCAGTTGATCTGCTAGTAATGAAATCATGTAGTTTACCTTTCTATTGCAATCTATGCAGGTTACACCCTGACGTAAATTGTAAATTCAAGTGTTTCTTTTAATTTGAATATCATAAGACATAAAAGTAGTCTTATAATCATGACACATGTTCTACATAAGATAATCTTACACATTAAATGTATAAGTCCTATTAGAACATTGATCTCTTACCTTGCAATTAAGAGAATCCTATCATCATATTTCTATGTATTGTTCCTTTGCACACAATGAACAATTCTCCTACTTGTGCATTGAACAATATCATGTAGTATATAAACAACACAACATAAGTTTGTTTATGTGATTTCAATATGATTTGTGTCATAAGTAGATGTAGGACTACTTTGTCTTATCAGGAAACGCATATGGCTATCCTAAGAACATGAGTGTCTACAATTTGAAAGTAATTATCTTGAAGATAATTTGGGCTACTACACAGAAATTAATTCTTGTAGCTCCCACTGAATTAGAGAACATCACAATAACTCTATATTCAGTAAATAACACAAAGCTCCCACTGGATTTGACAACATTGTACGTGTTTCATAACCAGTGAAAACAATTTGCTTGTTTTTACTTTCCTACACATTTAGAAAAACCCATACGTAATAATTACTCAGGTTCTAAAATGTGTATTCTACTTTGTTTATGATGGATTATCCATCAATGATATTAACTTGAAGAATTTGAGCATGCAGCTTCTTCCTTAATAGGCCTACCATCCCCATAATGGTATGTAGCACCTTTAAAGCACAACAACTAGATAAAATACTAGCTTTGCCTTTTACCAATTTTGCGGTAATTTGTCCAGCTTCTAATAACTCATATTTTCCATTTAACCAAATGCCTTGTTTGTTATAAAAGAATTCATTCACCAAATTAGAGTAATGAAATTTCTATGGAAAATAAGATGTGCTATATCCTTAAATATTAAGGATTGCTATGAGTTATATATTAGAATGTAGACAATTCTAATGTTCCTATCATACCTTTCTCAATCATGAAAAGGAATAGGATCGAGTCTTATTCTTATGTTCCTATCATACCTTTCTCAATCATGAAAAGGAATAGGATTGAGTCTTATTCTTCTCACATGAAAAATAGACTTTCTTACATTTCGGTAAATTTTTCTCAATCAAACATTATGTTTAAAAGCAGAATTACCAATTTAAGACCAAACCACGTTTACGGCTTTAATGTTGCATTAATACGTTAAAAAGAATTACAAAATTCAATTTTAGTATTTTCGATAATTAAATTTTCAAGAAAATTAAATACCCATGGTTCATAATCATATAACCATTTTAATTTTACATTGAAAAACTAGGATCCAAATTGACATAAGTTCATCACATCAGTTGATCTGCTAGTGATGACGTTATTCAATAAGGTACGAGACGTGTCCCAATTGCCAATATTCAATTGCAATTCCTAGAATCGATGGGATTTACATTAATTGCCAACCGCAGTTGCAATGTAAGCATGTTTTATCCTCATCTTCTTATGCCTTGAGTGATCAGTTCCCACTATCAACTCAATTAAGTTAACCAATTTAAGAAACAACAAACTTACATAATGACACCACACCAGTTGATCTGCTAGTGATGAAATCATGTAATTTTCCCTTCCATTGCAATCTAGTCAGGTTACGCCCTGGCGTAGATCCAATTTCAGGTGTTTCCGTTTCATTGGATGGCATATAACTTAAATTTAAGGGTAGTAAATTTGATGTGTGTAATCAAATATATGTACAAAGATGTCATGCATTCATCTTGTAGCATATGTTTCATGTAAAAAAACTTTTACTCATTAGTTTCTTTACGAGCTTAAATCTTCAAACTTTTGATTGAGGCGTTGAGAAACTTACAACTTTGCCTTAAGTGCTTCGTAGTTATCATGGATGTTAGGTAAAGACTAAAATATGACTCACAGGCGAGCGGTAAGCCAGAATGGAGGCTCACTAAGGCCGCAATTTAATGCATAGCCATCCTTATACCCACTTTAATAGTTTGTCATAATTAGTTCCACCTTTCAACCACTTAATACAGTCGCGATCAATCAACAAAAAGTCCAAGATTTATTAAGTAAGCTCAAAACAAGATTTCACCATTATTAAGTCCGTTTAATATTTTATTGAAATTACCATTTGTTACTATCATGTTAAAAACATATAAAACAAAAGTAATAAAATAAAATAAACAAACAACAACAATAATGGTCATGCAAATCAAAATCAATATAAAACACACTATTGATTTAATACACGATTAATAGGGTCTTCCCTAATATTATAATTAATCAAATTTTAGTAATCTTTATACATAATATTTACTAAACAATTTATCAATTATAATAAAATCGCATAAATAAGCATGAAATCAATCAAATCATAATTCATAACAACACATGCATAGTGTGTCATGAATGCCCATATTGCACATATTATACAAATAATCATGTCAATCAAGGAACGCAACCAAACGGCATATAACAATATCCATACACATAAATTACATGCAACCTAGGGTTTCTACAAGTTTTTATCACATAATTCATCAAACCCTAATTTCCTTTTTTTAAATAAAAAAAAATCGACATTTATAAAAAAAAATAAAATCTAGGGTTTATGAAAAATATAAAAACATAAGAACACCAAGCATGTGATTAATCATACGATTCAATTTTTATGTGTTTCGGTAATTCATTATAATGTATTAACGGCTCTTGATGCCACTGTTGGAATATATGAATAATGTAAAACAATAAACATATAAACATCAAAGAGTACGCAACGGAATAGATCAAATACAAATAATAAATTAACCGAATATAAATGGATGCGTACCTCTTTGTGATTTCTAGCAAGAACAAGAAACCAATGGAACAAGAACTATAAACCCTAATTGGGTTTAATGGTGGATCGACTAGGGTTAGTCGAATAGGGCAAATCACCTTGTTAGCAAAAGTATGCCAACACTTCGTTCTTGAACACACGTATTAGTAGCGTTTCAATAAGAAAAGCTAGGTTCTTAATTCACAAGCAATCCAAACATAATGTTTAGAAGATCGCGTAGGAACCCTAGAAGGGTGTAGTTGATCAACTAAACAAGAATGGTTTGAGCTTAGAAATCTAGTAGGAACCCTATAAGGGTGTAGTTCGATTTCTAACTCAAGAGGAGAAAGAGAAGGAGATTTGGTTTGCAAGTGAACCAAGGGATGAATGAATGAATGAGAGGAGGTCTCATTATATAGCATTCAATAAACTTGGAGCAAAAGCTATCCCAAACCCTAAGGGGAAGTGGGGTGGCCGGCCATGGGCTACAAAAGCCCAACCCGAACCTTACTTTCACTCTTTTCCAAATCTAGTCCTTCATCTTTCGTCTAACGGTTGTTAGGTACCGTTAAATGCTCATTTCGTGAATTTAATAATTATTCGTCACTAAAACAATAATTATTAATTAATTGAAACTCATACGTAAAGTGTGCAATCCCGAAATCTCGAGTTCGAGTCCGATCATGATATATTAATTTATTATCCGTTAAAACTAACACTATTTTCAGGTCAAAATACATTGCTTATAAAATCTGTGATATCAACCATGTGCATGTTATGACTATAAAGTGTTCAACTCCATATATTTTCCGAGAATATTCTAACGCCATATAAACATAATCTTTAATTCTAGCCTTACTTCATCTTGACCAAGGAATCACAAGTTTCTATTAATGGACCAAGAATACTTTGATGGACCAACAAAGCCAACAAAATATCCTTATCTTGAAAGCTAATTGTCGGGGTATTATTTTATTATGTAAGAAAATAATTATTCTTCTTACATGCATAAGAAATTAAGAAAACGTGTTGTTTTGAAGTCACAACTCTAGACTTAACTTTAAATTTGATTCAAACCTTACTCTAAGCTTACATTGTATTATTATATTTTCTTCACTAGATAAAAAAAAGATGATACATCACTTTTTCTCATATTACACAACTATCACTTTTCTCATCTTTATGACAACATAAACTTAAACCACATACATTTTAGAAATATTGAAGTTCCTACAAAATTTACAAAATTAGCATGCAAAAAGTATAGTTGTTTCGAGGCCCTTCGAAATCCACTCTGTTTACGTTCATGTATGTCCACGTGTGCAAACATCAATTAGAGCACATACCTACTCACAATAGTCACATCACTTCACTTTTCACCTCAGTTTCTCTCTTCATTTATCCTCTTTTCTCATTTTTTACCCCAATGATCACCACTCTCTCAACTTTCAATAAAAATACCTATTTTATATAAATATATCTCACAAAATACTCTCACACACTCACAAATCTAATATTTTAAGGGGCATTTACATTTATATCTTTGGAAATTTCAAAAATTACGCATATATCATTTTGATGCATTAAAAGCATTGTACTTTATGCATTAAAAACTAGTAAAAAGGATATATATGTAATTTTTAAAATTTTCAAAGATATACATGTAATTATGCATATTTAATAATATAAACACCCCAAAGGCCATAAACACACACACTCACCAAAGGTGAGCATCTCACCGTTCGTCCCTTGTTTAGACCATCTCACGCGCCACCCAAACACCTCACAATAGGGCCTCACACGTGGCACGCTCAAAAAACGCTTCATGCGTTACCATAGGGACAAGTCTTATGAATGAAAAATAATTTATGGTCTATATATTACTATAAGAGCATGCCCACGCGTAACCTGTGTTAAAACTTAACGCAGTGCCACGTCAGCGTCACATCAGCTTTTACACTTTAACTTTAACTCAGAAAAAAACACCCACAACAATAACTCAGCCTTAACTCAGCTTTAACTCAAATATTTTCAAATTCTACCCTCAACTAAAACTATTCTTTCATTTAATAACTAATAAAAACAACTTATATTAATACTTAAAATTTAAACATACATTAAACTTAAACGCAAGTTACATTAAACATGAAACATAAAGTACGATAATTAAACATAAAACTAAAATAATTAAACATAAAACTGCGAATCAATAGAACGAATCGTCGGACACCCACCCTTCATGACTCGAATATGAGGCACTCGAATCGTCCTCACTGGTTGGCACACGGTCTATTCCATTTGCCCATCGCCATTCTGCTCGATGGTTTCGACGATCCTGTTTAGCTTTTGCTCGCTGCTCACGAGCTCTTGTTTCCCTTTCTTCCTCTGCTTTAACACGTAACAATTCTTGCATATTTTGTTCTTCAAATTCTTCATCAGTCAACCCTCTCCAAATGGGTTGGTTTTCCACCGGTTGATCGGGTTGTTGGACAACATGTGGATTAGGCACCGGTTCATTATCCGGTGTGAATACCGGAAAGATGTCTTCCGGTGGAGTGTTCAAAGTCATGCTGGAGCTTGGGAATTGCTGGCCAAAGTCATGATCACTTGGGAATTGCTGGGAAAAATCACGGTGAATGGGAAATTATTGGGAGAAGTCACGGTGAGTTGGAAATTGTTGAGAGAAATCTTTGCGAGACATTGTTTAAGAGAAATGTTTGAAAATTATGTGTAAATTGAGTGAGAATTAACTGTGAAATGAAATGGTGTTAAATAAGCTCAAAAATCCCGCCCATTGATTTCAAATTTTGAATTTTAAACGTTTAAACAAAATCCCGCCCATTCATTTCAAATTTTGAATTTTAAACGTTTAAAAGAATCCCGCTTCTGCATCTAATACTTTTCTTCACACATCTCTTCACCACTATCTAATACTTTTCTTCACACATCTCTTCACAATGAATAATCGTTGGTTAATGGAAGAAGAAGTCTTGCTAGCTATCGTATGGCTAGAAGTTCAAGAATCTACAGACCTTTTGAATGAACGTTCTTTTTGGAATGTCGTTACACGAAAGTTTAACGAGCAGACTAATGGTGTTCAACATAATAAGAATAGTATTACGGCTCAATGGAATAGAATGAACATTGAATGTCGTAGATATAACGCTATTTACAAAGAGTTGCAGCGTACCAGTCAAGATACCAATCGTCTCACCAATGCAAACCGAATTTATTATGAACGCTATGGGAGAGAGCTACATTACCCACAAGTGTGGTTCACTCTGAGAAACACAAGGGCATGGGACAGATACGATGAGTAATGATCTTTTATGTTAAGTATTCCGCTTCGTTTCTTTCTGTTATTCGTATCGTGATTAGTTGTTTCCTGTATCGTTTGTAACCATGTTAACTTTGTATGGTGTTTATGTAATGTTTACGTTTTTATTAATGAAATTAATGTTTTATTAAGTTTTTAGTTTATTTATTTATTTACTTATTTTGAAATCTTATAAAAGATCACAAGTTCAAGCCATGTGTCCTTGAAATCTTATAAAAGATCACAAATTACAAGGGCCAAAATTGTCAACACACAAACATAAATACAGGACCAGAAGTGTATTTTTTTTAAGCAAATGTGGCTTAACGCCACGTTAGTGGCTTAACTTGCCACGTTAACGTGGCCTTAACGCAGCCCTCCACATCAATAACGCACATTAACGTGCGTTAAAACTGCCTTAACGCAGCCTTCCACGTTACGTGTGCTCATGCTCTAAGGAAAGAAAATAGTTGGAACCAACTTAAAGTAAAGACCATTAATTAAGAGGTAAGCTAAAAGTTTAATTGTTGGTTTGTAGATGTATAGAGCTAGAAAAACAAACTTATGTCACTAGTTCTAAAAGAATTTAGTATTATCATTATGTGTCAATGAATTTGATGAATTTTGATTGGATTAAAGATGCTTCTAAATAGGGATAATCATTTACAAATTCAAGTAGCCAATTTTTGAATTCCATCTGTTCCATGTACCAGATGACCGGCCAACCTGCTGATGTCTTCGTGGAGCGGGCTTTTTCCATGTAAGATTAACTTTTTTTTTTTTTTCAATAAAACAAAAAAAAACACCCCTTTCATATTAGTAAGACACTTGCCACTTGTTTTACCCTCTTTCAAATTCATCTGATTTATAAGCAGGTAAAATTCATCCTTTCCTGTTATCATAATTTATAAATCATTCATTGATTTCGTCAATTAATGGTTTCTGATGACGATTTATATACTTTTAAATATTTAGTATTATTTCCAAATTAAGGTATGTTCATTCTTGTAATCTTGTTTAATTACAAGTAAGATTGTTTATGGATTAGGCTTAACGACTTGTAGCAAACAAATCGTTTTCTTTTTTATTTATGTTATTCTGTCGGTTTTTGAAGTGTCGTGTTGTGTCGATTTGGCCTGCTAATTAAGGATGATAAGATAGGCTGATATCCGAGTTTTATACTCAATAATATAGAATCTGCAATCATATATTTAATGCTTAACTTCATGAAAGACTTTGGAAACAATTCGCGCATTTACGAACTAAAGATTTACCAATACAAATAATTTTGCACTCTCTTTCGGCGTTATTTTGAGGCTTTACTACAAATAAGTCTTGAAGGTGAAGCGCATTCCAAAAGTATTTTAAGAAGGATATTGTTGGCTATTGACTTTGTTAGAGAGTGCAATAATATACAAAACGTTTAGTCATTTCACGTGGATGGTTTAAGCAAAATTCCTTCCATGGTATTGGATGAGGTGTGGTGAGAGCAAGTGAAGGGTGGTAGTGACTGCTAAGGTGGTGGCAATATGTGAAGGGTAATGGTGGTTGCTATAGTGGTGAAGATGGTGAAGGTGAAAAGGGGTGTTTGAAAATGGGTTTTAAAAAGTGTGAGGTGGATATATTTTGTGAGCTGACACATAATAATAATGTAAAATATATAAATTAATCCGTAGCCTGCTAGGAGGTCATCGAGTACAAAGAACATACTTAATTAAAAAGTAGCACAAATTTGCAAAAACTAGGTTACACACTTACACAGAACTGCAAAAAATGACAAGTTATATACATTTCCAAGTAATTATTCATTTTAAATAAAAAATATCCATTTAATTGAATGATATTTATAAGAAATTTGATAAACATAGTTTTCAGGGTAGTTGTTGAGAAATATAGACATATACAACTTACATATTTTCGTATATAAGTTTAATACTTAAAATAGCATATTTTCGTTTAGGCTTGTTTAGGCTCGCGAGCCTAAACGAGCTTTTTATGTAAAGCTCAGGCTCAAGCTCGATTAATAAACGAGTTGCAACTTAAGCTCGAGCTCGGGCTCGAGCTTTTTACCAATCTGATATCAAACTTTTCACGAGCGGCTCCGCTAATTTCCGACCCTACTTTTCACATTCAACATATTTAAACTTTGTCCAACTGCCAACTAACGAAAAATAATAATAATAAAAAAAAAAAAAAGAAAAAGAAAAGAAATTCGAATGGACAACATTCAATATCGGCGAATAATCACCTCATTTCACGTAACTCCACTCCCCACACCAAACTTTCTTTCACCCAACCCAACACCCATTCACCACTTGTACATCCCGCATCACCACTTGCACACATCCCTAAAACATCTTCCGCACACTAATTCACCCTCCAGCTGTACATTCCCTCACAACCGTAGATAAAAAAATCCAACGGAGGAGAATAAAAGTTTGACTGGGGTAGGAAAAGAGACAAAGAATGCTTTAAATCAGGTTTGACCATTGACCAGAAAAACATAACTAACTGTTGAGAGAGATTAGAGAGAGAAAGAGAAAAAGTGTTTTTTTTTTTGAAAGAGGAAAAACATAACTAAGAAGGTGGAGGAGGATTGCGTGTCGTAAAACATCGCTCGCAGTTTCCTCCTCCATTTATTCATTCTTAAAAAAAAAAAAACTTTTTTTTTATAAAAACTAATAAATAAGTTTGTTGTTGTGAGATCTATTCAAAGGGTGATTATTAGGGTTATAAATTATTAAGATAAGACAAGATGAATATGATGAGGCGTTTGAAGAGTATTGCATCTGGTCGTACTTCTGTTTCTGATACCACCGTAAGTCCTTTTTTTTTTTTTTTTTTTTTTTTTTTTAATTATTGTTTTTTGGTTAATGGAAGGTAAATGTTTTAGGATGTAAGATTTATAACAAAACTGTTTGGATGATTGTGTGTTTATTTGTTTATATTTGTTATGATTTTTGTTGTTTGGTTGATGGAAGAAGGTAGATATTGTTGAGACTTTCTGTTGCTGTTGGTTTCTTGCTAATAAGTTATTTGGAATAAAATAATTTTTATGTGGAAAATGTTTATTTTATTGTGTTTTATGACTTTGTTTGAGCTGTTATTTGATATATCTGGCTATTAATATAATAAACTAATCATATTAAATTAGTTTGTTTATGAAGATGTCTAAATCATTGCGGATATGATTAGTATTAATATGATAAGAGTCATTGTGAAGTTTTGGATTAAAGCTCAACTTTGTAAGTAACAAGTGTGTCAAGTGTATGTGTGTACATTCATTGCCTTTTTTTTGTTGTTGAATATATGTGTGACATGTTGAATTCTTTGGTTTTGTAGAGTGGGGATAACAGTAAGAGGGGAAAGCAAGAATCCTTGAGTCAGCCTGGTAGTGCTCGAGCTGCTGCAAAGATGGCTGGTAGCGTCTCCAACGCTAGTGCTAAATTTGGGAAAACTGACTTTGACAATCTGCCAAAAGACATGCATAGCTTGAAAATTAAGGATGATAATTCTGATGACAAGGTAAGACAGTCTTATCATATAATAAGACAGTCAGATAGTAATAATAATATACTGATTGTAGTTTATACCATGAATTTGTTGGATACTAATCTATGATTATTTATATACAGGATTTTGAGGCGACCCTTGTAAATGGTAATGGTACTGAAACTGGTCAAATTATTGTTACTTCAGTCGGTGGTAAAAATGGAAAACCAAAGCAGGTGATTATTTTATCTTGTTGTACCATATATGATGTATTTATTTGCTAGTTTTACTGCTAGATTTTTCAGCAACTAAAAGCTGACATGTACAAATAAATTTGCTTTTTCCAGACTTTCTCTTACATGGCGGAGCGTGTTGTTGGTACTGGTTCATTTGGTGTCGTCTTTCAGGTAATTAAGATGTGATTTTTATGGTTCTAAACGTATATTTCTGCTCTACTCGAAGATGTAGACATATGGAGATGAATGCTAACAACATAATCATCCTTTTTTTATTTTCAGGCCAAATGCCTTGAAACGGGTGAAGCTGTTGCTATAAAGAAGGTTCTACAAGACAAGCGATACAAGAACAGGGAACTTCAAATCATGCGTTTACTAGATCACCCGAATGTTGTTCCACTGAAAAACTGTTTCTATTCAACAACTGACAAAAATGAAGTGTACCTGAACGTTGTCTTGGAATATGTACCTGAAACTGTCTATAGGATGTCTAGGCACTATGTCAGGATGAACCAACACATGCCAATGCTATATGTCCAATTGTACGCATATCAGGTGAAGCTCTTACTAACTTTTATATCATTTGCTGACTGTACAACCACACATCTATTAACTATCTCATATCATGTGCTCAGATCTGCCGTGGGCTTAACTACATTCACAACGTCATTCGTGTTTGCCATCGTGATATCAAGCCACAAAATTTACTGGTAAGATCTAATAGCATATAACTTAGTTTAGAATACTCGTTTTACACTCATCTTGTTGATGAATGATGATGTATTAATATCTGAATAATCTTGTTGGTTTCAGGTTAACCCACAAACTCATCAGCTCAAACTATGTGATTTTGGGAGTGCAAAGATGTTGGTAAGTTTTCATAACTACTGGACTATTATAATTCAGTTTCATCTTCTACGATGTTAGGTATTGAGATTTTATTGTGCAACTGTAGGTACCTGGTGAACCAAACATATCCTACATTTGTTCTAGATACTACAGGGCTCCTGAGTTGATCTTTGGAGCAACTGAATACACCAATGCAATCGACATGTGGTCTGCAGGTTGTGTTTTGGCCGAGCTACTCCTTGGACAGGTTGGTACCTAATTCTACACATTTATTGTTTAGTGTTTACATTTTATCTTTAGTCAATTTAAAAGTTGGTAGATTCATTTCGCGTGTTCTAATCCCTATGAGTGATTCATTATTTGCAGCCTCTTTTCCCTGGTGAAAGTGGCGTAGATCAACTGGTAGAGATAATCAAGGTACGTAATCTGAATACATTGTTGTCTCTCTGTTTTCACATGACTCGGTCTGAAAAGCCTATTCTAACAATAGCTCTTTTATTTTTGTTTAGATCTTGGGAACACCAACACGTGAAGAAATCAAGTGCATGAATCCTCATTACACTGAGTTTAAGTTCCCACAAATAAAGGCTCATCCTTGGCACAAGGTACGCTGATGATCAAGAATTGACTTTAATGATTTTGTTGTTTCTAATGGGAAACTTGTTTAAAGATCAAGGAACTTACTTTTTTTTCTTTTTCATTCAGATATTTAAAAAGCACATGCCATCTGAAGCAATTGATCTTGTCTCCCGTCTGCTCCAGTACTCACCAAAACTGCGATGTAGCGCTGTAAGTGAACCTAGATAGTGTACTTTAATTATAATTATATTTTGCATTTCGACAATAAACATGTACTAAGCGTAGACGATTCTGTTTTACAGTTGGAGGCCTGCACTCACCCGTTCTTTGACGAGCTAAGAGACCCAACCACAACTCTTCCAGATGGCAAACCCCTTCCTCCCCTATTTAACTTCACACAACAAGGTACATACATCTCTCATGTGTCAAATTGTTTGATATTTTATGATTTCTGCTTGTTACGTAGTATATTGATAGAAGTATGTAAAACTTTCTTAACAGAGATTGCACACGCATCTCCAGAACTGCTTCAACGGTTGATACCCAAACACGCCAGAAAATGAATAATGTGACGAAGAGAGTGTGTGTGTCATGTTCATAGGCGTACTGAAAGGAAAGTCGGGTTTTTGAATACTTTGCCCATAATAGTCGATCATTATACTTGCTCTTTCTGTCTTTTGGTGCTGCAACACTATCTAATTCAAGTTTTCTAATTTCTACCACCTCATTCATGGATGGAGGTTGGTTTTATCTTTAACTGTAACGAATATCGGGGGATTATTATGCTTCTTCCGTGTATAGATCTCGTGTAGCTAATTTCGATTCATGGGACGGATTGCTTACAACATGGAAACTTACTTCTAATGAATTTGATTTTTTCGTTTTTTATACCATTGTCTTATTTCACTGCTTATTATATTTTGTGTAGACGTGAAAAAGTAGATGTTACAATCTTACCAGTTCAAGTTAAGAATATCACTTCATCTCTTTGACTTCTGAAAATGAATGTGATGTCCACAATGCATGTCCACTCGTTATATTTGTAATTGTCATCGTCATAAATACTGTACTATTGACTAATTTTTTCAAAGAAGCATCAAATTCTAAATCATGTCAAATGAGTTTTTAAGTATAGAGTTTTTTAATCTTAAAAGAAAATTACAACAAAAACTCAAGGTAATAATCGATGCTGTATTGTGTAAACTGACTGCTAAACCTGTATCCGTCATGTAATTATCACTTTTGAAAAGTTCTTAAGTTTGCATTTCCCTTTATCAAACAACCAACGGCTCATCTCTCATGGTATCCGTCAACCAATGTGATCTCCTCCTATTGCTGAACTCTTCCTGTCACCATGATTCAAAGGACCAGCAATTGATGCCGAAAAGTTACTTGTAGCTAGGCAATCTCATTTTCATTTTTTGTTTTTGATCTCCATTTTCAGCAAGCAAGCCCCATAGTCACATCATCGTTTCTCATCATGACATATAGTGAAGACTAGTTAGCAGCAAATGAACTTTGTTTACCAATACTCTCCACAAGAACAAACACCTTCTTTGAAGTGATGAAACCGTTTTGAATCTCTTAAGATTATAGTCCGGCCATAAACGCTCGATATAAACTTCATTGCAGTATGACAATCGCCACAAACACGAAGGTTCTTATAAATTCTTATAGGCATTCCCTGCGGCAATTCCAGAAGCCCGAAAGCCACTGCCAACTTCTCACTATGATAAGCAAGACCAAGTTCTTTACCTTCTTCATCAATATTATGCAACGCAAAATTCATATCAGCAACATAACCAGCTTTTCTAATTAATGTCATAACCTCATCAATCTTTGAATATATCAAGTTTGACTTTTCATGGCTTCGATCTTCAGACATAAAGGAATGGACTTTACTATTGATTTCCATCCAACTATACCCTGGTTCCTTACTTACACCTCTTGATTTCATTAACCTTCGAATTCTGGCAGCATCTTCCCATTTTCCCATTGAAGAGTACATATTTGATAGCATAATGTATGGAACAGCATCTTGAGGTTCCAACTCAAAAAGTGTATTCGCCGCCTTTTCTGCAAGTTCTAATTTTCCGTGGACCCTACAAGCCGAAAGCAATGCTTTCCATACAGTTGCATCAGGTTCAACCAACATGTTACTTAGGAGCTCCTCTGCCTCGTGTATCTTTCCTGATCTCCCTAAAAGGTCAATCATACAAGCGTAGTGATCTTGACCAGGCTTTATATGGTAAAAGTTGACCATTGAGTCGAAGTATTCACGGGCTTGATCCACTAGTCCAGCGTGACTGCAAGCAAATAGCAACCCGATGAAAGTTATGAAGTCGGGTTTTATACCACTGTCAATCATTTGTTTGTAGAACACCAACGATTCTTTTGATTTGCCATTTTTAGCATAGCCCATAATTAGTGCGGTCCATGTTATTACATTCTTGATATCCATAGAAGCGAAAACTTTGCTGGCATCTTCCAAGCAACCACAGTTTGTGTACATGGTTACAAGAGAGTTATCAACAGATAAAGATGAGCGTAAACCTGATTTAATGTAATCGGCTTGAACTTGTTGTCCAAAATCTAGAACAGTGAGTTCTGCACATGAACTAAATATGCTGGCAGTCACAATTTGGTCCGGTTTAATTCCTGATATTCTCATTTTACAGAATAGTTTTAGAGCTTCTTCGTGGGCGTTATTGTGAGTGTAGCCAGTGACTAATGAAGTCCATGAGACCACGTCTTTTTCTCCCATGTTATTAAACACCTCAAATGCACAAGATAAGTCGCCCCTTTTGGCATACATATCCATAAGAGCATTGCATACTAAAACATATCCTACAAACCCGGTTTTCACAGCCATACAATGAACGGATTTTGAAGACTTTACGGAATAAGAGTCGTTTAAGGAAGCAAAACAGTTTAGCACAGAAGGGTATGTAAAATCATCGATTTTCATGTTCTTGGTATGCATTTTCTTGAATAAAAGAAGTGCTTCCTGTTTGCAACCTTGCCTCACACACCCGACTATCATAGTGTTCCAAGAAACAATATCATCGACTTCCATCGATTCTAATGCAACTCTGGCATCATTCAGACTCCCACATTTGGCATACATATCTACTAATGCACTTTCCACAAACACATTACCACCAAACCCGCCCTTCACAATGCACCCATGAACCTGAACCCCAAACCTTAAATTCAAAATCTCCCCACAAGCAGTCAAAACACTAGGAAACGTATACTGATTAGCCTCAACACCCTCAGCTCTCATATCACGGAAACACTCGATAGCTCCAAGCTGATCACCGTTTCGTGAGAACCCAGTGATCATAGCAGTCCACGTAACATGATTCTTTCCATAAGACATCATCTTAAACAAACATTTCGCTTCACTCACCCTCTTACACTGCGCATACATATCAACAAGTCCAGTCACCACAAAAACATTCTCATCAAACTGCGTTTTTATCACATACCCATGAACCTGCTCCCCTCTTAACAACAACCCGTTCATCGAACACATCCTAAGAACACTCCCTAACGTAAACATGCTCGGCTTAAACCCTTGACACTGCATTTCATAAAACAGCCCCATCGACTCATGCTCCAATCCCATTTTACAATACCCCGAAATAAGCGAAGACCATGTAATAGAACTTTTGCTTGGAGTCTCATTAAACAACTTTTGCGCTTCACTTACATTTCCTGAATTCGCGTAACCAGCGATCATGGTATTGTACGTGAACTCGTCTCTTTCGGGCATTTCGTCAAACAGGTTACGTGCTTCGGTGCTTCGGCCCGACTTCCATAGCTCATTCAGCTTCTGATTTGTGTAGTATATAGGTTGTGTTATGGGTATTGAAGCATTAGCAGCATTGTGAAAGTTTTTTGCAAAATTTATACGTCCATGTCGATAAATTATATATTTGAACATCACAGAAATATATATTTTTTAAAATTTTTTCGAATAAAAGTCTTGATTATTTGTTTTGCTAAAAAAAAGGAGCTATTTGTTGAAAAATACAACTATATATGTTCTAGTTTGTATTTTTTTTTTCTTTTCTTTTTTTTAAATAAAAAGAAAATAAAAGAAAAAAAAAAAAAAAAAACTATTTTTAAAGCAATATTGTTTTTCTTGGCATAAAATATGATATCGACATGAGTCGTTATAACATAAACTCAACATTACTTTATGTTATCCTCGGAATATATTAAGTGTAAACCAATTAACAACAAACGAGTATTAACATTTTGCAAGTTCTTACAAGTGCAAAAATTTGCAAGTTAGAATGACAAGGTTTACAAAAAAAATGACACATCTAGTGAAGCACTTTCTTTTTTTTTTTTTTTTTTTTTTTTTTTTTTGAACTGCTAATTTATAAAAAGCTAGACGGAACTAGCAAAGAAAAACAAGGAGATTACATACGCGGGTTTTGCATCCACGCGTTCCAATTGAATCTACTCTTACGATTTCTATTACATATCCGATCAAATGAGTAAATGACTACCAAATCAAAAATATGATGTTTTTTAACTCTAGCGTTATTGTGAGAACATGTAAAATGTCTCCCAATCAAATAGTGTAGGTGTTGTAAATCTGTAATAGAAGTATAATTCACGTGCCGGGAGACGAGGCTTAAGCCCAAATAACATGTTAGGTCAACAACATGACTTAACAAAATATTAGTGTCTCTTTGTAAGTATTATGTATGAGTAAATACTCTCTCCGTATTAGATTATTGTTCACCTTTCTTTTTTGAAATGTTCTT
Source organism: Artemisia argyi (assembly GCA_030686995.1). Lineage (NCBI taxonomy): Eukaryota > Viridiplantae > Streptophyta > Magnoliopsida > Asterales > Asteraceae > Artemisia > Artemisia argyi. The sequence goes on from CM060678.1 coordinate 179,664,654, forward strand.
AAAATAATTGTTCACGTAAGTAAAAATAATATTTGATTATTTGAATAGTCTAGCGGTTTTACTTTTTTTAAACGGCTTATTTTTTAGTAACTTTTTTGAAATAGTAGTAATTTGCACACTTTTAAAATTTATTGAGACACTCTTATTTATGCTTTAAGTAGTTAAACAAAATTCACACTGTATTTTACTACATCCGTACCATATTAAGTGTCAACTTTGATTTTTTTGAGTCTTTCTTTATAATTTTTTTATTTGATTTATTTATTATTGATAGGAATTCTCTTGTTGAATGTATCCTAATTTTTGGCCTAATTCTTCTTCTGATGATCGATTCAACCTCTGATCAAAAAGATATACCTTGGTTATATTTCATCTCTTCAACAAGTTTAGTAATGAGCATAACGGCCCTATTGTTCCGATGGAGAGAGGAACCTATGATTAGCTTTTCGGGAAATTTCCAAACGAACAATTTCAACGAAATCTTTCAATTTCTTATTTTACTATGTTCAACTCTATGTATTCCTCTATCCGTACAAACGAGATGGATGTTTGTTGTCCCAACCATTCTTTTAGTCCCAAGCCTGCTAAAGAAAGGGATAATTTTTAACAAAGTTTTCATGTTGTTGATTCCTAGGTGTAGTGCTTCTTCCCTTCTGCTGCCTATTGGTACTAGTGGACAACTTTAAACTTAAATTATATTATTTTTATTATATAATACTTGATGCAAAATTTATGAATGAATTAGGTTTAAATATACTTTCATTGGTATAACTTTTCATCAAGTATCATATAACAAAAATAAAAATATTTGATGTCAAAGTTGTAGGGCTGATCATCGGGACGATCCTGACCCGTCCCGTCCCGATCCCGATCCCATTAGCCGGAAAAATCAAACCGACTACCGACCAGAGTGTAGATCGGTTAGTGTCGGTCAGTGTCGGGTGGCGGTCGGGACAGTGGTCGACTTTGTGTTTTGTCGGGTAATCCCGATTCCCGATCCCGATTAGCCGAAAAAATCAAACCGCCTCCCGACCCGAGTGTAGATCGATTAGTTTCGGTCGGTGTCGGGTGGCGATAGTCGGTCGGAAAAGCTCAGCCTTACAAAGTTGAACAAAAAAACTCTAAAAAATCAAAATAGACATTCAATATAAGACGGAGGAAGTATATCCTTGTTTTAAGTGTGCCATTTTAGGCAAGGACTAGAAGTTGGTGACGACGAGATTGTTACTCCTGCTATTTGTGTTTGTAAAGTAAGGACTGCCGACGATAAAAACTTTGTCTGTTATTACCAAATGACGATTACACCCTTGTAGACATAACCCACTTCACATGAAGGCGACATCATAGATGCATCCTCCCCAACTCCCAATCCAAACAACCCCCAATCCAATCAATCTTCCAAAAACACACCTGCCCATCTTCATCGATCACACCTTCACACTTAATTTTTTATTTCACTGAAATTCAGCCCTGCGTCGCTCAGATTCGTTTAATTGTTGTTATTCGTATAATCCCTTTACCAAAAAAATTTCACTAATCCAAACACCCAAACACCCACCATGTCATCCCAATCCCCATCCTCATCCACCGACCAAACAACAACAACCCCCTTACTCCCCAACCGTCAATTCACCCAAACACCCTCCTTACGCGGCGCGGCGCGCTTCCTGCGCCGCGCCAGCAGTCGTCGAATGCTCCGAGAGCCTTCTATGCGTGTACGCGAATCAGCTGCTGAGCAAATTGAAGAGAGGCAATCAGATTGGGCTTACTCGCGCCCTGTGGTTATCCTGGACTTGATTTGGAACTTTGCGTTTATTGTCGTCTCGCTTTCGGTCCTTTTTATGAGTAGGAATGAGGATCCGAAGAGGCCGTTGAGGGTTTGGATTGTGGGGTATGGGTTTCAGTGTTTGTTGCATATGGTTTGTGTTGTTGTTGAGTTTAAACATAGGTTGGAACAGCAGCGGGGTTCGGAAAGTGGGAGGGACGGGAGTGCGAATTTGTTGAATTCGGGTGAAGTGAGTGCGGGAGGTGAGGGGAGGGAGTATGGTGATTTGGGGCCGCATCGGTTGCATAATAATGAGGACGATGATACTAGGTATGGTGTTTAGTTAACGTTATTCGCCTATGTCTAAACTTGTATGTTATGAAAGTGTGATGAGTTATGTGCGTTTGAAAGTGACTAGAACGTTTAGTTGGTTACTCGTTTAGTTGATGATACTAGGTATGATTATATTTTGTGTTATTTGGTTACACGTTTAGTTGCCTTCATGCTTTATAAGTAGAGATATTAAAGATGGTTAAGCCAAATAATTTTAGTTTGAACAACCAACCGCTTCCTAACAAACTTCCTAACCAACTTGCTTCTTAACAAATTAATTTTGAAATCTTTCCATAATAAGCAAGAAAAAAGTCTGAATTTTAAGCCTTTCTAATTATATAATAGTCCCAAATGCATTATAATGTAGTATAGATATAGATATAGATTATGTGTTATAGACTAGTTAAATAGTTAGTGTTATAAAATGTGTTGCAAAAGTTATTAATTGATAAATTCAGTTATATAAGGAAGTGAGTATAATATTTAAAAGTAAAATAAGGTATGTTAGTTTTGCTTCCCTTTGGTAATTGGTTTTGTTGCTGCCAGTATCAATTAGAGTCTTTGAGAAATAATCAATTTTAGAATGAGCCTTTAAACACCCCGTAAGATGTAGTAGGGTAACTGAATTGCTGATGATTGGTTGCATTGCTATTGTAAGCTTGAAGTGAATATGGTGTTGCTACTAGTTGATGTAGATGCCATGATGATACATAAGGTAATAGACAGAGTTGTGGTATGTATATAGACTTTAGAGTTTAGAGGGCAAATAGCATCCACAAAGGGACGTGTGAGGCTCCACTACTCAATGTACTTACAGCCCCGAAAGCGTTTTATATTCATTGGAATGACACCGAGGAGTGTGGATATTATCGCAAACAGATAAGTGCGTTAATTCCAAATGATTGAGTTAAACACTTAAACTATATACAAGACTAATAAGGCTGTATCCTTTTAGGTCTTAAGAAGAAGAATAATATTCTTCCATAGTTCCATGCTCTCTTATATAAGCCTAGCTCTTTTGGTATATTTTACTCATCTAAATATATATATATATATATATATATATATATATATATATATATATATATATATATATATATATATATATATATATATATATATATATATATATATATTACTACTTACTTATTATAACGATCTTTTGCCGGAGGTTTTTCTGGAAGGAGTCCCTTTACCCTCGGGTAGGGTGGTGACCGACTACATCCCACCTCCCCACACCCCACTCCGGCCGGATTGGGTATTGTTGTTCTTGCTGTTACTATAACAATCTTTCTCCACCCCTTTCAAGTGTTTATCCATGCTTCCATAATCGTTTTTAATCATCCTAGTCTCGTCAATTTAAGTATTTAACATAGCATGCCGGAAGCATATGCCATAGTATAGCATGTCTTCTGCTGGTTCATCCATAATCAAAGCAAAGAGATGGAACATGTCATTGATTCTATATGTCATCCTATTGAAGCAGTGAGACTTCTGTTCCATTTCTATATTATGTTATGTGCAAGTTACTGTGTCAACTTTGCTTTAATTATGTTTATATAGACACTTCTTTTTGCAAGGCCTGCCATATTTTTCCATTTCTTAGATTCTTATCTGTTCTTGAACACATGATGACTTATAACGTGAGACCCGTGTCTTGATCCTCTATTCCTCTTACGTCATATACCTTTGTATTTTCTTGGGCACGCATTACGTTTTTATAGTTTGTATAGATTTTTGTTAAGAATTCTATTCTTGCTGTTCCAGCAATCTGCGCGCAGCGCGCTACAACACTTAGTTTTTCTTTTCTAGGTTACATGAAATTTCTTGAATTTACAATTGCGTACCTAAGATAGATGTGACTACATGCCTATTCTGTGTGTTTATGCATGTTGTATTTGATTTCCATCTCCAGTTTGTGTGCTGTTATTATTGATCTGGCTTGTTTGTTTTCTCAACCCTCCCTTTATGGTTTCTGGGAACTGTTGTTTGTAACTCTCCTTTAAAAGTCAAAAGCAAAATAACCGAAATATTTCTTTTTATGTATGGACTACATGTTTTCAACTGTGTTACATTAATCTGTGGCTGTGTTTTAGTTTATCTCTTTCGGAATAATTTAGATAGGGATTTATTGCATTTGTAACTGTGCTTTTAAAGGCCAAAACCAAAATTAGTGGAAGTCTTTTCTGGTTCTGTATGGTGAGCATTATATCAATTTCTGTTATATTCATCTCTGGCAGTGTTGCTAAGCATTTGGAGTCTGCTAATACAATGTTTTCCTTTATTTGGTGGATTGTTGGATTCTATTGGGTGTCTTCCGGTGGTCAACATCTTACTCAGAATGCACCTCAATTATACTGGTTTGTCTTTCTTCTTCTTCCTCGGAAAGGTTTTATATCAAAGTATCGAGCTTCCTTTTTAGGTGGATGATTTGTGCATGTTTCTTTTCCAGGCTCTGTATTACATTCTTGGCATTCGATGTGTTTTTCGTGGTTATCTGTGTTGCTGTGGCATGTGTTGTTGGTATTGCTGTTTGCTGCTGTCTACCTTGTATTATTGCTATCTTGTATGCGGTAGCCGATCAGGTAATTCCCTTGTGCAGTAGTATAAGATAACTTGAAAGAAAGGTTTTGTTAGCAGACTTAGTGAATGACATATTATCATTCTTTTTGTTCTACAAGTATGATTGTAGTTTCAGTTGAGGTATAGTTATAGGGTTTGATTATTGCATTCGCCATAATCACTTAGGAAGTAAGTTAGATGGGTGAATTCTCTAAAAAGATCAATCATACCTCATCTATCTATGTGTTACGGTAAGGTTTAGAGGATGTGATAACTTCATACAAGCCAGAGGATCTGTGACGCAATATTTAATAAATGGAAATCAATTAGATATTCAATATATGTAGAATTGTAGACATATTTCTATGGAAGTATGTAGAACCATATAATTATCGCTTACTAAAACATATATGGATAAGTTAAAGGAAGTGTAATAGCTCTTCAAGAATGGATTTTAAACTAAATAACTCCGGGAACCTAGGATTTTCATACAACATAGATTTTGAAGTTACAGTTTTCAAGTGTTGAGTGTGATGGATGATGGCCTGGTAATAGTATTGTTGTTTCGAAATCAAGGGGTATTAAGATTTTTTGGTTGTGCTAAGTTTCTTTTGGTTAAACATATAAGCTGATGTGGTGTAGAGATTACTCTTAGTTTATGTGGCGTCTAATCCATTTTTAGATTGAAAAACTTTGTATAATAGTAGTTGGATCTTGAAGTTCGATTTTATCTTTTGAGATGATTATAGTACTGTACGTGAAACATTTTTTGTTTTAATACTCTTATTTGTTGTATCCTCATTCATTTGTTATTAAAACAGGAAGGTGCAACCAAAGATGACATTGAACGATTGCCTAAATACAAGTTTAATAGAATAGATGATTTTGAGAAAGAAAATGGGGAGATCCAAAAAGGCTATGGGGGAATAATGGTAGAATGTGATACTGATTCTCCTGTCGAACGCGCTTTATCTGAGGAGGATGCTGTAAGTTTTTGAATCTTATGAAATACACCTTTGTCACTTCTCTTTATTATTATTTCAACATATGTTATTTACTATCTCAATTCCAATGTAAATGCATGCATTATTTAACTAGGCATGACATAAGTGTCCGACTGTCAGTCAAATATAGATCATACCCATAATCAAGTGGAAACCAGGGAATTTTTTGAACAAGAATAAAGGCTATCACTCTATCAGCATATTGATGCTGATTATAATGGGCACAGAGGCATGTTTTTACGGTCAAAACCCTGACAAAAGGGAAACGAAACTGTTACCTGTGTATGGAACATGCTTGAAAGTAAGTTTAGATAAACTATATTCTGGGATAGCTGATTTGATTTGTTACTCAGAAAGCCTAAAACATTGAGGATATGAGGCTATGTCTATATACACACAAGCTTATGGCAAACTGATAAAAGGCTAAAAGGAAAGATGGGACGATGGCATCTCGTTTTATGCAATAACATCTTATCTCCTAGATACATCATAACCAAATAGTTAATTAAGTTTTTCACAAACAAAAAGCTATGGCACAAAAATTGCTTATAGAATAAATTCTAGTATTTAGGAGTTGGTGCTGGCATTTTTGTTATTGATGGGAGCTGTGGTAGGATTGGGGGTGGTTGAGGTTGAAGGCGGCATTACATTCTAACTATTATGTAAATCGTACCGCTCAAACGAAACAATGTTGTTTTAATGTTCAAGGGTATTCTTTCCAAGTGATCATTTTTTTTTGCCTGAAACGGGGTTTTGCTGGACTGGTATATTTTTCATCTATAGGCGAACTCTATGGCTCGTAGGAGAAAACATATATTCTGACTTACTGATCAATATTAAAACTTCATGGCTTAATACTCCCTCTTTTAGACAAATAATTTAAGTTTTGACTTGTCACATACTATAATAGAAGTTCATGACTAGCAATTAAAAGCCCCTGTAATTCTTATTAGTCTAGAGATTTTGACTTGTCACATGATTATATTATATGAACCAATGCTTATAAGTATTGTCTTGCCATTACCTCAAGTGTAGGTGTAGTATTCACACTAGTCTAAAGTACTGAGTAAAACAAAGTCGCTGGCATTGGTTTGCCTGTATTCTCTCTTGCAGCTGTAAGTAAGTTCCACTATATTGTTCCTGTCTTAAAAATTTTACATGTGAACCCTTGCGACCCCTGATTGGACATCTCCTGTACTTTTGGTCTACAGTCTGGGATTTCCACTACTATATTAGGTCTCGAATAGCCTACTTTAGTCAATGGTAGAGTGCAACATTGACGAAATGTTGATATGCATATTCATAAGCACTACAATTAGTCAGGCATCTTTGTTTTTCCATCATCTGTGGTTGATCATCTTGATGAGTTTTCTTGACAGGAATGTTGCATTTGCCTTTGCTCATATGACGATGGAACCGAACTTCGTGAGCTCCCCTGCTGTCATCATTTTCACGCCACCTGCATCGACAAATGGTTGTACATAAATGCCACTTGCCCTCTCTGCAAGTTCAACATACTAAAGAATGGTAATCAAAGTGGCAGTGACGAAGTATAACTATAACCAATAACATTTCCTTCAAGATCTTGATCCAGACCCATCTTTGGTATGTGATATTAATGTAAATTTGATACAAAATTCTTGTTTAAAGTTTTTGACTTGACGGGGATCAAGGACTGAAAGAGAAAACGGACCTCCTCTTTTTGGCTTATCACTTGGAGATGTAAAGTTACATATTTTATCCAATCTGCATGTTGTAGTATAGTGTAGTATAATTACTTGAGACGGTAGGCTACAGTATCATGTCGCGGCCTGCATCAGTGTCTGTTCAACATGAATTACCTGTTCTGCTCTATGCACTGTAACGTGTAGGCTTGCGCCTCCTCGCCTGAGTTAGTGTTTGGTGCATAATGCATCATTGGTTGTACGATTTTCATGGTATCCAGTATATCCACAGTGCATCACTTGAAGAAAATTTGGGGGATTTAACGGATAACGTACAGCATTTGATTGCAGGTTACATTTGACAGAGTTGTTGACTGATAATTTACTTCCCTTTTGTAATAATGTTTCCCGTTTCTATAATAAAGTGAATAAAGGTCATGGTGTGAGCACATGTTAGTTACGGATCTTATTTAAGTCCTGATTATCAAATGATCGGAGTTTATAACCTTTGAGGCTATGCTAACTGTATAATGTGCACCCTTGGAATCATTTTAACTTTCCTTCTCACAATTTAAATCCAGTAAACACATGAGCTCAAAGTTTGATATTAGAGAAGAAAGACACCATGGTGCGCAGATATTACCTAGCAAAATTGACCGATCAACAAATTGTATGATGACGAAGTAGGTGAGTTAAGAAAATATGATATCAGAGGATAAATATTTGTGTAAAATATCCTAATTGTGTGATTATACTGGTTATAATAGTTGAACCAGTATAGTGGTATAACCCAAATGCACCAGCCGGGAATCGAACCCGGGTCTGTACCGTGGCAGGGTACTATTCTACCACTAGACCACTGGTGCCTTTTGTTCTACTTTCAAGTAAAAGCTTAATAAATTCTGTCTACTGTAACTTTGACTGGACGAATAGAACATACTGATAACTATTCTCTTTGAACTACTATACAAAGCTAAACTATAAGGAAATCCAATTTCATCATTAGAAATCATTGATGATACTGACTCTGGTCCATGTGATTTTATAGTTCAAAAAATATCTGTGCTTACTGTTGTGGCTTAAATTATACACCATTCACTATTAAATACGCGCGTATGAGATTTCCCAAACATATTTAGTGAAGGGAAAAAAAAAAAAAAAGCTCAGAAACGCCTTTATCTCATCCATTGTAAACGGATGTAACACAATGGACCCAACCATTGCAATAGGCTTATCATCATAGCAAATGGACAAGCCGGGAATCGAAACCGGGTTTGTACAGTGGCAGTGTAATAATCTACCACTAGACCACTAATGACTTCATGTTGATCTCTGGAAATACAAATTTAATATACTATAGGAAGCTCATATATATCATGTATGTTCAAGTTCAATTCAACCACTTTAAGTAGCAGTAATTATATATATGTAACACATCCAAACACCCTTAAACATTACATGACATCATATTAAACTTAAATTGCTGGTGTAGTAAAACGTAAGACTCTTTTGTTCACAAGAAAACGCATTATATTGATTGAAACATTGAGCTAGTAATTCCGTTTAAGTAATCCAGTAAAGATAGTTTGTTTTGATGCAATCTTTTTGTCCTTTAAGACAAATGTTTGAAACCGCAATGATTACTTATTGACATTCATGCTCGTTGAAAATTGATGAACACAAAGTGAAACAAATCATGTTAACTAAATGTTTATGTTAGGATAACATTTTGATGCTAATACCATGGAATAGTAAAGAGTGTGAGGTCATTGTGCTATTGCTGGTATGAATGACGGGTAACTTACCGTAGCTATGTAAATATAGATGTCTACCCGCATTAACATATGTCACTGCAACAAACTGCCATTTTGAAAATGAATGTCACAGTAGGCTAGGACAAAACAGATTATTAAACATAAATGTCAATAAAAAAATGTCAGTGTCACCAATTTGACAAAATACTGCGAGTATTTACATCATAAAGCAGGAGAGGCGTGTTCGAGTTAGTTTATGTTGTCACCTCTCTTGATGCAAGTAAAACCTGCTTCCCACAGGAGATGGTATGTATATTATTGTGAAATCGGATCAAAACTCAGTATGCTGAAAGTAAACACCATGTTAGCAAAATGATCCTTAAATATATCAGTGATCTTATTTTGTTGGAATTAACACCTGCATCAATAAATGGTTGTGCATAAATGCAACTTGGCCTCTCTGCAAGTTCACCACACTAAAGAGTGGTAACCAAAGTGGTAGCGATGTAGTATAATTATAACCACAATATTTCCTTCAAAATATGATCCTGGCCCTTCTTTGGTATGTGATATTAGTGTAAATTTGATACAAAGTTCTTCTTTAAAGTTTTTGACTTGCTGGAGGTGAGGACTGAGAGAAACGAACATCCTCTTTTTGGCTTATCACTCGAAGTTACATATTTTATCGTATTTGCATGTTGTAGTGTAGTGTAGTTTAATTACTTGATCAGACAGTAGCCTACTGTATTATGTTGCGGCCTGCATCAGTGTATGTGCAACATGGATCACCAGTTCTGCAGCTCTATGCGTTGTAATGTGTAGGCTTGCACGTCCTAGCCAACGTTATTGTTTGGTGCATCATGCATTATTGGTTGTACTACATTCATGGTAAACCGGTAGCCAGTATATCCACAGTGTCATTGTTTGAAGAAACTATGGGGGATTTAACGGATATATAATGTACAGCATAGATTGCAAGTTACACTTCACAGAGTTGTTGACCGAAAAATTACTTTGATTTTGAAATAGCGTTTTCCGTTTCTATAAAATGAATAAAGGTCATGGTGTGAGTACAGGTTATTTTTCAGTTTGTGGATCTTATTCAAGTCTTTGAATATCAAGTGATTGGAGTGTTCAACCTTAAGAGTCTGGCTAAACAGTCAATCTTTCGGCATATGCTAATCGTATAATTGCACCTTTGCATTCATTCCAACTTTCAATCTCACCGTTTAAATCCAGTAAACTGACATGAGCTTGAAATTTCAAATAAGAGAGAAAACTGTTGAAATACTGTTGAAAGAATTGCTCATATGGGCTGTTTTGAAGAAAAGATCCATGCCTTAGAATATTTCACATACGTTTTCATGAAATACTGTTGAAAGAATTGCTCATATGGGCTGGAAAATGGAAGTTAATACATCCTATTCATAAGTTTTCATGAAAAACGGAAAAAAGAAGATAGGCTGAAAAAAAAACTTAGCAGATGATGTAAACCCGGTAACTGTAACAACCGGAGTACATCACCTGTGAAGTGCACCAGCCGGGAATCGAACCCGGGTCTGTACCGTGGCAGGGTACTATTCTACCACTAGACCACTGGTGCCCTGATGTTATAATTTGATTTAAAATTTAATTAAATGATCAAATTGATATGACTTTGAAACAAAAAGTCAAAAACAAACCAAACTTAAAGCAGAATATTATTAGAGGGTTTGTGAAACGAAACATCCAAAAAATCTAACCAACTTTCAGAAGAAAGAAAAAGAAAGCTACGCCTGAAACAACCATTGAGATTGATGCGCAAAACCATAAGTTGGAAAGTGCATGCTTCGAGTTGCAACATTTTTCGCTTTTTGGAAAATCCTATGTCATCATTATACGAGATATCACACACAACTTTGAGTTCGAGATGTCCCACATCAGTTGCAACAATTCATTGGGCAACTTTTCAAGCAAAAAACTATATAATGGAATTTTCTTTTGGTCTGTCTAAATATCACTGCTTTAGGGCTGCTACTTAACTGAGCACACCTATGGAGTAAAATAAACTGCCACGAACCTGACAGGTTTCCTCCTCACAAGCAGGCAACATGCATGTTATAAAAAGGTGCACGGCACAAGTAAGCTAATCACTCTGAATCCTTAAGCTTGAACTCTGAGGTGGTCATGATTGTCACAGTGTCAAGTTCCTTCAACTCAAAGATGCATCAACAATCAATTCTGCCTGGTGTATATAGGATTAAGTTGCATATGAAATTATTTTAGCCATGTGGTCGGTATCATTGAACCGTTGGCATTATATGCAAAGACTACTAGTTATCTCTGAGGAAAATCTGTCATCATTGACGATAATTTTACGAGATTCACATGCATATATGACTTGATTGTCACTCCGATTTACAAACTGGAAAAGCACCATACATCAAGTGTACAAATCCTTATAAGTGCAAATCACCTCCCCATATAAAAGTACAGCAAAAAAAGCTCAGAAATGCCTTTAAGTCATCCATTTTAAGGGATGTAACACAATGGACCCAACCATTGCAAGAGGCTTGTCATCATAGCTAGAAATGCACCAGCCGGGAATCGAACCCGGGTCTGTACCGTGGCAGGGTACTATTCTACCACTAGACCAATGGTGCTTTCATGTTGTTTGATAGTTTTAAAGATAAATATACAAGAAAAACATTTGTATGTTTTGAATAAGAGGTGTATTATCGTTTATTTTGCAAAATGAACTGCTTTATTTCCTTTCAAACGCAATTACAGTAGTTATTAATCGAAATTCATCTTCTAGTCTTTGAAAATAGATATTTAAAATATCTACGTTCATGCTATTTGATAAATACGAAATGAAACAAACCATGTCAATATGGCGAAACCTTCATATGTTACCCTGTAGTTTAATCTTTTTGGATGTTAACAATGTCGATACCAATGTTGAAATCCATCGTACTTTTATCTTCAATTGGAGGACACATTCTTCGATATATATGAAAAATTATGAGTTCCAAGAGTAGTAAGTTTGAAATAGAAGCAATGATATGACTAGTGCTTTTTTCTCTTTCATTGCTCTTCAATAGCGTGATAATGTGTGTTTCTTGTCATTCTACCACGTATTGATATGTTATGCTTTTAGTTTAAAAGCTTAGCATGCTAAGAAAAACAAGCTATGTTAAGGGTGGGTTTAGTTGAGGGAAAACACCTTTGTTTTCCACAAAATGTTTTGTGGAAAACAAGGAAAACAGAGATCGCGTTCAAGTTAGTGTTTTTCAATAAAATTTTCTACAAAACACAAAATTCCTATTTTCAACTTTAATACACGAAACTACAAAACATTTTTTTCCCCTATTTTCCATTAAAATACCCCAAAATCCGTTTTCGTCAGTTGTTTTATGTTTTCGATTGATTTTTTACGTTTTCGTCTATTTTTTTACGTTTTCGTCAGATTTTTTACGTTTTCGTCCGATTTTTTACGTTTTTGTCCGTTTTTTTACGTTTTCATCCGATTTTTTATGTCTTCGTCCGTTTTTTAACGTTTTCGTCAGGTTTTAACGTTTTCGTCCGTTTTTTTACGTTTTCGTCAGATTTTTTACGTTTTCATCAGATTTTTTACGTTTTCGTCCGATTCTTTACGTTTTAGTCAGATTTTTTACACTTTCGTCCTTTTTTTACGTTTTTGTCAGATTTTTTACGTTTTGGTCCGATTTTTTACGTTTTTGTCCGATTCTTTACGTTTTCGTCTGATTTTTAACGTTTTCGTCCGTTTTTTTACGTTGTCGTAAGATTTTTTACGTTTTCATCAGATTTTTTACGTTTTCGTCCGATTCTTTACATTTTCGTCAGATTTTTTACGTTTTCTTAACGTTTTCGTCAGATTTTTTACGTTTTCGTCTGTTTTCTTATGTTTTCGTCCGTGTTTTTACGTTTTCGTCAGATTTTTTAAGTTTTCGTCCGATATTTTTCGTTTTCATCATTTTTTTTATGCTTTCGTCAGATATTTTAAGTTTCCGTTCGATTTTTTACTTTTTCGTCCGTTTTTTTTACGTTTTCGTCAGATTTTTTAAGTTTTCGTTCGATTTTTTACGTTTTCGTCCGTTTTTTACGTTTTTGTCAGATTTTTTACGTTTTCGTCCGTTTTTTTTACGTTTTCGTCAGATTTTCTACGTTTTCGTCAGATTTTTTACGTTTTCGTTCGGTTTTTTACGTTTTTGTCCTTTTTTTACGTTTTCGTCAGATTTTTTACTTTATCGCCAGACTTTTTACGTTATAAAAAAACATATGAAAACATCCAAAATCAAACAAAAAAGTAAAAAGACGGACAAAAACGTAAGAAAATGGACGAAAACGGATGAAAACATAAAAAATTGGACAAAAACATAAAGAGTCTATCGAAAACGTAAAAAACGGACGAAAACGTAAAAAAAAGACGAAAAGGTAAAAAAATAGGACGAAAACGTAAAAAAAACTGACGAAAACATAAAAAAACGGACGAAAACATAAAAAATCGGATGTAAACGTAAAAAAACTGACGAAAACGTAAAGAAACGGACAAAAACATGAAAAATCGGATGAAAACGTAGAAAAACGGACGAAAACGTAAAAAATCTGACGAAAACGTAAAAAAAGGATGAAAACGTAAAAAATGGGACAAAAACATAAAAAATCTGACGAAAACGTAAAAAAACAGATGAAAATGAAAAAAATCGGATGAAAACTTAAAAAACCTGACGAGAAAGTTCAAAAACGGGTGAAAACGTAAAAAACAAACGAAAACCCAAAAAATCGGACGAAAATGTAAAAAAACAGACGAAAACGTAAAAAAGCTAACGAAAATGTAAAAAAAGGGATGAAAACGTAAAAAATCTGACGAAAACGTAAAAAAACAGACGAAAACGTAAAAAAAAAAACAAAAACGGACAAAAACGAAAAATATCGGACGAAAACGTTATTTGATATTATATTTTAATTTTTTAATTTCTTTATTTTCTCGTATTAGATTTTTTTAGTTATTTTATAATTTAGTTGGTTAGTTTGTAATATTTGTTTTTGTGTTTTGATGATGTTTTTATAATATTACTAAGGTGAATAGTGAATTGAGATATAAAACGACAATACTTAAACATGTTTCTAGTTTTGGAAAATGGAAAACAGAAACACATATTTCTCAAACTAAACGCGTTTTCTAAATTTTCCATTGTTTTGTGGAAATCAAACTCCCCTCCCTTTTTCTACAAAACAAGAAATAGGAAATGAAAGAAAATGTTTTCCAACTAAACGCCACCTAAACATTAGTAGGCTACGTCTTGTTTCCTTTGAGACTCAAGTATTTCAATTTTTAAGAATAACAATAATTTCATCCAGTCTTGTAAAACAGATGTTTGAAACTGGGTCAATTACTTTATCATTCATGGTCTTTGATGAATACGGAATGAAACAAATCATGTCAAAGTGTTTTATGTTTCTTTTGGTAAAATCTTTAGTTTTTTCTGTTGCCAACATGTATGGTCACACTGATTCTCTTTGTCATCTGGTGCTTATGGGAGAGCAAGTTTTACTCGTTAATGTGAGTGATAACGAGTCAAAACGGACTTAATTCAGCTTAGCGTCTCCTATGTTTTCAGTCACTGTTTATATTTTATAAATAACTAATGTATCAACATAAGTACAAAGCTTTATGTTTAGAATAATCAAATTGTAAACATCTGAGCAGTCGACTTGTTTCTGCCACTACCACGATGATTGCCTCTGCCACCACGATAACCGCCATGACCAACATCACGGCCTCCGGAATCTTGACCACCTCTGGCATCATCACCATACCTGCCACCGCCATCACCATATCCGAGACTAACACCGCCTCCCTTAGCAAAACTCGCTTCTCGAAAATAATCGTCTTTGGGACCATAATCCCATGATTGAATATACAAGGAGTCGACCTAATATTTTAGGCTTTCTTTCAATCCATCAAGTCCCGGCACCAAATACTTGTTATCTTCGGGTTGGGGTTCATTAGTCTCACCCGAGGAGGTGTTCCTCGTACACAATTTGAAATATTCAACCATTCTTTCGATAACACCGACATCCAATAATCGTCACCCGCCATAGGAATATTTTGCTCATGCTCTATTAAACTGCTCAATACAACGTGATACCAAGCAAACCTCACACATTCCGAAAAAGTTAACGCGAGTATGCCGATACCCCAAGCCCAATTAATAGGGTCCCTCTGAACAATAATTCCCATTATAGCTTTATTTAATTGATGAAACCTAATCAAAATCCCTGACAAGTCTCCATTGCTACGCAAAAACAGCTCCCTATATTGTTGGCCAAAACCCGTTACCACAGAGTTTAAGAAATAACTTTCTGGTTCATGTCATCCCCCAACCTCAAATACAGTACCGTCAATTTTCTGTAATCCCACAACATAGATATCTCTTTTCCTAAAAAATACAAAAATCTTACTATCATTCTTTATAAAATCATCCTTTCTTGGATAGGATAAAGAAACAGACGCACATAGCCATGCCTCTTCCTGAGTCTTATCTCTTTGATTAGAAGAATAAATTTTCTACATGATAGTTCCCCAAAATCCGGCACACTCATCTTATAATACATATCAGTTACCCACCACAGTAGTGGTACTGTGGTGGGTAACTGATATGTATTATAAGATGAGTAGGCTGGAATTTTGAGGAACTATCATTTAGAAAATCCATTCTTCTTCTAATCAAAGAGATAGACTTGGTAAGAGGCACGACTATTTGCGTCTCTTTCTTTATCCAAGAAAGGATGATTTTATAAATAAGAATGCTAGTAAGTTTTTTGCAATTTTTATCAGGAAAAGAGACATCTATGTTGTGGGGTTACAAGACATTGACGGTATTGTATACGAGGTTGAGGGATGACATGAACTAGAAAGGTATTTCTTAAACTCTATGGTAACGGGTTTTGGCCAGCAATATATGGAGCTGGTTTTTGGATAGCAATAGAGACTTGTCAGGGATTTTGATTAGGTTTCATCAATTAAATAAAGCTATAATGAGAATTATTGTTCAGATGAACCTTGTTAATTGGGCTTGGGGTATCGGCATATTCGCGTTAACTTTTTCGGAATGCGCGAGGTTTGTTTGGTATCACGTTGTATTGAGGAGTTTAATGGAGCAGGAGCGTGAACATGGTGGCGATTATTAGATGTCGGTGTTACCGAAGGAATGGTTGAATATTCCAAATTGTGCACGAGGAACCCCTCGCCCGGGTGAGACTAATGAAACCCAACTCGAAGATGACAAGTATTCGATAGGGGGCTTGATGGATTGAAAGAAATCGTAAAATATGCGGTCGACTCCTTTTATATTCAATCATGGATTTATGGTCCCAAAGGCAATTATTTCTGAGAAGTGAGATATGCTAAAGGAGGCGATATTGGTCTCGGATATGGTGATGGCAGGTACGGTGATAATGCCGGAGGCGGTGATGACGGAGGTGGTCAACACGTTAAAAAGGGTCCAACGCAAGTATTGATCTCTTGAATTTCGTTTAAAGGAGTCATGAATTTGAGATACGTGCGGTCAAATTTTGTTTGATGCTTAGTTAAAAAAAGGTTTTGATTTTGGTTTTTAAAACTATTAATAATAAAGAAAAGCACAAATAATAAATAAAATACTTGCTTAGACCCGGTAGCTTTTAACATTATAACATTGTGAATTTAGTTGTTATTTAAATTTAGTATGTTGACTTGTAGATAATATTGACTTTTAAATCAAAACGAGTTGTAAAACTCGCCCGACAAAAAGATAAAACGATCTAAACAAACACTATAAGGTGAGTGTCCTCTGTTTATATTACTAATCTAATCCATTTATTTTAAAAACTTAGAACCCTTTTAATTTTATTCTATGTGCTAGAAGTTGTCATATAATAAAAATCTAAAACCAAGGTGAGTGTCCTCTTTTCGGATCTAATTAAAACACATTTATTTTTAAAAAATATTTCGACAAAACGCCAAATAACTAACTAAAAATTACCACTAAATAACAACCCACTTTTTAAATAATTCACAACATTAAAAAAAGACCAAAATTTAAGCAAGCATATAATAAACTACTCACACATGATAAAGATATAATATATGCTAAACATAACAAAATAAATTGAAAAGGGATTAGAAGTCACCAAATTCGGGCTAATAACGAGCAAGACACTACAATGCGCATCTCCAAGCTAATGAACCCATAACATTGCTTGTTGGCTTCATAAGCACCCTTTTAATCACCACTTGAAGCAATAAAATTCTCAACTTTAACACTACAAAACTTTTTTTTTTTTTTTTTAAGTTTAAAACAAAATATTAAATTTAACTAAACTACACTTTTTTTTTTCTTTTTTACTAAAATAAATTTGATGTAAGCTGCGATAGAGAAGAAGAAAAATATCAACGAGAAGATTCAAACCCTTAAAAATATTCGTACCTTAAAAATAATAAATAGTATCAAGGAGAAGAAAATTTTAATGTAATGAGATGAATTTATAGGAGATTCAAACCCTTAAAAATATTCGGGCCTTCCAAATGGACTTGTCTTGGGTCGATTTATGTTTATTATGGGCTGTCACTTTTTGAATATACTTTTATGATAATCGATCAATAAGCAGTCAAACTCATTTGAGTTGATTTGGAGTATCTTTTAAATTCGATCTTTAATAGCTCTCAAGTTTTCCTAAGGTATTTGGACGCACGTATCAAATGTTATTATAGATTTTTCAAAATAAAATTTAAATGATAAAAGTCTTACAAATTTAATCAAATAGGATCTGCTTAAACAAGGGTCCTATTAAGTTCCATTCTCCAAAATAAATTTGATACAACTCATATACTTTATGTCCTGGTAACTAATGTGGTATATAACCTAGGGGTGATCACGGTCCAAAAACCGGACCGGATCGGCCAAGACCGGAGCGGACCGAAGACCGAGTTTAGGAAATACCATAGACCGAGACCGGACCGAATGTGGTCGGTCCGGTCTCGGTTCGGTCCGGTCCGGTCGGTCTTCGGTCGGTCCGGTCCAATTAGACAAGATTTAGGCAAGTTTTTTCGGGTTTTTGGCCGGTCCGGACCGGACCGACTGGACCGAAGACCGAATTAATGAAAAATCCCGGACCGAGACCGGACCGTTGGTCCTTCGGTCGGTCTGGTCGGTTTTGTCGGTCGGTCTGGTTCAAATGGTCGGAATGCTCACCCTTAATATAACCTAGATATTAGTCCTAAAACGTATGTTCCATATTTAATGTGGTTATATCTATACTACTTATAATGGAGGAAGAACTCTTTCTTCAAAAAAATTAAGATGTACACAAAATGATGCATTGTTTACAACACTTTAAACCGATCAATTTTCATAATTACAACAATCAAAGCATTGTGTACAACAAAAACTAGCATGAATCGAAATTCAGACCACTTTCCTTATAATTCTACATTAATAGCATTAAAAACACCCCTACACCCAATATTACAATTATTTAAACACAATGTACAACTCTCATTCTACATTAATAGCATTAAAAACACTCCTACACCCAATATTACAATCATTTAAATACAATGTACAACTCTCATTCTACATTAATAGCATTAAAAACATCCCTACACCCAATATTACAATCATTTAAACACAATGTACAACCCTCATTCTACATTAATAGCATTAAAAACACTCCTACACCCAATATTACAATCATTTAAACACAATGTACAACCCTCCATCTTAACCTAAACATGAACCTGTGACCAAGACTCGACTTAATAAAATTCGACTCGATACACAAAATTGTGACAAAGCAAATTTAGGTGTCGGAATGACATCCCGTGACATATTTATTAATTCTATTGAAAATTTTTATTTCAGGGTACCCGCCGCTGCAACGCGCGGGTACCCTGCTATAGTTTCAAATTTAACCAAATAGTATCAACTTAAACAAGGGTCCTATTAAGTTCCATTCTCCAAAATAAATTTGATACAACTCATATACTTTGTCCTAGTAACTAATGTGGTATATAACCTAGATATTAGTCCTACAACGTATGTTCCATTTTTAATAGCACTTCTTGTCTTTTATCTATGTGAGATTCTATTCGTGCATATATTTCTCATAAAAGTTATGAATTGCTCATTTGAACGCATTTGTTTTATCTTGAATACTCAAAGTAGGGATGGCAACGGGGCGGGTTTGGGGCGGGGCGGCCATCCCCACCCCCAAACCCGATTACCAAAGTTCTCCCCAAACCCGCCCCGATCCCCATCGGGGATCTAATCGGGGCGCCCCGTTGGGGCGTGATGGTCCCCCAAACCCGCCCCATATTAATCGGGGATCTTATCGGGGCGTCATCTTGGGGTGTAATTCTCGACCAAAGCCGCACCATTTTACATTTATTGTTATTTTTAAACCGTTAGCAATAACGAACCTATTAATAATCAATTAGAAACAAGCCTTATTAAATTTTCAATGATAATATTATACATAAATAATGATAAATTATACAACAAAAAAAAATTAAAACTCAAAATATGACACTAAACGAGTTTCTATAATCACAATTACGCATTCTTATAAATCTAAAAAAACTAACAATATTAAAGTAATATTTTTTATTACGTTAATACTAACAAAATACTATATATGTAGATATATTTGTATGTATGTATATGTTAATCGGGTGGAGCGGGGCGGGGCGAGGATTCCCCACTCCCCGCCCCAAACCCGATTAAAATCCCTGTTTAATCCCCAAACCCGCCCCGTAACCCAATTAGCATGCCCCGCCCCACCTCAATTATATCGGGTTTCGGGTTTCCCCGTCAGGTTCGGGTTTTTTTGCCATCCCTAACTCAAAGAACTTTGATGCTACGGTAGTACAAATTATATTAGTATTATACAATATAACAATAGCCGGGCGCTTTGCAACAGTACCTTTTCTACAGTACAATTTCTACAGTGCTATTTCTACAGTGCTTTATTTGCCTGCTTTTTTTGCCCACCCTTCCAGAACTCTCTCCCACTTTCTTCAACCCACAAAACACATACAAACACACATATTATTCAACCCACAACACAAATGATCGATCCTCTCTATTTTCTTAATTATTGTTAATCGAAAAAGCAAAGAAAATAAACCCACAAACGATCGGATCTGTTTATTTTTTGGGTTTGGTTAAAGATTTAATTGCAGTTAATCAAGAGGCAGGTTATTTATTTATTTAATTTACTTATAAAAAGTTTCTACTTTTATTTATGGTTTGGTTTAATTGCAGGTTTCAAATTTTTTGAGTGAGATTCATAGATTACAAAGAAGCCTAGGGTAAAAAAAAGGTTTCATTTACACACATGTGTTTTTATTATTTTAATTTTTTTCCTGTTTATTTGTTATGTGGTGATAGCATGTGTTTGTATGATTAGCCATTTCAGTTGATGAAGAACCAGGAGAGGTTCCACCGCTGCACCACTTCCGTCACACCCAAAGCCGTGTTTTTTATACAAATTTTAGTTCAAGGACTTCAAGGTATGATCTTTTAGTTTGTGAGCTCATAAGGTCACTTTAGTTTTTTCATTCTTTTTTTTTCATACCTGAATCAGTAAGGAGGAAAGAATTAGAAGTATATATAGATAGTTATTGGCTTTGATGTTTTTGATTATTGTTAGTTTAATTGATATGAAACTATAGATGAGTAGTAACTGAGATGCCTAAACAGTTGGTGGGAATGGAGAACACATCATTAAGAATGCTTTAATTTATGTATATGCGTCATTAGACAATTATTGTCATTAGACAATTATTGCTTCTTAAGACATTTAGTTTGTAGAGCCTGCAATTTGGGTAGCAGTCACGCCTAACATCAGATAAAGATGGCGAGATGGCTTTATTTTTAAAAAGTGAGCCACCATACCCAGAGGCCAGAGCTAAAGTTCTTATATCACCTCCAATTTGGGGGTTCTAACACAAATTGGTTTACGTTTTGGGTTATTTTATGTAGTAAAATGGTAAATGTGTTGTATTATAATTGATTAGTTGTTGCGAAAAAATCATGTCTGCAGGTAACCAGAAGAATGTGTTCAATGATGCTACACTTCCTTGGTCCAAAGACAACCTTGATTTAGAAAGGATCACGGACAGGTCCGTAATTTTATATGCTGCTCTGAGAATGTTATGGTGGTACTATGTAAATTTCATTGCTTTAACTCATTTGCTTAATTTTTAATGAAGACATGATTTTTTGCAGGCAACTTGAAAATCTTAGTTCTGCAAATCAGTGACCAACATCATTTAATGCTCATTATATGAATATGGATACTTTTTGAGCTCCGGCACCAGAAATCTTCAGTGTCAGCTGAACTTAGGCGTCCCACACTCGCCGACTGAATCCAGCCACCAGAATATCAGGTCATGGGCTATTTGCAAGGTATGTGAAGTACATCATGTTTGGAATCCCAATTGAGCTTTTTTGGAACTTTCGAAAGAGTGAAATATGGGTTAAATAGAGTGAAGTACTAATAGAGCTTTCGAAAGAGCTTTTTTGGAACTTTCGAAAGAGCTTTTTTGGAACTTTTTTGGAACTTTCGAAAGAGTGAAATATGGGTTACAGAAATATGGGAAAAGTGCTTAAGGAAAAAGCTGAGAAGTAAGCTAAATAGCTCAAGCTTCTTAAATAGAAGCCATCACTTTCATAAAATTGAGCTTTTTTGGTTTTTCTTTTTACAAAACTATTTAAATACTAAAAATATAAAACTTTAATAAAAGCACTTTGGCTGAATTTGCACAATAAGCACTTTGGAATCCCAATTGCTTAACAGGATGTTTGATTTAACTTATTAGGACTTTGGTGAAACTTAAAAAGCTATCCCATGATTACTAAAGTCCAAATAAGCCACAAACAGATTTATGGAAACTTGAAATGAGCAAAATAAAGTAAGCAAACACAATCAATAAGCTGGAAATAAGCACTTAACACATCCACCAATACCACAGACCACTGGGTCCCACTAATGAGGCTTGGAGAGACCCTGGAAGTGGAAGTGGGGGTGTTGAAACAGCTAAGCTGAAGCAGGGCATACCCTTGCCCTGCAGGTGTGTTTGAACCAATGTAGGGCCCACAGGAAAAATCCTAAAAATGAAGTGATGTTGAAATCTCAAAGTTAAGCTGGGAGACTACAAGTTCTGAAAAGCTCAAGCCCTGAATCCTATCTGAAAATTCTAAACAATTATTGGAAAATTTGGAAAATCTGAGAAACATGCATATTGACTTTTTAAGATTAACTTGAAACTTTGACTTTCTTGGATTTCAATTCTAATATACTGATTAAATAAAAGGTAGTAACCTTAAATAGAGCTAATTTAAGTTATTACTACACCTTATGACCTAATATGGAGGTTTATGGCTCACTAACTCCACACAGTTAACTGTGAGGAGTCCTAATCTATGATTTTGACTATTTAAAGAGCAAGTATTGAATTTTATGCCTAACTTGGCCTAAGAGAACCCATAGTAGCATGCTAGGATAAAGAACACAAAAAGATACACCCCTGAACTCAGTGGATAACACTGATCCAAACACCCCCTGCTCAACTGATTTTGAAAATTTAAAGGAGCGACTGAGTGATTTACCATATGTGACTGAGATTTAACATTTCTCTAAGCAATCATAAGCATAAAGTGATAACAAATGACGACTTTAAGCTAAAAGAAAATTAACCTAAGCCGTGGTCATAAATTATTGGAGAGGTTGTGTCCCTTATCTATCAGGTTCATATAAGCTCATATGCCTTTATTTTTTTTTTGGAATTTAACCACTCTAATTTATACACTAGGCCAGACCTGCGAAGGCAACCCGATTAAAAGATTGTTTCGATTAGCTTATATCCTAATAATGGTTTATATGTGATACTTAAGGGTGTTTGGATTAGCATATTTGTAGATACTAAGTTACATGGGTGCTTTGCATTAGCTTATTATATGGGATTATCGGCTTGCGGAAATTTGGAAAGTCATCGTTCCTAACTGAATTTGGTATTTTCATTTTAGGTATGTTGCAGCTGGAAACGTGCCTTCTAAAAAACGGTAAAACTCTGCCTGCCTACAAATCACATTAACAACGAAAAAAAATACCTGGTAGGCATTTAATTTTACTTGACGGGTAAAAACGCGCTAAAGGGCCAGGCTTATGTGTTAAACATAAATTGTCGTCCACTATTCTTTCTTGAAATATGAAAACATATACACATGATCCCGTACTCCTTCTCTAATAAAGAGGAAGATATGAGATGGCAAACAGAAAGTAATTTTAAACTTTTAGTGCGTCTATAGTTAATCAGTTATATATTTCTCGAACTATACCGTAAGTTTTAAAATGATACCACGACACCATTTTATCAGTTGTATTAAGTATTCTTGCTGCAACGCGTAAACAATATGAACTAAACTATAGTTAAATTTTGAATATATCATGCTTGGAAGGATTGGCTTATTTTCCCACCTTATTTTGGCCTTATAGGGTTGGGTTGTTAACTATGGCTACTTATACCTTATTTTAGTTTAAAAAATAAACTAACCATTGTTGTTCATTTGTAGCAGTACTATTAATAGAAGCAAACACGCAACTGTACATACATAAAGGAATTGATCAAACCAAACAAAAACAATAGATTATTAGTAACTGAATAGACAACGGCAGTAGAAGAAAAAAAGGAAGTGTAGCTTTACTTTTTGTTGTGACATTTTAATGGTGGTTGTTGGTATTTCTCTCTTAACGTACATTGCTATCATTTTTCCCACTATCCTAATTCACTTCACTTTTCGTTCTCTTTGCAGATGTTTCATCATACTTGGAGCCCCAGGCCCGGTGTTCACCCGTTTATTCTCCCATATATGTGTGGTAAGTAAGAAGGGGTGTTCATAAAGCTTTTATGCCTCGAATCCAAAAGAGAATCAATATTGACATCCCGATACATACTTTGGGTTTTCTAATTAAGGTAGCAAAAATAAGTCTGTCATAATAAGTTCTATAAGGTAAAAGTCGCTTTGTATTGGTTAAATAAGATAGCAAGATGAATTTGTCAAAC
This sequence comes from Artemisia argyi, assembly GCA_030686995.1. Classification (NCBI taxonomy): domain Eukaryota; kingdom Viridiplantae; phylum Streptophyta; class Magnoliopsida; order Asterales; family Asteraceae; genus Artemisia; species Artemisia argyi. The sequence goes on from CM060678.1 coordinate 179,688,848, forward strand.
TAGGTATCTTTGAAGTGGTAACGTGGGCAAGTGACCTAGGTTAAATAACATAGCACAATAAATCTGTCAAGGTAGGTTGTATAAACAAATGGAAGGGAGCATCAAGTTCTAGGTTGTTTTGGCCACTAAAGTGGGCTCTTTATTTGTCATAACATGTTTCACAATCTGGATGCTAAAACTTTCATGAACCTTATGCAGGTGCTATTTGCTTTCTCTTTTGATGCTGCTTATTTTTCACCCGAGATCATGATTTCTACACCAACAGTTAAGCTCTAGACTTTCTTTTTTGCATCAATAGATAGAAGGTTTAAGTGTTTAATTAAATTAAAGAAGTTGGATTTAAGTCACGTTGATAAGTGATAACAAATGTTAGCTTTGATAGCGATAAAATTGGACATCTCACGTAAACAGGTCAACACTGGCACTTCAATACAGGGCAGATTATGTTGGGTCAGGTTGACCCCGACAAACATCATGTCGAAAATTAAGAATAGAAAATTAGCATCCAACTATGATAACAAAATTAATCATTTTGGTAACTAAAGCGTATATTTTTAAAAATTACGAGGTTTAACTGAGTTGGTAAGTTGACCAAGTCGTGTATTCATCAACGGCTGTGATTTCCTTTGCGTATACATGAAGTCACCAACCAGGGTATTTGTTTAAGAGAGTACTATCGTTTTATGTTGAATTGATATAAGTGGTAAGCTGGCCAGGTTGGGTTGCGCATCAAAAGGGATCAATATAAAATCTGTGTTTTGGTTAGTGTTGTTGAAGAATCCAGCCCTTACTTTAAGCTTAAAGAAAAAGATACCTATGTATCGTACTATAGCTTTTGCATTAGGACTAAAAAAACTGGAAGTGGGCTACTAATTTAGAGAATGTTGAAGACTTGGAGTGAAATTATGAAACTAATTAGTGTTTGTACCAGCAGCTAAGGCATCAGCAGCAACAACAAAGAAAAGAGGCACAACTGAAGAGCAGATGTTGATTACTGAAGTGCTCAAGTGAGTGACCGCGGAAGCATCACCACAAAATAAGGTGAGAAAGATAAGGTAAGACATATAGTTTCTTTACTTCAAAGTTACATTGCTTTCTTGCATATCTTAATGGATCATAATTAGCGTTAATTATATACTCTTCCAGGACTTGAGCCATGTAATACATCATTTGTACTCACGACCACAATAGCTGCTAGCGTCCGTTCGTGTAGCACTTGGATGACAAATATCTTCCACATTTTGAAGAACATGAAGCAGCAGCAATACACACTTGGATAATTTGTTTAAGGATTAACTCTAATGCAATACAGCAACCTCGAACCTCTTTTTTGCCTAACTTACGTATGCAAACATCCCGCGGCAACGCGCGGGCTCAAAATACTAGTATATAACATTTGTTGGGAGCTTAGGAACAGTAACTCTTATGAATAGTAACATGGGAAAAAATATTATGAGTGGTGGTTGAGACCCGATCCCCGACCCATGTCTTTTTTTCCCCACCACAAAACCTGAACCCTTCACGGTTCTCTCTCACATCTCTTTGGTGCGTTTTGGATCCACAATAATCCGGCCATCTTTTTGCCCGAAAAATTTATTTGGGCACCATGGAGGCCCTTTTTTGTTGCTTTTGTGGCTGTTGCCCTGCCAGGTGTTCCTTTCTACAGTGCCTCTTGCCCTTTGCTCCACATATTTGGGTTTGGTGGGTGTGTATCATCTTAGAAAAGATGGCCGGATAATTGCGCTAAAAAAAGATCTGATTATCATATATTTTGCTTCGTCTTACAGATCGATCGGTAACTTTATAAACCCTAACTATGGTTCGTCACCTAAATTTGTGGTTCGTCATTCTTTTTTATTAGAGCTATTTTTTTTTTAGTAAAAAGTTCCTGATTTTAGTCATGGTTTTATCTTTGATTCCAGGTTCGAAGACGTATGTGATGATGTGTATATGATTCCCACGTCTTTTGCTGTTCAGAAGGATTTGGTTAGTGAAGCTTTTAATTTTTTAGTTTTGAATATTTAGTTGGTGTTTTTTTGTTTCTTAGATTTTTGTTATATTGAAATTGAGGTTTAATTAGGTTCGAATTTGATGGGTTTGGATTTAGTTGTGTTTAATTTTAGGGGGTTTTTAGTTTAGGGTTTTCGTTGTTATGGTTTTGATTTTTTTCTCATGGCCTTATGTTCATTTGTTATTTTGTGTTTAGTTATTGTGTTTATTGGCTGTTTGGGTGTTCAAGATTTTGTTTTTATGGTGATTTGTCATAAGTTTTCTTAATTTTGGGTTGTCATTGATAAAGCATATTTGTTATTGTATGCAGACTTTGGGAAATGGTATTGTGACATTGTCCGTTTGTTGGCGGGGCAGGATCACAAAAGTGATGTTTGCAGCCACAGGATTCTGGGTATCCCCTCAAATGTACTTTGGTTATGATGTTTGGTTTGATGGTGGCTTGCTTATGCTATGCTGTTACAATGTTTGGTTTGATGATGGGGTGGACAACTTATTATCATTGTCTGATGAGATTTTTTCTATTCAATGGTGTGGATTTTTAAACCGTGCCAAATCTACATGTATCTTGGCGGGGCAGCACCACGGAAGTGATGTTTGCAGCCATGGTGGGTTGAAAGTGTGTTATACACGTATTGAGTATCTTGCCAAGGTAACCTTACACGAGTGGTATGCGTGTAATTTGCGGTTTCGTTTTGGGTATTATTTTGAACTCATATTGGGTTGTTGCTCTTTCACCCATTTAACGCCCAACACATACATACAGGCAATGATGATAATTATCCGTGTTTATCAATTTTATGATCGTGATTTAGCAACACCGGTATCTTGGCGGGGCAGCCTTACCCGAGTGGTGGTTGCAGCCATGGCCGGTGCTCGGTTTTGCTGCTAAATTTGCAAACCTGGGTTATTTCACCATGATTACTTTGGCAGCGTCGGCCTCTTGGCGGGGCAGCCTTGCCCGAGTGGTGGTTGCACCCATGGCTGCCGTTTGCCTTTGGTATTATATTCACACGCCTGAGCTATTGCGTGATGATCATCTTCTTTCAGTGCAGAAATGTATCCTTGAAGATGTGAACGTGTGTATGTATGTGTGACGGGCAGTGCAACATGACCCAAATAGTTATTGCAACCATGTGTGGACTTTGGTATCGTGTTATAGATGCGCCAAAGAAAGCAAAGCAAAAATACTTGCCAGGAAAAAATTTCAAGGTTAACTTTCAAATCCGAGTGTGAATTTCCCGTTTATTTGTTCCGCATACGTGACATGAATTCAGTATCGTACGGTATGTGATCTCTCAACCTTTTTTTTCTAGGAAAAGATCAGCAACGTAACAATTTTACTTTCACTATTCGTATGGTATAAGCAGAACTAAAATCTGACTTTGTTCTTTCCTGTGCAGGACGCTCAAAATGCCAAGGTTCGGTACTGCAGGATGCAAATGGTGCGGATACAACATCGTGATGCACAGGAAAGAACAAAGTCGGTACTGCAGGCCGCTTAAAACATCAGGATCATCGTCACATTATTTATAACAGACAAAGTAAGTTAGAGCTCATCTTTGTTCCCAACATTATTTGGTATGTAAAATTACTTATGGGTTAATTGAAGCGGTTAATTGTTTTTTTAGTTTCTAAAAGGCCTTAGTTAACTGAATTGTGTTTTTGATTTCTGCTAAAAAAAAAATTTAAACTGTGTTGCTATTTGATGTTTAGTGTTAGTTTAGTTGTTTTATGAATTTTTTTACTTCGTTTGTGCTTAAAATGGTTTATTCAATGCCATTACATAAGGTGCCATAGTACATGGTAGGTGACTGTCTGCATTTGGTAATGTAATTAAGGATTCATAGTATCCTATGGATACCATGTTGCAGTTACATTTACTGACTACACGTACTATCTTATGGATAAGACCCTGTAACCTTGCTCTGTTGTTTATATACACAGCAATGGCAGAGGCACAAGCCTCCAGCGAAGGCATTAGGGAAAGGCGTGCACCACATGCTAAGGCGCCAATGCTAAGAAAATGCACACCCGTCTGATCTATAAACTGCAGTTCCCCTCGATGGAAGGTGAGGCAGCATAACAGCAGTCTCAAAGCCCATTAAACGTTGGGACGAAGGCTTCTTTCCTAATGCCTGTGCCAATGCACCCATCTAGAAACAATGTGATGTACCCTCCTGGTAAGGTTTTTATCACTGTCTTTTTTACCGGCTTTTATTATTTTATTGCTACTATAAAGATAGTCATCAAATCTTGCTTACTATGAAAATGAATAGCTTATTTTCATTCCGTATTTGAGGCTATTACGAGTGGATTAGTGGCCAAATTTTTGTAGGCAAATTAAAAAATAAAGATGGGAGAAGTGTATGAATGTTATATACTTCAAAAGCAATTTAACACACAAATTTTCATGTTATAACTCAAATAATATTCTCAGGTGTTTATGGTTGGCCATTGAAGGCATAGAAGAAGAAATAGGTAGGTTAGGGTCATAAAATGCGGCTAAACTTTATGAAGGGTTGTCCTCATATGGGGGTACTTTTTCCATTATATGTATGTGATAAAATTTAAATTCTGTCCTCAGCGAACCATAGTGGGTTGATGTCAAGCTTGCACAGGCGAAATATTTGTTATCATGTGTAGCTCAATTTAGCGAAATGGTAGAACCCAAAATTCTCGAGACTCCGGTCACATATATGCGTAAAACTTCCTAAATTTTTTAATGTAGTTGTTCTTTTTGCAGTTGATGCAGTAGGTGAAAGTGAATTTCCACCCCGATTTATAACTACCAGCCATTACCGCAGGCGCATACGAGGTACTATTCACCTATTCACTCTCAAGGATATACGTATGTGCAACATGTTGGTGTACCTTATGTACTTTATTATATGTTTGTTGTTGATTCAGACCAAACACGCACGGTGGATTTCCGGCCAGCGGCTTCGGCTGTGTGACACTCTACTGCGCGTTGTACAGGTACACCTTCACATACTGCCAATCTAATTTATCATTTGTTTTTTCTTTGAAATTTTTTCTATCTCAACTAACCTCAACTATTCTCTTTTTCCTACCTTTGTAGGCCAATCACATGCACCAAATTCACAACCAAAGGCCTCAAGTGACGCACCGCCTCCTATGCGTCGAAGAGGTTTATTTTCAATAATCAGGTTCTTATTCTTCATAAGGTATTTGGGATCGTTTATTTTTTATCCTACTTATAGATTAAAGGCTTTGATCAACCTGTTTAAATATAACCACTTTAGAAGTAAAGTAAATAATGTTATAAGGTTGCATATTTTTTTAGCCAAAATAGGTGGGTTCACAATCATGACACAAGCAACAATGTATGTGGAGTTTACAGTCCAAAAGTGGTTAGTTGTACCATTGGTTTTGCAAAAAACTTGACAATACAAAAAAAATTAAGTGCTTTGTTGTACGTAAGTAGTATTAATGGTTGTCTTTGGATTATTAGCGTTCTTGAGTTAAAATAAGTAGTGGTAATGGTTGACTATTTGAGGGGTGTTTGGATTACTAACTTATTTGAAATTGAAACAGCTGATATGCACATAAACCATAGGTCAATTTAGTGATGTCACTGGTCTGAGACCAAGGTGTATTTCTGGCGAATATTGTGGTAGGCTTTAGACTGTTTTCTTCATTTTCGTCAAATGTAGTAAATAGGTTTTAGCTTTTATTTATTTTTAAAATTTTAAGGTAAGGGTTGAAAAAACTTGGGTGCGCTGATAATCTTTCAAGGACAGTAAATATCGGAAAGATTAAATGTCAAACTTAAAGTTTAGTTTGTGCTCATTGTTTTGTATACAATAACACAATTCATAAGTTAAACCTGTCTTAGTACAGCAAGTGGTACTAAATTTAGTATTTTAGGACAGCAAGTGGTCCTAAGTTTAGTATTATCTCAATCTTCCATGTGGTTTACTACTCTTAGTACAACAAGTGGTCCTAAATTTAGTATTTTTATCAGTTTTAAAATACCTCAAGGTTGCCATGTCAGGTTTAGACATGGACTCCTATTTTGTTATTCTTTTTATTCTAATATTACTTTTTCTGCACAGCACACCTGCAAAATGCAATCGAGCATGAAAACTATGTGTTGACAGCTGAAACACTTGATCAAAGTCCAAGCTGTAAGGCGATTCAGTGACTGCATCAATAAAGGCCCAAACCTTTGAACAACCTCATTTTGAGTTTCGTTTAGGCCAAAAACTTAGGCACAAAAAAGTTTGGTATGTATCTTTCTCATTTCTTCCTTTGGCTTATTTCTTTCTAACTTTGTATTGAGAAAATTAGCGCCTAATTAACACCAGCCTACTCATATTTGATAAAGTAGTTATTACCAAATATCAAAACTTCAGCTGATGAGGCATGAGAGATGTAGTTTAAATGCCAAAATCTAAGTAACGGTCAAATGTAAATTACTTAAAATATTAGCTTACAGAAGATTTGAAATCATCAAATGGGTTCTTTCTGGCCTTTGAGTCTGCCAACAGCTATTTTGCAGTTCTGATGTATGATGCCAAACCACTTGGATAGGAGGAATGAAATGCGTTGCATGTTATAAGCTCACAAAGTTTTTAGAATTTTTTAGATTTCAAGAAACCGGCCCACCTGAATTTATGTGTATTCAATTGCCATTTGTATTGTAACGAGTTCAAGCTGAGTTAAGAAGTTTTCCATATTCTTTTGTTTTTTTTGAACTTAAGAAGTTTCCCTTATTCATGACAGAAAAACATGAACCTGATTGCAAAAAGAGTGGGCGCAAAACTGCAAAAGAGACCTTAAGAGAGCAGTATACACAACCACTGAAATTTCGGATGAAGATGAAGCTATTGAGATAAGCGACGATTCGGACTTTGAATTAGTAGCACCACCTGAGAAGGAAAAGAAGGGTAGTGGGAAACCAGCAGCAGCTAAGCCATCACAAGGAGCAGCAAAGGAAAGAGGTGCACGTGCCGGGAAGAATGAATAACAAATATGACGTCATTGAGGAAGATGCATCAATCGGTGTTGAGGAATGGAGTGGTGAAATTGCAGCAGCAAAATCCGGACCACAAAGGGCGAACAAGAATGAAAAATTGTCAAATGTTAATAGCATACTAATATAGCGACAAGAGTGCTTTGTACAACATCTTTTCTTTTGTAGGAAAACATCATATAGGTTTTTACTATTATGGTGGAATGGAGATGCGTTTTTACCGTGGTCCCTTTGTCTGCTTCGGGTACCTCTACTAAGGTAAACATGATTGCTATTGTATTCGTATGGTCCATTTGCAACACTTGCTAAACCTTCTTTGGCAAAACATCCCGCGGCAACGCGCGGGTGACCCACCTCGTAATATACTAAAGGATAAGAGGTTACTGTAGCAGCTACAGTGCTTGCTACAGTAGACGCTACAGTATTTTTTTTTTTTTTAGTACTAACGGTCGTTAGCTATTTAACGGCTGTTAATTAACGACCGTTATCTTGAACATTTAAAAAAAATTGTACACACTTTGTCCTTCATCTCAGCGGTTCATTGCGAATTTAGTCCTCGCATAATTTACATAAATGGTCCTTCATGATATACATCAATTGTAAAGTCAGTCCTATTTGTACAGTACTAACGGTCATTTGGTATTTAACGGTTGTTAACTAACGACCGTTATCTTTAACATTTAAAAAAAAAATTGTATACACTTTGCCTTCATCTCAGCGGTTCATTGCAAATTTAGTCCTCACATAATTTACATAAATGGTCATTCATGTTATACATCAATTGCAGAGTCAGTCCTAGGTAACTAACTTCACGTTAAGTAGCTAACGACAATAAAAGAATTCCGCAGCAACGCGCGGGTTGCAAAACTAGTTATTCCCACAACTTAGGGCACTTTTAGAAAACTCTATTTTTTAATAGTGTCAAAAAAACACGTGAAAATGGATACTGTTACGAGTCATTTGTTTGTATAATGATAAGTTATGTATAATTTAAAAGTTTATGACAACAAACTCATAGTCATGTTTGTTTGGAAGGATGTCTTCGAGAAAGAGTTTATTTTTTGATAATTTTGTAACGATGTATTTTTTTTGGTAAATAGTAGGTGTACCTCTAAACGCTTGAGTTTGGTTGGTTGGCTTCAAAACCCGTCTATGGTTACTTCCTTTATGTAATTGTTTGTTTTGTTCTAGCTTCTTGCTAGTAAATAAAATTTCCGCAATTCAAAAAAAAAGAAGTTAGTGAGTTTCTAATTCAATGAGATCATGGTCATATTGAGTAAGTTCTATGCGTTTATTTGTTTTAGATCTATCTAAATATATACATCAAGTTGGTTGATAAATCTTGTGTAGTTTGTTTTTTCCTATTAGTAAGTGGAAAAGCACCATACAATATATATGAGTTGATTAAAAAAGAAAGCTCAGAAATGGCCTTTAATTCATCCATCTAAGGGATGTAATACAATGGACCCAACCATTGCAAGAGGCTTATCATCATAGCTAGAAATGCACCAGCCGGGAATCGAACCCGGGTCTGTACAGTGGCAGAATACTATTCTACCACTAGACCAGCAGTGCTTTCATGTTGTTTGACAGTTTTAAAGTTTAATATAAAGAAACAGATTTGTAATTTTGTAATGTTTTGATTAAATGTGCATTTACGTTTACTTTGCAAAATGAACTGCTTTATTTCCTTTCAAACGCAATTAGTTACTAGTAATTATTAATCGAAATTCATCTTCTAGTCTTTGAAAATAGATATTTAGAACTGAATTAACTAGTTATCTACATTCATGCTCTTTGATAAATACGAAATGAAACAGACCTAAGTCAATATGGCGAAACCTTCATATGTTACCATGTAGTTTAATCTTTTCGGATGATAACAATGTCGATTCCAATGTTGAAATCCACAGTACTTTTTATCTTCAATTGGAGGACACATTCTTTGGTATATATGAAAATTATGAGCTCTAAGAAGCAACTATGTGACTAGTGTTTTATCTCTGCTCTTCAATAGTGTGATAATGTGTGTTTAAATTCATTTTTTCTTGTCATTCTACCACTAGATCAATGGTGCTGATATGTAAAGCTTTTATAATTTAAAAGCTTAGTATACTAAGATAAAACAAGCTATGTTCAAAATTAGTATGCCACGGCACTATGCAAGATGAACCACTCTTGTTTCCTTTCCGACGAGAGTATTTTAGTTTTTAAGAATAATAATAATTTCATTGAGTCTTATAAACCAGATGTTTGAAACCGGGTCAATTACTTTATCATTCATGGTCTTTGATGAATACGGAATGAAACAAATCATGTCAAAGTGTTTTATGTTTCTTTTGGTACAATAATATCTTTAGTTTTTTCTGTTGCCAAGATGTATGATTCTCTTTGTCATCCGGTGCTTAGGGTTGACAACACTCCCTTCACTCACAAAACAACCAATCCCCTTATGCCACATCACCCTCCCACTTTTTCCTCACTCACTCACTTTTTGTTGGCATCACACCCCCCACCCTTCACTCACTTCTTTTTTTTTTTTTTTCTTTTTTCTTTTTTAAATGCTATTAAAATTTATTAAAAACTAAAATTCATTAAAATTAAAAAAACATTACATAATATTATTAAAAGACTAAAATTCCATTAAAACTTAAAAAACGTTACATAATATTATTAAAACCATAAAACTAAACTCCTACAAACTACATGGCCACCCGTATTTTACGCATATCTGGCGTTTCTTGTTGATGACGAAATCCTTAAAAGTCGGGTCTGGGATATTGTCATGCGGATCTGGGTGTAGAAAAATGGTGGAGATTACGGGTACATTTGTGGGCGGTAACCGGGTTGTGAAGAAGATTCGTGACCGGTTTGTGATTGAACTCGAGGACGACTTGCGCCTCTCGATCCACCTCTCGATCCACGAACATTTTTTCTAGGATCTCTATTTTTTCTTGACTCCATTTGTGGGCTGTTTTCTTTTTCTTTTTTTTTTTTCTTTTTTTTTTAGCAGTGGAGTTTTTTTTTTTAGCAGTGGAAGTTTTTTTGTTTTTGTGTCTCATTTCAATCCATTTAACACCAATATATAGCCAACAAAATAAAAGATCTGTTACCCCCCATTTTAAAGCCCAACGGTCAAAACATTAAATCCCAACGCACACTTTTTCTTCCAAAATCAAGCGGTAAGATTCACCGCAAATGCCCCTTCCCGTGCGGTGGGAGAGCACCGGCGGCGGTGTTCCCGCACGGGAGCCACCCCTCACCGTGCCTCCCTGCACCCACTGCCAAGCCTCTTATGGAAGAGCAAGTTTTACTCCGTTACTCATCAATGTGTGTGACAACGAGTATAATTCACCTTAGGTTCTCCTAACTTTTCAGTCACTGTATATTTTATAAATAACTAATGTATCAGCATAAGTACAAAACTATTTACAATAATCAAATTGTAAACATTTGAGCAGTCGACTTGTTTGCCATTCGCATGTTTTTAAGTAAATGGATTAGAATTGTCACGTGGCACATGTAATTAGGTTGCAATCCAATACACATACCTCACCCAAATCACTAGTTAAACTCTGCAGAGGTTCTTAACATTATAAATCACCATTGACACCAAAATGTTTGCAACTGAACGTACATAAGTAAAGCGTATATACAGACATAACTACCCTACGTATCGTGTGATGCTTCATTGACCTTTTAATGAAATTTCCAAGCAACTTGGTGCCAGCAAGTAAAACAACATTTGAGGATGTATAGACGCTATAAACTATCGGGATAGCATATCAATTGCGGTTTAGCTGAAGAAACTGTCCAGGACACTTCACAAGCTTGCAACTGGCATGTTATAGAACGTAGCACGGCACATGTAAGTCAATCGTTCTGTATCTTTTAGCTTAAACTCTATCGCCACGACTGTCAAGTTTCTTCCACTCCTTACCACAGATGCATCGACAATCACTTATGCCTGGGGATATAGAGATAGTTATGTTGGAAATCAATGGACTAAAATTAACAAAGACAACAGTACTCTCTGACATCATTAGGATAGAGGATCAAGAATCATATATGGTATGGTTTAAAGGCACATACACAGTTCTTAAAATTGTAATAGTTTCGAGTTTGAAATGTCCAACATCAGTTGCAACAATTCCTTGGGCTATTTTTCAAGCAAAAACTATATGATGGAATTTTTTTTTGGCCTGTCTAAATATCACTGCTCAGGGCTGCTACTTAAATGAGCACCCATGCGTTAAGCATTCGTTTTAAACAGTTACGGTTGCTTAAAAGGTATATGTCTGGTCTTCTGCATCCAACTAAAAATTATCAGCTGAAAACGTTTTTCAACAAATTCACTGGTTTGTCAATCGGTTTTTCTCAACTTAGGGAGTTAATTTTAGTATTGAAAGGGCTAGGGGTGCTCACAGTCCAAAAACCGGACCGGACCGACAAAAACCGGACCGGACCGGACCGAGACCGAATCCGGCAAAAATCCTAGACCGAGACCGGACCGAATGTGGTCGGTCCGGTCTCGGTCCAAATAGGCTAAATGTCCGGTTTTTAAGCCGGACCGGACCGGACCGATCCGGACCGAGACCGAAATTATGAAAATCCCTAGACCGAGACCGGACCGAATGTGGTCGGTCCGGTCCGGTCCGGTCGGTTTTGTCGGTCGGTCCGGTCCATCCGGTCCATTTGCTCACCCTTAGAAAGGGCAAAAGAAATTATCATCTAACAAAGCCCCTGACAAGATTTAATAACTCATTGTTTCACATAAGCCAATGTACTATTAGTTCATAGACTAAAGCAAAAAACTTATGTGAATTTTTATGCATTCCTTAATCCCTACTTAGCCGACTCTGAAATAGGTTTCACTTGATCATCTACCTTGTCTAAAATTCTCAGAATACTACAAAGTTTGTCCAAGTTTTTTTCACCAGAAATTTGAACAAAATATGAAAACATCTATACGCCAAGATCAAAATTTGAGTATTGCAGTTTACACGAAGAAGCAACAAAAAAATTTGCAGTCAAAGACGTACTTGGCTAACAGCAGCAGCAAGATAAGAGACACTGAGTTCACCAAGAAAAAGGTCCTTATCTTTGTTTACAACAGTTCTAGCACAAGCTATGGCCACAATCTCTGCTATTGATCCAACTGCTCCTCCATGTAAAGTGTTATAAGCATTCTGCAGAAGACGACCATTACATTAACACATTACCGAAAGATGACAGGATGATGTTTGATGTTCCTATTACTAACACATATCTTCTCAGTTGACTTATGGTACAAAGACATATATAAGCATATAACTAACTAAAGAGATTCCAAACTACAAAGTAACTAAGCTGAGATTCCAAACAGATTTTCGATGTTTAGTGTCAATAAAATATGTTATGACCATGAGAAACTATAGCACCCATCAAAGGATTATATACTACGAAGTAATACGTAAATTTTATGTTGCCTTAATGTACAAAGACAGACAACCGCCTAAACCATATCCCAGAAGGATAAAACATCTACGGGTGTGTTTGCTTCTTTGGTTTTACATTTAAAAGTGATTATATAGTTGTTTCATAATCAGTCTAGAAATAGCTGCAATAACACTAATCCTAACCCTATCTCTTTATTTACTTAGTATAATCTTATAAAAATCAGATTTTTCAAACAAACAACTAAAATATCTTATATCACTACCTCAAACAGCCTCCAAACAATTTCTCCACAGCTGAGATTTTCCAAGCACCCCTTAGGGGGTGTTTGTTTCGTCTTATATAGCCGGCTTATGGCATATTTGGTTTTCGGCTTATATTTCATAAGCTCACTTTTTGTGGCTTATTTTGACACTTTCCGGCTTACATAAGTTTATTATGTCATAATTAACTTATATTAGCCGGCTATATAAGCCGAAACAAACACCCCCATAAAAGGAGGTTAATGGTATAAACTTAAAGATATGCAATTATTAATCCGTATAACATGTAAGACAGATAAGAGTGAGATAATTACACAAACGTGTGGTTTGACAGTGAGGATGCAAGACACGCGGCCGCGATGGATATGTTGGACTTTGAGCAAGCTGCGTATGACATCGGTGTGGACTCCCTCGCCTTCGTACTTGGCCGGAATTATGGATCCACCGCCGACGCTTTTTATGAACCCCTTCACTTTTGCCACCGTTTGCGCTGGCATTTCTTTTGATACCATCGTCGTCGTCATCTTTTATATAATTATTATTATTCCCCCAAAATGATTTGATACTCTTTTTACTTCTATCTAAAAAAAATAATAAATAAATAAATCAGATATGGCAAACAACTTTACCTCATACGGTCATGGGTTTTCTAAACCGAACCGGTTTTTTTCCCCGGTTTTTCCTTAGGTTCACCGGTTAAATCGATCGGTTAGATCTTATAGGGATGAGCAAAACAACCAAAGAACTGGACCAGACCAAGAATCGGGTCGGAACCAAGAAGAACTGAACTGAACCAGAACCGAAGGTTTCAGTTCCGATTCTTGATTTTGGGATTTTTCGGTTCGGTTCCACCGGTTCTCGGTTTCAGAACCAAATATCCATAAATTGTTTTTTATATCCATAAATTGTTTTTTACTTCTCATACTAAAAGTCTCAAATCATACATACCAATGCAATAAAAAAATCCTACTAGCCTACTTTCAGAAAAAAAATTGAGCCAAACATTTTAAATCCTAATTTTTAATTTATTGTAATATCCACAAATCAATAATTAATCTAAATCTAATAATATTCAAAGATCATTCAACATTCAATACTCACATAAACAACTATCATCAACCGTGGCATCCGAAGCGGCGTTTAGTACGTGTAGACGTGTACTAGACCGTTATACATATCGCTTGTCGACGCCAATTGTGAAAGCTTTGATTTGCACCCAAGATTGGGTGAGAAAGTCGAGAATACAAATTAATTGGGATGATGTTAAAGTTCTTATTTGAGTTCATGTTTTAGTTGTTAATTATTATTGATTTAAACGGAAATGGTTGTAAGTGCTTAAAAAATTTAATTTTTTGTGTTTTTTATTGGCGTAATTCATTAGTGTATTAGGGTTTTTATATATATATTTTTTTTTCTATAGAAAAGCGGTTCTTATCCGGGTAGACCCAAAGAACCGAAACTGGAACCAGAACCGGAACCAAAAACTATAGTCGGTTCGGTTCTCGGTTCCTACTTTTCACAAAATTCCGGTTCCGGTTCCACACCCATACTCATCCCAAAATTTATCTATTTTTAGCGGTGAACGATTAATTTTGGCAACATATTACACATTTAAAAGTTTGACTATAATGTTGAGATAAAGACATCTAGGCTAAAGAAAGGTACACAACAATGAAAAAAATCATGTCTGATGCATTTTTACATCATTAAACATATAGTTCTCATTTCTCAATGAGTTTGTTAAACATAGTTGTTAAGAAGTTAAGATCAAGCTCGAACAACCTTTGAATTAAAGGTATTAGGCTCTATGGTGTATGTCTAACAACATTAACATGAGAAGGTTAAGAAGCCAACTAACAAGTTTGGTGAGCAAGGATGAGAATAACCACAAATTGCGCACGTGACCTAAGATGAGCGAAAGGAACAGATCAACAAGGTACATTACCATCCTAGAGCTCGATACCTGGCCACCTAAGATGAGCGTACACACAAATTTGATGCAACACGTTTTACGGAATTTGATACAGTCGAGTGCACACCATATACTTAGTGCGAAACAACCAAAGAATATATTCATTGTTTTTCACAAGATCAACTAAATAAACCGTTTGAGCTATCTGCAGCTCAAGTTTCGGTTTGGGTGACTAGTGAAACTGAATAAAGAAACAAATTAATGGTTCAGTGTTATGTTTGTGCAATTTAAATGAGGCTCCACCTGAAACCTTTACTTCATTTGAAAGCTCGACAAGTTTTTATTCGGTGCCAACTTTGAGATACAGAGAACACCCAAAGCGCTACATAAATTCTGTAGAGGATCCAAAACAGTTGACAGCAAAGAACTGGGATTTCCCATATACAATACGAAGATCCAAAGCAGCTTGATGTTATCAACTGCGGTACATAACATTCAATCATTAATGCTGTCATACATCAAGAGTGGCCTTGAAAACATGAAGAGTGGCTTTAGTGATGAAATTTCCAGCGACTTCATGATATCAAATGAAATAAGATTGAAGATGTATCTATTCTATCAACACTCAAAGAGGTATAACAATTGCAGTTTGACAGAAAGGAACGGTCGCGAACCTGCAGGATGTCTCACAAGCTCGCTACAGGCATGTTATAGAAGGTAGCACGGCATAAGTAAGTTAGTCGTTCTGTATCTTTTAGCTTGAACTCAATGGCAACGATTGTCAAGTTCCTTCCACTCCTTACCACAGATGCATCAACCATCACCTCTGCCTGGTCATATAGAAAGAAGTTACATTTCAAGTCAGTGAATTTAAACCATATATGAATCAATGATGTCTCACCGTCACATAGCTAAGATAAACAATGTAACGGATATGGTATGATTTGGGTGTGAACAACCGTCATTGAGATTGATTCCAAAACTATAAGTTGAAAGTATTGGTATGAATCATAATAATTTCTTCTCACGGAAAAAATCAAAGTTTTCGTTTTAAGATATCTGAAACTAATAACTGTCCAAATTAATGATGGTACTGATTGTGGTCCACAAGATTCTTATCTTGTTAAAACTGTTTCCACTGCTTTGATTAATGAATCATTGAAAGTTCTATGACACGAAAGGAACAACAAAAATGCCGAAGACATACTTGATTAACAGCCGGAGCAAGAAACGAGACATTCAATTCACCAAGAAAAAGCTCTCTATCTTCATTAACGACTGTTCTAGCACAAGCTATAGCAACAAACTCTGCTATCGATCCAACCGCTCCTCCAAACAATGTGTTAAAAACATTCTGCATATAGTATTTCATTTCATAACTATTTAAACATGTTCAACATAATAAGCAACTCCACAAATACATTTACAAATCCTAGTACATAACAGTAACAAATAACCCATGTACTCTAATACAATACTTACGCAGGCGTATGGTTTTACAGTCAGGATGCAGGATACGTGCCCATGATCAATGTGCTTAACTTTGATCAGGCTGCGGATTACATCTGAGTTGACTCCCTCTCCATCCAACTTTTCTGGAAGCACGATGTCGCCACGGTCGTGCACTAGGAATTTGGTGACCCTTGCGACAGATTTCGATGATGCCTTGTTAGATAGGGGAGTGTTTGCCATCCTTAGATGCTTTGCAGCACTCACTCGTTGACTAAATTTGTATACAAACATAAAAAGCAAATTTTTGGTAGTTATAAACTAGCCAAAAGTAACATGAATTATCCCTGTACTATTTTAAAATGTGTAGATTTAGTCCCTGAAACAATTATTAATGTATGATATCATATCAACCAATTAACCTTATGTAAACTCTGCATTTTATGAGATTTTTTCAAATAAAAATAGTAAATTTTAAACAAATTTCTCATCTCTCATTTTTTTTATTTCCAAAAAACTAGCGAAAATGTCTCACAACCTTTGAAATCAACCACAGAAAGTTATATATATTTGGACCAGTCTTTGGGAAAAGAAAGAAATAGACCTAAAAAAATCTAAAATTTTAAACATATTGTTTCTTAGATTCGTTTTACGGTAAGAAAAATGCCAGAAGGAGTGCTCGAAGTTTCCCTTGTGAGTGCCAAAGGGCTCGAGAACACCGATGTCCTTTGTAAGTCCTTCATCCTCGTCTTTTGACCCAAGAAAACATTATTGGATCCAATTATGATATGAGCTTATATTATACGATGGTTTGTTGCAGTAAACATGGACCCGTATGTTATTATAACATATAGGACTCAGGAGAAGAAAAGCACTGTTGCATCAGGCATGTATTCGTTGTTGTTTATTTGATTGATTCTTGTTAATATCTTTTTGCAGATTTGTGTTTTTTTTCTATGTTAAATGTTTGTCGTGCAGGTAAAGGGTCGAATCCAGAGTGGAAAGAGACGTTCTTGTTTGATGTTTCTAGTAACGATTGTATGGAATTAAGGGTCAAAATTATGGATAGTGATGGCAGCATGGGTGCTGATGACTTTGTTGGCCACACGAGGTTAGTTGTGTTGTGTAGCTTAATCTTGTTGCCGATAAAAGGAAATAAAAGATGTTAAAGCGGGTTTAATTGAATATGTGATTTTATGAGCTTGTTTCAGTATATCTTTGGATACGGTGTTTCAAGATGGAGATGTTCCAGCGAAATCATACAATATTATGAAGGACGATAAATACTGTGGAGAGATCCGAATAGGCCTCAACTTTACAGCCCAGGTTCAGTTTGTTTCTTTCTTGCAGAATCGTTGGTCTGCATTGCGCTGAAACTGAACAAGAAGGGATGGAGCCAGATCTAAAAAATGACATAAGCAAACCGATCTGAACTATGCTCCACCAGGCAGTTTGTAGTCAGTTATGTCCCCAAACTGAGGCCGAAACCTTATGTAACACTGGAATTTTTAATTTAAAAAATGTAATTTGAAACCTTTTAAGTTCCAAAAGTAATTTTCTCTGAAGAGAACTCATTTGGTTCAGCCCCCGGACCAAACAGAGAACCAATGCTATGAAAGCTCCAAAACCAACAACCAAACTAAATATAGCCGGTTCCGGTCCCGGTCCCAGTTTGGTATATCGGTTTTGTAGTAAGACTGAATTTGCACACCCATAAAAACTTTTGGAGACCGTACTAAACACTTTTTATGTGCTTATTGTTGTTTTAGAGAAGCCGCGGTTTTGATCCAACTGATGGAAACATTGGTGGGTGGAAGCAATCGGGCCGTGATTAGTTATGCAACAAATTGACAGCGTTTGTGAATCTTCTATCACCAAATATATATAACTTAATTCTTTTTAATTAAATGTTTTGGGCACCTGTGCGAATATTTTGCACCCCGCCCCAGGGCAGTCTACATATCGCCATGTTGTCACTGATGTAATTATGTTTTAATATCAGAAATTTTAGTCTCAAGTACATGTATCTTGAAAACAATTATGTTAAGACTCGTCTCTCTCAATAAAATCTTGTTGTCTGCTTCTACGTTGGAATCTAAAAAGGGCAACTAGACTCAGATATCTCTATCAGTTCATAGGTGTTTTTCTTGTAATATCTGAAGTTCTTCAAGTATGTATATGCTAATAGAGGTGACAATTTTTGACTCTTACTTTTGGGTCATAAACAAAATGGATCAAACAAAGTTAAAATTGAAAATCAAACAGATCATATTGAGACGCTGTGCAGATGTCTAGTATGGACCTAGTCGATCGCTAAGACGAAGGTCCTCGAAACTATGTGCCCTACTCACAAAAGGTTCTCTTAGGCTCAGACCACCAAAATGTGAAGGTGGGCTTGGATACACACCCTACTCATGATCCAAGGGCACGTCTAGTATCCATCTAAACGTAAAGAAGCAGATTCTATAGCAGTATGTAGTATGAAAAAAAGTAACATGTACATATACACCATATGACCATAATTAACTATAACTACAAACATATACATTGTAATCAAAATTTTGAAAGAAATAATCGCATTAAGGTTCCAAATTACAACAAAGATTAAGTAAAAACTGAGACTAATTTCCTATATCATAAAAAGAGCACAAAGTTTATACAAGTGACATTCGTCACAAACAATTACAGGTTACAAGATGACTAATCTTTCAACAACCCTACACCAAACCAAAAAAAATATGAAAACAAACCTGGTAACTCATACTGACTAATTTGCCCATGTTTTTATAGAACAAACCAGTATTCAACTTCAAGATGCCTTTTTAGGAAGAAAACTCCATTTTTTTTTACTCGGGGAGTTCAATCCAACCTCTTTACATTGTTGTTCATTCGGAACTGTACTCACAAGCCCGGTTCCAACAAAATGCACAAATGCAGATGCGTCCTCAAGTTTCCCATGAAGACTCAATGATGATGACATAAAGCTTTTAGAATGTGATTTTGTTAGTTTTTTCTCAGGGGCCTTGTCGAGCTCTGCAGCTTTTAGAAACCGTGAGGTTGCAGACTCCCATGAAAGTTCGTGCATTTGTGATTCGGTTAGTGGGGCCGGTTGTTCAGACAAAGCTTGGCGTGTGACTTCGACAAAAGTTTCGCCATCCTTGAAGGTTCGGCAATTGGCAAACTGCTTGAAGAATTCGTTAGAGACGTGGTCTGAGCAAATGACTATTTTGCCCATGGCTAAAGCTTCAGCAGTTGTTGTGCAGACGACATCTGTGGTGCTTGGATTCAGGAACACTTTGTAGCTGTGACAGGGATCAAATTAGAAACATATTTAATAAAACCTCTTTAAAATAGAATGAGTTAGAAGGTTTATATGAATTCAGTATGCACTTTGCTTTCAACCCATTTGACTCATTACAAAGTGTTCTTTGAACCAAATGTGATAAGATTAAAGAACTGTGTTTATACCAAAATGATTACAAATTACTTGAATCTATTTTGCCTGTTTCTTGAAATTAGTTTATTGGACTTTCTTTTTGGCAAAATTTGACTTATTTTCTTATGCGAACTTTGACTTTTTCTTGCCAAGTTATGCAAAAAGAACAGCATATTCCACAATAACAAAGGTACCTCGCAAAATCAGTAGTTCATTTGGTATAAAAGCAAATTTATTTTCTTGACATTTTGTTAAATAACCATGTTTAATGAATTCCTCTATAAGATTAAACCACTAAAGTCAAATGAGAATAAACGTTTTATGTTCAACTTACTCGTGGAATATAGGGTCAGCATGATCACGTCCGGGATTAATCCTGATAGTTATATTCAACTTCTGAGCAGCTTCTTGTATCTCATCAGAATCCTCACCAGTGCCAAACAAGTCAACCTCAAGTCCTTCAAGTTCCTTTTGGTGATCACGAAGAAGTTTAAGTAGCTCCTTATAGCCTTTGCTCCAAACCATTTTCCCAATATAGTATGCACCTTTTGTAAAGGCATTTGTTCCATGTTTCTGCTGTTCGTTCTTTTTCATCCCAACCTCAAGAAACTTAGGATTAACACCATGAACGTTGCAAATAACAGATCTTGGGAGTTCTTGAGTTGCACCAGATAAACGTATCACCTGCCATAAGTACATGAATTGTTAAACCATGAAGTAGCTACAGAAGTCCAAATCTGAAGGTGGTCGTATGCAAAGCCTTCTATATTCCAAAAGAAAGAGATATATTATGACTTTCAAAATTAAACTTAGCACTTTGCTATAACGATAT
Source organism: Artemisia argyi (assembly GCA_030686995.1). Taxonomy (NCBI): domain Eukaryota; kingdom Viridiplantae; phylum Streptophyta; class Magnoliopsida; order Asterales; family Asteraceae; genus Artemisia; species Artemisia argyi. The sequence goes on from CM060678.1 coordinate 179,709,185, forward strand.
CATATGAAATCTTTTTACAAAATTTAGTTCCGGCAAGATCTTATATTTATTTCCTTGAAAAGGGACCACCATTATGACATTTCTTAACAACATACAGATATTATAGAAATTTTGATGATATGATATACATTATTTGACTTCTAAAGTCAAAATGTATCGCTTTTCGCGAAACAAAGGGGGTATATCTAATCATCTCAAATTCTAGGCTATTTTCAAAAGAGAAAACTATTCCATGTACTAAAATCTGCAACCTACTTGCTGTAGAGCCTCGCTTAGTTATGAATACGTATACAACATGTAATTGTACAATAACAAGAACAATCAACGGATCCAAGCTCATGATCATAATCAAGTATAACATTGTTGAATTCCAAAGGCATATTTGTGTTAAGAAATTGGATTTTAGGAAACATACCTTGTGACAATAAATATCAGCCACCCAATTATTCATGTATTTGAGAAGAAACGCATACGCGCTTCCATATTTCTCTCTCTTTACATACTCCAAATAGTTTGTGTGAACAATTCCTACAACATAGCGGAACTTAATCTTCCATCTTTTACCATGATGGTACCACGTAAGATGTTCCGGTTCCTCAAGGACAGCAATATCCGATTCTTCATCCGGAATGCTCTCCGTTATATCTCCAAGGGCAAGAATGCTTCTCTTACTTCTAGAAAACTATCAAAAAGATGAAGAAGAAAAAAGAAAGCTCAACATTTTTATCTGAATATTAACATTTCACATAAAAAACAAAAATGTAACGTAATTTACCCTTCCGGGATAGAAGCGTATATTGAAACTACACGAAAGCTCAGTCCTTTGCTCAATCCACTCACGGACATACTTCTCTTGTTCTGTCGGCGAATTAAATGTTATTTTGTTGGGATACAAATGTTCCTGATCACTTTTAGATAGCCACGGTATTACTAAAGTAACCTTTCTATGTCCATCTTTAGCAAGATATGCAGCACGGAATAAAGGATTAACAGCAGTCCCGGTCATCCATGGAAGGCTGGCAGTTGTAAATATCGCGATATGTTCTTTCTTAGCCATTAACTCATCGACTTTATAAACTACAAGCGCCTTTACTTACAAATATATAATCCTAGAACCCTGTCATGATCTGCATCACAAATAAACAAAAGCCCTTATAAGAACCCCAATCTTTATAACTCCAAATTTATACAAACCTTGATATTTCATAAACTATTTAACATAAACTAATATTCCAGTAACTACAATCATAAAAAGACACAATCTTTAACATTAAAGTGCAAATAAAATGTAATAATTATCATTAGTCCCATAAAGGTAAAAAAGTTTTATAAACAAAGGTAAAAACTTTATCATTCTTGTAACAACTTAATTGACAAGACATGAAAAATACCATGTTTTGCATCAAGATAACATTTTTATTAACTTTCTAATGATTAAGTGACACTAAAAAAAAAAAAACAACAACAACAACTTAGAATATAACCAACATGAAACTAGCTATGAGTAAACTATGACATACGTAAAAGCTTAATGAAAATAAAAGCTTATATAAAATGGAAACAAAGTAAAAAAAGATAAGCAATAAATAAGGATAAGGGGAAAAAAAGTACCTTGGAAGTGAATAAAGGCAAACAAGAAAAGTGGAGTTTGATGAAGAAGACGAACAACAACTAATCAAACGTTAACTGAGTTGTGCAAGCAAAGATGCGAATATTTTAAATGGAATTTTTTTCTTTTTATTACTAAAATAATCATATTTTCTTATTAGAATAATTATTTTATCGACTAGTTTATGATTGAATAAACAGGTAAGCAGTTGCCATCAACCCAATAGATTTGATGTAAGGATAATTAAATATTATGTCATATTTTTATTTTCTTGTTATTTTTTTTAATCTAAAAATATTATATGATAATTTACCGTTGACATTTTTATTTACTTTTTATTTTGATTTTTTTTTTATTTTTTTATTATAAAACTGCGAAACATATAATACGGAACTTAAAATATAAAGTTTTACAAGTTAAAAATAGTAAAACACAAAAAAGACAGAGGATAACACCATAAAAAGCAATCTTGTTCTGTTAATAAAGTGGGTAAAGTGCGAAACAATAAATACGGAACATAATATATAAAGTTTGATAACTCAAAAATAGTAAAAGACAAAAGATACGAAACAGAGTACCATAAAACTAGCGTAAATATTATAGGTTTTATAGGTAATTTAGTTAATGATACAAACAAATCACTTATTCAACTCCCAAAAATAAATTTGGCCTTTCTTTAAAATAAGTGTTCAAATTCCACCACAGATTGAAAATCAAAATATTCACTCCAGTGGGTGTAAAAGCTTTACAATGACTCTTTTTAGCAAAAAAATCAATGTTTTACCGCATTGGAGTTAGCTTCCCCCTAAATCTCATTATTGTGTTCTTATTATTTATTTTTTCATTTATCTTTACTACTTATAAAGAGTGCATGTGTTTTTTAAAATCAAATTTAAATTAATACAATATGTCTAAATTATCCCTAACTATCTTTTAAATTTGACAACTTTTCAAAAATTTAACAGATTAAATTACGTATCTTCTTGATCAATCTCAAATTTGTCAAGTTTTTCAAAAACACACACTATATTAATTTTAAAAAACACACGCTTTGTGTCAAAGGTCGAACTAAAATCATGATTTCACAAGTATTATTATTCCCGCTATATACCATCGTTTTGCATGAATGTTTGTCTAGTATTTCTAACGGATAAATTGTTAAGGCTTATTTTAAGACACGTCCTCTAGATCTTTATAAGACTATAACACAACTCACCATATAAATTTTGAATTTCGAGCATGACTAACAGATTTATTGATGAAGAAAAATGGAGAACATGAATGCCAAATCGTATAGTGAGCAAAACATACGTGGGACGCATAATGAATAGGTCAACTGCTGAGTAACTAATGAGACAGAAACACAACAATATAATACGCGGGAGTTATTTTAAGAAATCTAAAACATATGCAAGCACATTTAAAGTTAGATGCTTCTGTCACATATCATTATCTCAAAGCACACTTATTTGCACATAATCGTATACACCCACGTGTTATGAAAACATTGCATATGAATTTAAAATATTTACTTGTTCGTTCATGTCTGTTATGTTTATTTTCTTTAATAAAAAAGATTTAGTACATTTTACAACTTATGTCGACATGTAGTAATTCGTAGTGGAAGTCCCTGTTAGCCTAAAACGGACCCGGTTCCATTGTGGTGGGCCTCATCATACATGGATTTTAGTAATTTGTGTTATGTAATGTCGTGGTCCGCGTCGATCATTTAATGGCCCATACAAGCACATGCAAGAATGTGGATAAATGTTTTAAAAATATATTTTGATCGAAGTTTTTTTTTTAAAGTCAACATTTATTAACGAATCAACCAAGAACAAGATAAAAAAAAATGTCAACTCACCTTCTTAACAAGATAATTAAAAAGGATGAGCCCCGAACGAAAGAAAACAAGAAAAGGCAAGTCATTAGCATTTAGTTGTTTATTTGATCGAAGTGATTCAATGCACATAAATGAAAAACATATCATAGTGTTAATAAAGTTTTATATACGTTTGTTTATTTGTAAAGACAAGTAATTAGCATTTCGTTGCACGTTATTCACATGAGAACGGGTATTTGAGGAAATTTTCGTTTTTATGTTTACATGGCAAAAGCGGCTCTTTTACTTAAATATATTAGGCCTAACCGTATATTCACGTGACCATCTCGACATTTTCTCTGAAAGCCCTCAAAAGTCTATATAGGAGGGGTCTAAAGAGAAATGTTAGACCCACTCACAAAATTCACACAAAAAATTCACTCGTTGACCTGTCAGCGGGTGATTGGTTTAATAAGAGAGAGTATAGAGAAACTACCAGAAAATGCACCAATCACCCGCTGACATGTCAGTAAGTGAATTTTTTGTGTGATTTTCTGAATAGGTCTACCATTGCTCAGATCTAAAAATGAGATATCTAATGAATACGTCAAGCGTGTTGTTAATTTATTTAAATAAGAGGATGGTTACGTATCCTTAAATTACAAGTAATACTTTTTGATTTTTATTATTTTTTCTAATTCTGTTTATGTTATTAAACTACGAAATAGGTAAAAGTAGTAAAACACAGAGAAAGAACCATAAAAAGTTGTTTTCTCTTGTTAACAAAGTGGGTACAATTTTAAAGTTTAAAGACAAAAAATAAATAAATAAATAAATATATACTCCGTATTTGATGGTTTAGTCGCTAACATAGAACCACACGAAGGCTATGTTTGGCAGAAGTAGCTGTGAGCAGTAGCATTAAGCAGTAGCTGTGAGCAGTAGCCAAAAAAGCTCACAGCTTCATAAAGAAGCATTGGAAAAATGAGCTTTTCTAAAAAATAGCAAAAACTCACAGCTCTCATGCCAAACAAACATCAAAAATAAAAAAGCACATTCTCACCGCTCATTACCCAAAAAAGCTCCAAAAAAGCTCCGCGCCAAACATAGCCGAACACAACGACACATTTTGACACTTGCACCTGAGCGACTTTCGAGCTTTACTTAAACCGGTTTAAACAAACCGCAACTGAACCCAACAGGTTCTCAAGATTCCAAAGAGCAGAGATAGACCGGTTCACAACTCACAGTTCAGTTCATTAGCCAAAACAACACCCATTTCATTTCTGCACCCAACTTTATAAACTGCCAGTTCATTTATGAACCCAAAAGAAAACCTCGGGGTTCATTTCTTAATTAACCGAAATATGATTTCTACTAGAAAACAAAACAAAAACAGAACCCCACATCATGTAAACATCAAACAACCTTAATCACTCGTTACAGAAACCTTGTCGTCGATGATCCATAGTTTTTGTTACAACATAATTCAGGTAAATTGTTGTTTGTTACTGATTAGTCATATTGTTGAGATAATTAGGATTTTAACACTTTTGAGTATATATATTTTGTTTGTATTAATTAAGCTAATTCTTATTCTGGGCACCCCCTAATTTCGCATTTTTATAGTTTTCATCATTTGAGATAAGAGTTAAGAATGTAAATTTACAGTCTTTTTTACTGGTTTAAGATAATAAGTAGTCAGGTGTTTATTTCGAAAAGCAGTCTTTAAAGGGGTGGTTGGATTTGCCTATCTAAAAGAGCTGGTGCTTATTGGCTTATCAGGTTTTGAGCTAATAAGCTCTTCTAGATAAGGTACCCTCACCATGGCTTTTATAAAACAGCTTATTGAAACATATGAAATAGCTTATTGTGCTAAATTAAATGCAATAAGCTAATACAGTGCTTCAGTAAGCTTAACTTAACACCTATAACTCCATAAGCAAGCCCAAACATCCCTTGATATACAGACATACATATGTGAAACTTTTGGATTTTTGGTTTGTAGGATGTTCTTGGGACATATGGATGGGATGCAAGGAGCGGGGTCCTCAAGGGAGATACTTCTTTCCGACCCTGTGTCTGAGCTGGATGGTGATGAAGGTGAGGATGTCTCTATCCTACATACGGCCTCTTTTGAAGAATTTGCTTCAAGTATTGTTATGTACGATACTATTATATGGGTGTCAGTTTCGCTGTTACTGGTTTTAGCTTGGGGAGTTGGGGTAATTTTGTTACTTTATCTTCCAATGAGACGTTATGTGCTCTCAAAAGATTTGTCCGCACGAGAACTCTATGTTACTCCTTCTGAAGTAGTTTACAAGGTACTTTTAAAGCCACTTTTTGATATTCATATCTTCATTTAATAGACGAAATATTAATTGCAATTTGGTTTTACAGGTGTCAAGACCATCATATATACCCTTTTGGGGGATTGTAAAGTTTGAAAGGCGTATACCTCTTGTGCTAGCAATCAATATCATTATTGAACAAGGTATTTGCTTGAACATTTCTTACTCGTCCAAGATTTTCCAATTGTATATATCTAAGGATGAGAATTTTTTACTAGGTTGCTTGCAAGCTATGTTCGGAATACATACCTTTAGACTTGAAAGCGTATCACAAGGAAAAGCTTCGTATGTTGATGAATTGCAGATACAAGGTGTTTCTAATCCTCAACTGTTAAGGAAGGTGAATACTTTGCTAAACTCAAGGTCATCTTATATGCTGTGTGTATTCAAATCGAAATATAAATATATAATTCTATATTATTTTTAATAAATACCATGCCTATAATAAATTAATAATAGACCAACAATGTTACTCATTACTTGAAAGCGAATGCTTTTAGTCTTAAAACGTGTATGATGGTCAAATCCAGCTTTCTGACTTTATATCAATATCCTTTCTTGTTTGAAAGTAGGACCAAATGTCTTTATTTATGATAATAATACTTGCTATTGACTTACTACTTGCGAGGTTATGAATCCTTATCAATAACCTTAACAAATTCATGTCAACTTCGGATGGTATGTTTGCTTTAAAAAAGTCACATTATTCTACTTCAAGTACAATTAATACCATTTTTATGCTTCAGGTGATAGTAAAGGAAGCTTCAAAGGCTGTACAAGAGTCAGGTAGGACTTGGAGAACCTCAATGCATGGTACCGAACCAGCAAGTCCGGTTCAAACAAGATCTTTTGCAGAGGGATCAAGTATTTTACAGTCACCAGGAAATAGGAAGGTAATCCACTCTCAAAACTACTAAATTTTTATCGATAATACTTTTTAAACATAGAAAGAACAAACATATCACTAGTTTCTATACAGAACTTGGTCACTAGTAGGCTAGTAGCGAGCAAACATATCACTAGTTGCTATTCCAAATTGGATCTTATTTTCACTATGATCTATGACAGTTTATCTTGAAATCCTAATTCCAAGTTTTGCGATGCACTTTTATTTCTTTTATGTTATTCACGCCAGATGTCCTATTTTCCACCATAACTAATTGTAGATCCTCGTTCTTTTGGTGCATCAATATGCAGGCAATGAATTCACCCCGCCCTACTAGTTTAGCAGAACAAAGAGGGTTGATTTGTACAGACATGCTAATAAACAAAATCGATGAAGTCAGTAAATACGTTAAGGTAACTTTCATTTTTGCAGCATCAACTGTTTTTTGGACATTAAATCTTCTTCTAATAAGGTTCATTAGATCAATTTTGAAACACTATGATGCACCTTGTGGATAGTTTAAGCAATTTTATTTGTACCTTCATAAGTTTTGCTGCAATAAGTCAACTGTTTATAAAAACATGTCAATTTTGACCATATAAAATCTGAAAGTCAGAACCGTAATTGTTTGCTAAAAGATCCTCAATAGGAGCTGCAACATGGAAATCTCCTATTGACCATTTAGTAATAGTTTTCCAGTTGTTTTGACCTTTTTGGACCAAAAGTCAATGCATCTGATATATTCTATAAGGCGGTACTTTGGGTTTACTACTAACATTGTTTTCGCATGAACTTCCAGAATCTAGAGAGGATTGTAGAGAAGGATCAACCTACCAACTAAAGCGACTACCAGCACCATTTGTTCCAAAAGAGGCAGAGAAATCGAGTTTTAGGACTGCAGATTTTCATTGATTGATTTATGGGTCTCATTATAAACCAAATAGATTTTAATATTTTGGCTTGCTTAGAAAAGATGTAGTGCCCTGATTCTTTGGGATGTTTCTTTTTGCATTTCAAATACTTTTTGCTCCAAATCATAAGCAGTGGTCCACGGCGGCCTGTATATACTTGGTTAAAGCTTCTCTTATGCTGTCCCTCATCTATTGTTTACCAGATTCTTATACTTTATCCTGTTTACCAAAACCAAGCAAAATAAATATAAAAAATCATAAAAAAGATAAATACTACAATGATTTAATATATTTGATAATATGGTCCATTATGTCGTCAATAACACAACAGATTTCAGATAAGTACCAAAATACACATTTCTCATTCAACATAGACTCAGAAGCATCTTTCCAATTTATCTGTTGAAAATCGAGTTTTTCACTCAGATTTTGAAAGACTATGAAATATCAGATTCTACTTGGATCGGAAAACAAGTACCTAAGTTTTATGTATTCACTAATCATAACATCACAGCTGATTCGGAGTGGGAGTCCAACGACACCGAACTGCTTCGTTTAAGCCCCAAAATGTTCACAAAGATTCATAATATTCCTAGAAATTATATCGGCTGTTAAGAACATGTACATACATTTTCCATGCTACACAGATTTTTTAACAAGAAAACATAGCAGAATTTACACATTACAATTCTACAGATCAGGCTCGGGAGGAATCTCCAAATGCCCTTCAATATTTGACATGGTCTTCTGCATCCATTGAATACGCTGCTTCTCCTCCTCGTATACCAGCATCAGAGTCTCTAGTTGTCGATGATACACAGAGATTCTTTGGGGTCTTGCTGAAGATGCTTTAGTTTTCACAGGCTGCGGGAATGGTACTTCTGGGATCTCGAGATGCCGGACAAGACTAGACAACGCCCCATTCAGCCACTGCCAGACCTCTTGATGATGTGCAGACTGCTTCAACAGTATCAATTGCTCGATATCAGGGAGGCTACCTACTATTTGGTCTGAGAATGATGAAGGTCTAAATTCATCTGAATCTGTCACAGACGGAGGGAATGGTATCACTGGAAGCTGATAACTACGAAGTGCATTCGTTAATAACTGCATATTCCGCTGAAGACAGCGTTCCTCACTTTGTGCAGATTTAAGAACACCATGGATAGTTTTTCCAATCTCAGTGAAATTTGTAACTTCTCGTTCATTTGTAACTTGAGCCTGATCGGATACTGTGTTTAATGATACTTCAGGAAGTGCCTAGTGAGAACACAATGTAAGAATAATTTGGCAAACTAAGAACCTTACACGAACTTAGTAAAGGTACATGGTGTGGAACAAGCGTCTCTTGAGTAGATTAACTTCATCATTTGGTTAATTACTCCATTATACAATATAAATCTCAATAAACAAACACAGATCGGAATTATTTTTCTGCTTTATGAATTTCCTAGAAAGAAATTATTTTCAGGCAGGTTTCTTATACGAGTACATATCATTGTTAAGTTACACAGGTATAAATAAACATTAAAACCAAGATTAACACAGATATTGACTATTTATTAGTCTAACTTTTTATATTGACTGTTTTCACAGTTACGGGGTGTTTGTTTTAGCTTATTTGAAAGGTTTATAAGCTTATCAATATGAGCTTATAGCTTATTTATGCTCATAAGCTCAAGTAGATAAGCTAGTATGGATAAGCTTATAAGCCAATAAAAATGAGCTTATTTGAAAGGATTCATGGAGCTGGAGCCTCAGCGACAAAGGGATCTTTTCAGTTAAAGAATTATCAAAAATTATTGATGATAAATGTTTGTCTATTGACGGGTTGGTCCAAGAAACTAAATGGAACAAGTTAGTGCCAAAGATGGTAACTGGGTTCATGTGGAGAGTGTTATTGGGGAGGCTTCCTGTTCGGGTCGAGTTGGATAAAAGAGGCCTTGATTTGGATTCTCTCATGTGTCCACATTGTCAACGCATTCACAGCAAAAGGATTCAAGTCAAAATAAATTGTTGTGGCAAGCTACGGTTTGGGTCACTGGATATATGTTATGGCATTTTCGTAATGAGTGAGTGTTTAAAGCAAAAGTACACAGTGCTAATACGATTTTCCAGGAGATTCAATTAAAGTGTTACGAGTGGATTTTTAGAAGAGCTAAGAGAGGTTCGGTTCGGTGGCAGTAGTGGGTTTTTAATCCGCTAGACTGCTTAAAGGATTCAAAATTGGAAGCATGATTGTTGCTGCTGTTTTGTTCTAGTTGTTCAGGTGGCGTGTTTGAGGATTTAGAAGTGGAGGAGTGTTTGTTTATGTTGCTGCTACCGTTGTCTTTTGTCCAGTAGGGGTGTTTGGGTCTACTGCTCTTTTCTATAATTCTCTGGCTACTTGTGTTTTTAGTGGTGTTGTTTTTGTCTTTTGTGATTGATGGGTTGGAGCCTTGGAGGTCTAGCATAGGCTGAAGGTCCTTAACAAAAACTTCAACAGTGGCATTACCTCTGGTAACATCCGAACCAGTAAATGAACAATACATCAAGACGACTACTACTATCTTCTCCTTCGGGTCCTCCGGACAAAAATCCAGAGGCAATGACATATCCAAAGGAGGAAGATGAATTGTACTCGGTAGTCAGCACGATTTACATAGGTCAGTCCCGTGTTTATCTCCGAGTATTTTGAAACACACTCCATCGGCAGGCATGCGGTACGGTGCTGGTCAGGCCAAGAAGCCGAGAAAACCCCAATAAGGGGGTGTTTGTTTTAGCTTATATAGTGGTCTTATTTTTGGGTTTATGTTTTATAAGCTCACTTTTTGTGGCTTATTTTGAAATTTTTCGGATTATATAAATTTATTGTGACATAATAAACTTATATAAGCCGAAAAGTTTCAAAATTAGCCACAAAAAGTGAGCTTATGAAACATAAGCCAAAAACTAAATAAGCCATAAGCCGACTATATAAGCCAAAACAAACACCCCCTAAGACTAGCGTTTTATTTGGGTTCCATAAGTAGTATAAATAGACCTAATCACTCAAGGGGTCAATCATACAATTCAGCCGAAGGAGCATCCTTATTTAGTCATTCATCCTAATTAACATACTCATTTCATTTCCCCCAAATTCACCATAACAATTTATAATAAATTAATAATGCGATTAAAATGAATGCTTGCTATAACAACAGTAATATATAAGAATGATTGAATAAATATTATATACCTGTGGTCCTGCCATTAGTAAACCCTGATTTTTTACAGTGAAAACCGGTGGGGTATTTTTTTAATTAAAAAAGAAAAAGTTTTCTTCCCAGTATATCATCAATAAATAGTTCACCAACTTTTGGTCTAATAATAGAAAGTTGATTTAACAAGGACATTCATCCAGCAAATTCTAAAAATATCACTTTTTGCAAAGTGGGTTCAAGATTAGTAAAAAAACCATTTTAGCGGAGTGGTGAGGCCTCCGTCAACCCATTCCCTTTCCCACCATGGCACTATAGCTGCGTTATAGCGCGAGGCGTTGCTTCCACGTTACGAAACAGGCTAAGACGTCGTCTCTAAGCGTAGCGTGCAATAAAGCTTGATAAGGCGTGATAAAGCGCTATAGCGCAAGGCGTGACACCTTTTTTTTTAGCTTTTAAAATTTTATTTTATTTTTAATTTTTTTAAGAGATTTATTGGACTTGAGTTTATTTACAAGTATTTATTCGCGCTTAGTAAATTCATAGCTGAGTTTTAAGTCTATTAGCTAACTAATATTGACAACTCTATAAATATTTTTTGATGCTTTGAATCTCGCCTTAAAAACGCTATGACGCAACGCCTCACGCTAAAGCTTGAGGCTTGGCTATGCCGCTACGCCGCGCTTCACGCTATTTAGAACCTTGATTCCCACCATCACCTCTCACGTGTGAGGTAGAAAAAAATGAGGTGAAAAATGACCATTTTCGTTTTCATTACTTTTAATTTGGTTTGTAGTATGTGCGTTATTTAGTATGTTATCTTTGTATAAAATGGATATTTTAATGAAATGTGAGGATTGGTGTGACCAATACAGGTGAAAGGTGAGAGTGAGTGAGAAGAGAGAAAAAATTGAACTGACGCTGATATAAATGGTGAGGGCATGTGACTATTACTTTCAGCCTTACAAAATCAACTAGTACAATACCCGTGCGTTGCCCGGGTATAACGATTAAATAATTAAAATATATATATACATAAACTTGTTTTGAGTATATTTTATAAAAAGAAAACACAAACACAAACACAAACACACACACACACACATCAACACTACATGAACCGAAGTATCTCAAATTGCAAAATCATTCTTATTTATCGATAAAGTATTAAATTTAAAACATATCAAAGTACTAAAAACAAAAGTTTGAAACGACTTAAATCACGTTGAGAGTGATTAAATTGAAAATGCAAACAATTCATCTTAAAAAAACAGGTAATGATGAATTTGAAAGACTATGAACGATTAGACAAATGTTCATGTTTCAGCTTCTTTCATATCACCATTCTTCACAGAATCTTCCTTCGTATCTTCTTCACTCATATCGGCATCTTGCACAACTTCTGTCATATCACCTTCTTTCATATCACTTTCTTTCATATCAACTTCTTTAAAATTTTCAGTACTAACATAAACCTCATCATTATGTACATGAGAGGTCTCATTATCTGTATGAGTGTCATTCTGATTGTCCTCATTAGTGATTGTATCATTAGCAGAAGAGCCCTCAGATGTATCAATTATAGTTGTATTCATTTCACATTCGAGAACATTTTTACATCCATTTACAGAAAGTTTCACATTAGCATCACGAGCCTCATTTACTGTTGAAAGAGGAACCTCAATTGTAGTTTTAGGAGCTGCAGGAGTAGCTGATGCAGAAGCGGAACCCCACTGAATCTCATCCATAATCTTTTCATCTTCATCGGTTATTTTTACGTTCACCGAGTCCACTTTTGAAGGTAATATCATTCCAGAATTTTCCTTTAGTATGTCTACACTATCACCATAGTACTTAGTAGCAGTATACCTACGAACAAATGTAGGTGCCAGATTATACTTATCGATCTTGATACGGAGAACGACACATCGACCAAGGAGTTTGTCAACAAAGAAATCATCTAACCAATATGGGACACCAGCACCCTAGATAAAAGAATGGCATGTGTTTAGTAATAATAAAATGTAAGTATAGTAAGTACAATGAGAGAATTTGTGATCAACCAACCTCTTTTATACTCTTAGTAAGCAACTCATCCACTGTATGTCCTAATAGTTGATTGGCAGTGTTATTGAAAAGTACGCAATTGATTTCCTCATGGTATAGTGTACCTATGGTTATCACTAACTTGTACCTATAATGAGAAGAACATGAATAAGAAGTACATAAATAGCACCGTTCATCGTGATAGAAATAACTTACGTTTGACGTGGATTTGTAACATTTTTATCATAATATTTACAGTAATACTAAACATTTGCCCAATCGACTTTGTGGAAGCATGTGGGACATTGGATGAATTTCCAGTCGTTTTCCAAGTCAATTCCAACGACCATTGAACTGATAATGAACTCTGTTCCCTGTTAAAATGCAACTGATGATAGTAACACGTTAATATAAAATAAAACATTTCATTGGAAACATCAAAATTATATATCATGTCAATTACCACACTAACGCCATTAGCAAGACGCTCATAGAATTCCGGTATAGTTGTTATAATGATCTCCTGAGTTGTAAGAACACTGGATTTAGGAACATTGGTTGGAAAGTCAACGGGTTGAATAGGCCTATTAAAATCACAACATAAAGGTAAATATAAGTACTTGTTATAATTGAACAAATATTTGTATCATAAATATGTCAATAAACATTAAGATATCACCTTTGGTTATATGCATGACAATTAGGTATCGGAAGGTTCAAGTAGAAATGTGTTGCAACTGTCGTAGTCAATTGCAAACCACCTAAAAGAAAAAGCCATTATTTTTCATATAAAGAAAAAGCCAATATCCAGATGTGTTCGTGAGAATATCTAGTACGGTGTCTAAGTGTTGGTAAATTATGCATTTAATTGGTTTTGTGAGTTTGCAATAATTCTCCATTTAGATTGGGAGAGTACAGTGGCTGCTGCATAAGTTTGTGTGTGAAGATTTTGTGTTAAGTTGTTGATTTAGTGTGTCAAATTTGTGATTGCAGTATGGTCTATAAAGTGCACAGTGGGTGTGAGTAGGTTTGGCCCACATAACAGCAACAATCTAATGAACATAAGCAATCTAATGTAATCTTAAAGTTTTAGTTGAACGAAATGTTTATTGTTAGAAAATGGGTTAGCCGAAATAAAGGGGTGTTTGGGATTATAATTAGCAGATGTATGGTGTGAAATGTTAACAACAATAACATGAAAGGATGGGTTAGTCGAGAAAAAAAGACATTAGACATATATGCAATTTATTCATTGTTCTACATCATGAATTGTTCAAAGTGACCCATAGTGTAAACTGACACTTTTTTTAAAATGACCCTCTGATCAACATCTTTTTCTACTACATGATACAAAGTATTTTGTAGTAGATATCTTAGAGATTTCTTTATTTCCACCTTTTTAATCTCAAGCTGGATAAAATACTTGATACATAATTCATATTCTGAAATTGCACGTTTCTGATTATCGAATGTATAACATAATGAGATCGAACAAAATGTTTATGCGAAAAAGAAAGAGAGAACACCAAGAGATGTAAAAGTACGAATTATGTATTTGTAGTTTATGTTTTCCAGATTACAGCAAATCAAAACAAATTAAAACTTCAGCCATTTTGAAGTCTGACCCACTTTGAAAACTGACCCAAACTCACCCATTTTGTAAACTGACCCATTTTGGTTCAACTAATCTACGTAAACACATGTTGAATGGGATAACTTTTGCTCATAACTGATGTCAATTAGTGAGTAGATAACTGATCTAAATATACCCAAGCTGAATAGTATAACTTCTGATCATATTTATAAGTGTAGATATATTCATAAATGAGTACCTCCATAACGGCGAACCCTGCAAGATGTCAGTATCACGATGATATTTGTATCCTTTTGAGACCGGATCATGTCATCTGTGTACTTTAAAGCCAATTTCCCCCATAATGAAATCCTTAGTTTCATATCTCTGTAGTTTTGTGACAATTCAAGAATGTAGTTAAATTCATAAGATATGCATAATTACATAATATGCATTGGAATGATAAAGATACCTCGTATCACAGACAACAATTTTACGAATATGGGGATTATCACTTTTGCTTCCTCCCTCATTTTCTCCAACAGGACCCCATTCACGAAGAAGTCCGATGACATCTATAATAAAACTAAAATAAGTTAGTGTTTGTCTAATTAATACAAACATGTAAGTATAAACTATACATAATAATAGAATGACCACCTGTGAGATATGTATCATTTCCAGCACGGGAACCAAGCATGTTGAATGGGATAAATTCAAAGACATATCTATCAAATAGTTCTAGCGGGAGAGATGAACGTTGTACAGATGTCGCACTACAAAACTCGACAAATATCTTGCGGTCTAAAGGCCTATACAGCATAGTATGCTCGCGCACCATGAACCTGTGTATATTATGAACTTGACCCTCAACGATCAAGTTTTTATACTTGTTAATAAGCTTAGCGGGAACCCTGATATGAATTGAATTACGCTGTAGTAGAAAAAGATGTTGATCAGATGTGTAATTTTGACAAAAAAACTTATAAAAAAGGTAACTTTACTTACTCGTTCATCCACTACGATGATGTCCAAGGAGATAATTTGATTGTTTTTTAGGTTGTAAGTAGTCCATACTCGTGAAACCATAACATTAACGGTCCAATTATCAGTGACATTAGCACGCAACTCACTAATATAACGATATCGATTGCTCATGGTTGCTGAATGTTACCTACAAAATAAGAAACCAACATAGTGTCAAATAGGGTCACAATTTCAAAACAAAAAATATACACACATCTAACATACCTACTGGCAAATTATAGTACACCTCTTTATAAACAACATTTTTTGTCATATTATTATTATCACATATTCCCTTGTTATCAATATAGAACCGAAGACCAGCACGCGAAGTTACTCGCGATGCGACAACATAAAGTTGACCATGTGTAAAAACCGGCTTCTCAAGGTAAGCACAAACATGATTAAAGGTTTGACCCTGGCTTTTGTTAATTGTCATGCCAAAGCAAACTTTAACAGGAAATTGCCTTCGTCTAAATTGAAAAGGCCATGATTTATCGGTCGGAGTCATATCAATTCGGTTGATCAATACTTTTTCATGTATATGTCTCCCAGTTATTATTTTAGCCTCAAGAACCGTACGGCTGATATTAGTTATGATTAACCGTGTCCCGTTACACACACCCCGTCGTAAATTTGTATTACGTAGCAATATGACTGGCACTCCGATCTTCAGTTCAAGTTTATGGTTTGGGATACCGGAAAAACGCAATCTGTTTAGAAATTCAGGAGGGTACATGATTTGCATTTCTTCCAAGTTTCCTGTACTCGGCTCTACCTCATCGGCACTAAGCATTTCATGCAACTCACCTGGCATCTTCTCAAGAACATGTGAATTAATCTTATCGACAATTTCATTTGTTGGGCACAAGATACATCGCTCTTTTAGGTAATCAATATCATTGATTTTGCTTAAAAGATCGGGGAATGTATTCTGTACAATAGCACCGATTGGGTTATCATTTACTGGAATTAAAAGATCATCAGGAATCGTAATCCAAGTGGCCTCATCTTCTTGATCAAGTGCAACAGCTGGAAGTTTGTCGTCCCCCATATCTAAAAGCCATTTATTGAAATTCATAATTTGATTCATATCTGAAGGATCCATTGTCGGATCACGCAGACGCATGTTTGTAGACAAAATAAAAACCTTGCATTGGTCCCATATGGCTCTAGACTTGTTTACAGCAGAAGAAACGATTTCACTCCTACTTGCCTTTGGAATAACAGGAAGAATTTGCCTAAAGTCACCACCGAGAACAACGACCTTACCACCGAATACTTGATTTCCAGCTCTGTTCTGTCTACACACATCTCTTAATGTCCGATCGACAGCTTCAAAAGCATGTCGATGTTGTAAAGGCGCCTCGTCCCAAATAATTAGCTCTGACTGTCTGATTAATTCTGCAAGATCTGAAGTGACATCAATTCCACAACATGACTCATTGTCAAGATCGATGGGGATACGAAATCTTGAGTGTGATGTTCGACCACCGGGCAATAGTAGTGAGGCAATGCCAGATGATGCAACTGACAAAACTATTTTAGCTTGTGAACGTATTGAAGCTATAATTGTATTCCACAAGTATGTTTTTCCTGTACCTCCGCTACCATATACAAAAAAAGGCCTCCATTTTTCGCGTTGACAGCTTGCATAATGTTATCATACACATCTTTTTGTTGGGGATTCAATCCCGCATACAAATTGGTAAACCGGTCTAATTCATCACGCGGGTTGTACCTTCTTTCTTCAGCAATCAGCCTATTTGTTCCCATATTCAATAGGTTATGATTGATCTGAGGGAGGCCCGGAAAATCTGTCAATGATCTGTTATTATTATTTAAAATCATCTCAATTTCCATTAAAGTGTAATTTTGAATCTCTTCATTTGTAAACACCACCTGGTCATTCATCAACAACTGATGTTGCCTATAAGGAATATCTTCGGATAGAAAAGGAAGACATTCCCTAAAGAGTTGTGCATGATCAGAAACCGTACAAAATAATAATATGGTTACAAACATATCTCGAAGTTGATCCCCCAACTGCCATTGAGATGCATTTGTTACTGCTTGAACCCACTCAACATCATCCCCTAAAAGCCTATATGCCTTACAAGTCTCCCTGTATGTTGGATACACTATATCATCTACAGTGCGAAGTTCTTCCCAACCCCTGCAGCCACGTACAACATTTAGTAACATACGAAGATAGTACTTCTCCCCCATTGAAGGAGTGACGTAATATATACGACCAATGGCCATCCCACTTTTACGTGGCCTCCATTCTTTATCATTATCATGCCATGTAAACATCGTTGGATAATCTGAATAAGTTAGACCTCGTCCATGGGGATATATTATATTTGATTTCATCCATCCTGTAAACTTAGACATTGCAGAGGTCGTTCTATCAACTACATCTTCAGCATCATCGTCCTCTCTAAAGTAAACTCTATGACAACCTTCTTCATGAAATGGAAGTCTTTCAACGGCGATAGAACGATAATGCATTTCGAAACCATATATTTTCCAGCATGATTCATAGGCTGAAATGTATCGACAACTGAGGTATTCTTCAATTTCGTTTTCACGTTGCACTATAGAAGCATATGATGTTCTTGGTCCTGATGATGGTCTGTTATTTTGACCTTCTATTACTATAGTTGCACGATCTGGACCTTTGTTTAAATAGGCAAAAAGGTATTTGACCAACGATCCTTGGTTACACCATTCAACATTTATATGGCAATCGTATTTCACAATCAAATCAAGGTTATGCGGAACGACGAAAGTGTTATCAAGCATAATATTTCTTCTACCAACTTTTGCTTTTCTTCCGTTGTTTGTTCTCTTATAATGAGGCCAACCGTCACTGCTAATAAAAGTTTCCGGACAGTATGCCTTCGGGTATCCTTTTTCACATCCACGGTCTCTGGACATACATGAATTTGAAGGGTTAAGCTCTCCACACGGTCCATGCATCATATGACTACGAACAGCCTCAAATCCAATCGGATCATCTAGTTCAGATGGTAACTCTGCAGATATGACATGATCAATCAATCTGATTGGTGTGACCAATACAGGTGAAAGGTGAGAGTGAGTGAAAAGAGAGAAAAAATTGAACTGACGCTGATATAAATGGTGAGGGCATGTGACTATTACTTTCAGCCTTACAAAATCAATCATTATTAAACTACTACGTAATAGATTGCACGACTCTACTAAATTTTTGACACGTGTTAAAAAATGTAATATTCGGTTGGTGCGTTTGATGACTATGTTTTTTCTGCACCGTATTTACCAAATTTTCTTTTATTCCTTTAAAAAAAAGGAATTTCTTTTTTTTTTCCACTGTAAGACAAAAGGTGAGCGTACAAAATTACAAATGAGGGACCTACTTTACTGCTATACTATACTTTTATACGAGACTTTTTGTTCTTTTTTGCGATTTTTTTTTTTTTTTTTTTTTTTTTTTTTTTCTTTCTAAATTTTATATATATTTTGTTTTCTCCAAAGAGCCGAATAGTAGTCACACAAAAGTACGGTTGCACGTTCTATTAGTCTAGCAATAACCAGTTTTAAAAAATAGTTTATTTTTTTACTACTTCCGGAACCTACTTTGTTGCTGACTAAATTTAGGGGGTGGCAACCCTTCGGCATTTGGAGTTCGGCAAGCATTACCGATCGGTAAACCACAATGCCATCCATTCGGCAAGCTAGAATCGGCATGAAGATCAGTATATCTCACCAATTCGGCATATATCATTTCCAATAAAATTTCGAACGTTACATTTAATGGTGGTTTACGTTGGGCTGTTTTCCAAAAAAAAAAAAAAAAAAAAAAAAAAAAAAATTCCCTTTAAAATCTCACAATTAACAATTTAAAATACACAAATACTTCAAATACATTCCACACATTCAAATCAAACTCTTTCAAAAAACAACAATGGATCATCAATCCAAACATGGTTCAAGCTCACAAAAAGGTCGAGGACGTGGGTCTCGATCACAACCCGGTCCATCCCAATTCACGCGTCCGCAACATCCTAATCAAGCTTACTATCCCCAACCTCCAAATCGCACCCAAATTCCAACTCAACCTTACTATCCCCAACCTCCAAATCAAAACCTTTATCCTCTTCAACGTCAACCACAACCGCAATATTTTGAAAATCCTCCTCCAATGAATCCAGCCAATTATAATATTTTAATGACTAATGAATTTAATCCATTCAACGAATACCGTGATGGGCGAGCAAGACGTGAACCGAGTGTAGAAAGTCAATTACCTATTTACGATAATGAAGATGACGAAATTGAATTTGTCCCCGAAACTCAATTTACGAATACAACGGGTAAGGTTTACTAATTTTTTTAGTCGTATATGTATATATATAAATTTTTATTAAATCGTATTTTTTTTAATAAATCTTATGCATTTAATTTTTTTTATTGTATAAATCGTATTTTTTTCTTTTTAATAAATCGTATTTTTTTTTATTAAATCGTATTTTTTTATTTTATTAAATCGTATTTTTTTTTTTTTTGTGATTAATTAGGTGACGGAGAAAATGATGATGAAGAAATTGTAGAAATACCAAAACCGAGTAAAGCTAGAACCAAACCTTGGACAACGGAAGATGAGGTCGCTTTGGCAAAAGCTTGGGTGCACATCTCGACTTGTCCAAAAATCGGGAATCAACAAAAGTCGGCAAGCTTTTGGGGAAGAATCCTTGAACATTTCTCTCAAAACGTACCAAATCATGAACGAACACACCATGGCTTGAACACAAAATGGAAAAATATGAATGCGGAAATGAATATTTTTAACGGCCTCTACATCCAATCGGTATATTTTTGAATTATATTTTTTTGTATATAGTTTATATTTTATATGATTGTATCAAATTATATTTATTACTTTTATAATTGTAGAACCGTCTTCGAGATAGTGGTTGTGACGATCTTGACGTGATGAAAAATGCCATGGCCGATTTAAAAAAAAAAACAAAAGGCAAGACTTTTGGACACATTGATGCTTGGGAAATTGTAAGACAAAATGACAAATGGTTGGAACAACCAATTGTCGGACAAACATCATCGTCTAATTCTGATAAACGGAAAAAGTCGTCTGAATCTAGCAACGACAATGTTGAGACAATTATTCCGGATTTGAATGAAGACACTACTCCTACCCGTAAAAGACGAGGCAAAAAAAGTGTTTCTGAGTCGTCCACAAGTAATAGTGTTGCTGCGACTTTAGAAATTTATGCTTCAAAGAAATCACAACTATTAGCGGAGTCGCTAGAGAAAAAACGTGCAAAGGATGAGTTGGCCGAAAAATTGATGGCGGCACAAGTACAAGGTGCACAAAAAAAGGCCTTTATTCGAGCTTTTAAATTTTTCAACGAACCGCACAATAACATAGAAGATCCGGATATGCGGGAAATTGCAATACAAAAAAAACGTGAATTCGCAGCAAAGTATGGATGGCCTTGCAATTTTTAGTTTTATTTATTTTTTTTTTAAGTATTATGTAATAATTATTGAATTATTATTAATAAAATAGTTGTTTTTTATTTATGTTCTTTTAATTTAAATTTTGTTATTAATAAATGTAATTAATGCTTGACTAGGCAAAAACTTAGGCAAGATTGCCACTAAAAATGAAGGTTTAGGCAAGATTAGGCAAAAAATGAGTTGGACAAGCTTGATTAGTTGTTTGGTTTAAAAGAGGAGGCAACTTGAGGCAAGGTTGCCACCCCCCTTAGAATTTGCTCATCTTTACTGCATATAATAGAAAAATAGTCAATAATTAAAATGTTGAGTTTTCAATAATAGTCAAATGAGAGAGAAAAGTGAAATATAATTAATACTCTTATTAAAATACCTAATTACTTAAAATTACAATGATTTATTCACATTGTACAACCAATTAAAAACATATCTACCAAATTAAATACAACCAATTAAAACACAAACCGGGTTGACCCGGGAGGCTTCAGACCCGATTGGTTGACCCGGTTTAATTTGACCCATTTTCGACCCAACATAGCAAGTTGACCCGGTTTAAATCGACCCATTTTTCACCCGGAACGGTTTAACCGGTTGAACCACCCAGGTCGAACCGAGTTTCAAAACATTATGTTTAATTCTCAAATCTTCAAACTTTTATTATTTTTCGTTTATAACGTATAAACTTTTTTTATCAATAAACTATCTATCATAAAATCCCGTTGCTATGCACGGGTACTCGTCTAGTTTATAAAAAAAAATTTAGATGTGTTCAGAAAATCAATAACCGAATATAACACCCCAACACCGACCTACACGTCTTACACACATTTAGAGCACAAGTGAGTCGATCAGATAATCGACTTCTTTGTTTTTGTGTTTTTGTGTTTATGTGTGTAAGTGTGTTTTGAGGTATATTTGTATTTAAATGAAATATATTTGAATGATAAAGTTGGTATCTTATTACATTATGTTGATGGTGTAAAAAAAGTAATGGACGTCAAATTAACAGTGATGATCGCAATCACCACTACACCCACCCTTACATTAACATTAACATTGTTATGGTAAGAATGATACTGTGAATAAACTAGAAAGGATTGATTGCATGATCAACCTAGTAAACTAAAGTTGCAAAAGTGATAAGATCTAGTTGTCGTTTGATTTCAAAGAATCTTAGAAAGACAAAAGTTACTGTTTTTAGATTATCTTTAAAGACAAATGATAATTTTAAGTAATTGGATGGACTTGAAAATGATGCTAATAACACACAATTCTGTTCAAAAAAAAAAAAACAACAAAAAAACCAACAAAAAAAAAAAAAAAAAAAAAAAAAAAAAAAAAAAAAAAAAAAAAAACCAACACACACACAATTTGTTGAGGTCTTTATGTTCCAATTTATCAAACATTGTTACTGCATTTGCATTTTCTTTTTGGGTAAAGTTTACCCCCTAAAATTTTTTGAAGTATTGGGAAGCTAAAAGCACAAGTTTTATGTGGGTGATTTCCCACATTCGACCACAACTAATATTACATCACTACACAGAGACATAATTTTGCTAAAGTGGTAATGACATGCTTTTGGCATACACATCTTTTATTAGAGCCCCAAATAGAACTTCTGCGTTATGACTTCTAACCCCTTTACGGCGCCTGCTCTTCCCACAGCATCCCCCACTTGAAACATGTGTTGCGCTTGAATTTGAAGGCAGCTTCATCCAAACAGTCCCGTGAATAACATCCACTGATTGTGAAATTGTCCTTCTCCACTTTTTGAAGAGACGCTTATTCCGCTCTTGCATTTGCATTTGCATTTGTCAATGACATGTTGGGTTTTGTACAAAACATCATAAGTATCAACAACATGGTCAAAACCATGGAACAAATTGCCACGGGGTTGAGCAAAGGGAATAGTATAGCTGGAATCTGGTAATGCTGAGCGATACTTGCCGCCATATCCTGTGTCCCCTCATGTTGCCTCATATTTGATATCCAAACTGAAGCGCACAAACTTTTTGCTCAATCACCGCAAGCCTACCATCTACATAGTCTAAAGAAGTAAACTTCTTAAGTGTTGCCTAAATATAAAATAGCTGGTTGCAGAAAAGGTAGAGCTTTAGCTAAATGTATCAAGGACCAAGGATATGGTAATATTGAATTCTAAATAGTCACCATTAACCTAGAAACATGACTATCATTTTCCTGATCTGCTCACCGCGATATTTACTATTTAGAACATTATGAAAACTTGTTCAGAGTTTTGGTACTGAATCGTCCATATCTCCTCGAAAGATTTAGAAAAGCCATCTTTTTTGGGTGTCAAGTGTCAACTAACCCTTTTCAAGAACTTGGCCCAAATAATCAATTATTCTAGTTACCTTTAGACTTTTGATCAGGAACTGAAACTTAACGCGTAAGCTATTTCCTTAAAGCCCTCATTGACCATACAGCAAAACATTTGCCAAGCAACTAGGCATGTCCCAATGGTTTAATTTTAAAGTATCTGCTCAGACTTATGAATTTTGATCTCATTGATTCAAAAGAATCTCTGAAGTCTGACATGTGATAGATTCATAATTCATCAATGCAGAAACACAAACAAATAACCAATCTAAACAAATCAATACTTACAAAAACAAGTCACACACCTTATATACTAAATAGAACCAAAAAGAGTAAAAATGGAGATCAGAAATGGTTAAAAGTTGATCGTCACGGTTTATTCAGAAACACGGACCAATATATTCTTCATCATCTCCCCATTATTTTATAAAAAATATTTTCACCATTTAAAAAAAAAAAAGGTGTTGATCATCAGAGACTTAAATACTAGTAATCACGAATGGGAATTCGCTCATTTTGTTGCAGTTATGTTTCTCATCATCTGATACAACATAATATATATCAACAAAATAATAATACAAAGTTTTGACAACTAAACACACCATAATAGTCATCAGATACTTAAACTAATAATCAGGAACTTGAGTTCGATCATTTTGTTGCAGTTATATTCCTCATCATTTGACACAGCAGTTAAGCTATTATTTCTATCAGATTTGAACTACACTAAAAATATAAATATCATAAAAGAATAAAAGATTGAATGGGTCGATAACCTGATATACCTGAGGCGTTGCTGCCATTGATAAACCCTAATTATTTGTTTACTTGGTGGTGGATTTTATAGATAGTGCGTACTTTAAGGCCGGTAGTAGAAGCCCTAAAAGATAATAATATTGGACTATTGGGCTGCTAAAGACGGGCTTATTCACGTTAGAGCATAGGCTTATTTATGAAGAGAATTTGTGGAAAAGAGGCGAATATGACAACTTTGCATGTTTTCATACTACTATTTTTTAGTCATTTTTAATACCTTTTGATTCTCAAAGGTTTTTCTATGGTTGTTGCGGATGGTCTAAGGTTGTTTAAAGCCTCATAACTGAATTCTGAAAAAATAAAAAATAACCTTAAAAGTTGAGAGAAATTAACCTCTTGGTAAAAAGGAAAATAGAATTGGACTAATTTTTATTGTTTGATAAAAAATAAAAAAAGTGAAGAATTTAAGAGAAATTACCGGATAAATTGAGAGAAATTAATAGAGAATTTAGCTAGCAATATTTGTATTATTTTGGTGGAGAAATTGGAGAAATGTTTTTTTTTTTTTTTTTTTTTTTTTTTTTTTTTTTTTTTTCATTGCATTGTAATCGTTTCAACTTATAACTTTATCAAAGAATGGAATTTGTTATAAAAAAAAGTATATATATGTAAACAATGTGCAACATCTGGTGCTTGAAAAAAAAAAAAGTGACGTTATCGTATTATAATCTCTTTTTATTTAGATGCTTTTTTCAATTAAAAAAAAATATGTTTTCGTGAGT
The DNA here is from genome assembly GCA_030686995.1 of Artemisia argyi. Classification (NCBI taxonomy): domain Eukaryota; kingdom Viridiplantae; phylum Streptophyta; class Magnoliopsida; order Asterales; family Asteraceae; genus Artemisia; species Artemisia argyi. Next base: position 179,733,989 of record CM060678.1, read on the forward strand.
AATTTTTCTTTTAATTCTTTAATGCTACCAAACAATGAATTTAATAATTTTTTTACTGAATTTCATTTCTTTAAATTCTTATTATCTTCTTTTTCCTTTTTAATCTTTGAAACACTCTACACCAAACGTGTCGTAAATACTTTACGTAGTTTTTAATATGTTGTAATCAAAGTGGAAATGAAAAGATTAATACGATATAATATAAAAATTTGTTTATTTACAATTATATAATGTAATGATTTATTAGAATGAATGACTCATTACACCAAAAAAGTCAAAAACTAACATTTGCATTCCCCAAGGGTCCTCCTTTTATTATTATTATTATTCATTTCATATTTTAATGAAATCAAGATTACATAAAAGTTCATCATTAACTAACCACATTAAATAAACTTTCTATCATTATTGGAGTATTTTAGTCTTTTTATTATCGATTCTATATCGTCCTATCATATCAACCAAATTTGATTAATAACGATAGTGAGTCATTACATTGCATCATCTATTCCATTCATCTAACATTTAATTTCATTTTATCAAAGGAACGCTTAATTGTTTAAGGATGTCGCGGATCATGTATTCATCTTCCAAAGTGATACCTTAAGAGCACTTGATATTGGGCGTTATAGGGCTGAATGGTGCCTTATAACGTCGACAAATAACACGACCCCCACATCGCCCCTCACGCCACATCCTTTCGTGTCATCATGACCAGCTCGTGTTTACCTTTTTTTTAATGTGCAATGGCTAGGAGTGTTTAGAAAAAGGACGTTGGGAGGCTAGAATATAGCTATTATTTTGAAAGAAAGAAAAAAAAAAAACTCGCTTTTTCCAATTTTTTTACCCTTTACAACTAATTTTTACACACTTCTACCTTCACATCTCAACAATGCTTCTCTTATTTCTACCTCAAAACTCACAAAAATGAATCCCGATCAATCTTTATGGATCAATCAAATACTCGTTAACCAACAAAATCAAATATCGAACTCCTCATCTTCATCAACGCACCATCATTCGCAAAATTTCATTACCTTGAACGCCAACCAACTTCTACAATTTGGTACGTAATAGCAACTTCAAAACCAATTTACCAATTTTAACCCATTTAATAACCAACTTACACCGAGCAACTACAAATTTTCGTTCAATTTCAACTTTAACAACAACTCCAACAAAATCAAATCTCCCAACAACAATACCAACAAACCTAACCATTAATTATACCAGCCACAATTTTCCCAACAACAATACCAACAAACCCAACAACAATGTCCACAACTCCAACTATCCGAAGCCGCGGGGCTGTCGTCACCCAAGAAACGTGGCAAAGGCAAGGCAACCCCCCCCCCCCCCCCCCAACCAAACCTCGTGAACGAGAAAGAAAACTGAAATAACTCGTATCTTTTTTACTCAAACCGAAGAGTTAATTTCGGCGGAATGCTGGTTACACGTATCCGAGGATCTGAACACTGGCTCTGACCAAAACCAATATACGTTTTGGTACGAAATTCTTGCAGAATATAGTGACCAAGCCATGAAAATGGGTTACATTGAGCGTTCCAAAAATAAGGTTTTTTTTTTTTTTTTTTTTTTTTTTTTTTTTTTTTTTTTTTTTGTTAAGGTATTGGTTCTGAATTATAGAAGAAAAAACTAAAGTAACAACAGAAAGTGCTATAACACGAGTCACATGGCTCTAGGGGTGAGCATCGGGCCGAAACCCACTCGTCCCGACCTAAGCTCAACCCATCACGAAACCGACAACCTAGAAATCTCTAACCGAATCCCGACCCAAGTATACCCCGAGTCCCGACTTGTGTGGTTTTCTTTGTGTTTTGTCGGTTTATCCCGAGTCCCGACTTCCTGAAAATCCCAACCCGATTATAGCTTGGTTTGTGTCGGTCGGGGTCGGTTTCGGTTAGTTTGTGTCGGTTTTCGATTAAAAAAAATATATGTGATTGACTAATGGGCTGGGCCTGCTCGGTTAAAAAAAAAAAAAAAAAAAAAAATCACTTGCCTCGTCTGACCTCATCTTCAACCTCAAAACACACACACCTGCAACACACACACACACACACCCCAAAACCCAATTAAAAAAAAAAAAAAAAAAAAAAAAAAAAAAAAAAAAAAAAAAAAAAAAGAATCGTGCTAAACGCTGCGTCAAGACCCCAACGTGCTGCGTTAACGCCGGCAATCGGTATGTTAACACACCAATAACGCGCTGATGTGGCAGGTTTAACGTGGGGGTGCGTTAAGGTACCTAATGCTCTAATAATAACAAAAGCCATATTTAGCATATCTAGTCATTATCAAATTACAAAAAGATTAGATGGCTTTCTTAGTCATTTTACATTATCCGTATCAAGTTAAGGGGTGGACGAACAAAGTGATATAGCCGGACTTGACAACTGACAATGCTAAACGATACCAGCGAACATATCTTCATTCACTCATGTAGTCATGTTGCCTTACCATGAATATGTAGTGTCTAAAGGTCTATTCGGTACCCTATTTCTTTGTCGTATTCCACCCCTTGCTTACTTTTTGTTAGAGATGAAATTCTTAAAAACAGTTAGGGTGTTTATTTTCTGGTTAATGAGTGGGCTCAAATCATTGTGTCATCTTAATGGAAAGATTGACAAAAACACATCTCTTTCAATTAAGTGGCTAATCTAACATACATCCAAACCACTTAATTTAGTAAAGAACCCGTTAGTTGTATTGACCTATTTTTGCAATAATTGTTTTGCTCTTAAGATATATACAAACCATTTAAATGTTCATCTTCAAAATTAGTAAATTATGTGGAAAAAGAAATACACCTCGTATTCAATATCCCTATGGAGTAAAGAGGGTTTAAAAACAAGTAACAAAAACTTTTGTTTGGTAACTTTATTAAACATGAACAAAAGTGGCAACTTTTTTTTTTTTTTTTTTTTTTTTTTTTTTTTTTTTGAAAGAAATATATATAATAGGTTCTCCTGTAGCAACAATCCAAATCCTCAATAATACAAAATATTTTATATACACACCCCTATTAAAAATAATTTTAGAATATCTACAATGCTTCAAACTACAAAAGACTTTTTTTATTTATTACATATTTTTCAATAAATACTATCTTTCAAAAAGTCATTTTACAAACTTGCTCCAATGCTAAGTTTTCTGCAAAAGGTTTTTGAAAGAAAAAAAAGAACACTACAAATATAAAACAATGAATCATTAATTATAAAACTCTTGCTCCAACTTGTTGAAGAAAGTCTTTGAGGAAAGCTTTTAATCTATGTGTTAAAATGGTAAAAAGTCATTCAAAGACTTTTCTAAATAGTAAAAAGCTATTATTGTATTGCAAAAGTCTTGTATTGCGGATAGTCTTAAACCAATTGCAATGCAAAAGTTTTATACAAGCTTTTTAGTAATTAAATAAGTCATTTGAATGACATGAACGACAATAGCTTTACAAATAACTTTTAGGTCAATAGCTTTACAAATAACTTTTAAGTCATTCTTATTAAATGAAAGCTTATTGCGGAGGTTTGTAAAGCATTTGTGCATAGCAATTGGTATGCAAAAACGATCCGAGCCGAGTTGAGTTTTGGCCTAAACGAGCTAGGCTCGTTTATTAATTACTCGGCTCGAGCTCGACTCAAGCTCGAATAAACTTTTAAGAATTGGCTCGAGCTCGAGCTCGAATATTTTTTTGTTGTTCGAGCTCGAGCTCGAAGCTCGTTTAATATTTTTAACTTTTTTTTGTAATCCTATAATAAACTAACTTTCAAGTTTAAATTGCTCGTATAGAAGATCAAACTTGATATGCTCGTTTATTTACTCAAGCTCGAGCTCGAAAGCTCGTTTATAATTATAAAAATTGTTCTAATGCTTAATCTAAAGTACTTATAAGCTTGAATGAAAAAAAAAAAAAAAATCTATTTATCATCCCGCATTGGATGAGTGAAACAAAAGGAAAACAATGTGGGGTTTATAAAAATAAAAAGATCAAGTTTACTGGTTAAAATTTATATTTTATATATAAACTAAAGTATAGATCTTTGATGTGATTGAAGGTTAACCTATTATGTATTAGTTTTGGTTTTTAACCTATAATACTAATAGTAATTAAAAATTTATAATTATAATATTTTGTAACTACATATTTAGCTTGATTAGCTCGTTCGACTCGTTTAGCTCGAGTAACTCGTTCGGCTCGAATAACTAAACGAGCTTTCGAACGAGCCGAGCTAAATACCAGTTTTAAAAGCTCGGCTCGTGAAATTATTCGAGCTCGACATTTTGTTTGAGCTCGACTCGAGCTCCAAAATTATCAAGCTCGACTCGAGTTAAACGAGCTTGAGCTCGAGTAGCTCACTAAAAGCTCGACTCGTTTACACCCCTATGCAAAGATGACTTGTTAAAAGACTAAATTGGTTAAAAAAAAATTACTCCACAACCTTATTAATAAGTCACTAAACACTTGTGCATTGGTTTACTATTATGCAATGGACCATTACCGTAATAGAGCATTATCTTACAAATTGATAGTTTACTATTGCCGCAAAATTAATATTCATTGAATATTCATTGCATTCATTAGTATTCCCTTTCCTATACTTATTCTTCTATTTGAACCAAACGGCCCCTAAATTATTTATATATTAATCAGGCTAAAAGATATTACTTTGATTTGTTGTAAGGGTGAAGTCTGAATATACGTAACAAACTTTCTGAAATTAACCGATATACGTAACATACTTATTTTATTCCAAAGATACGTAATATACTTTTAAATACTTACCAATGAACGTAACATTGACGATAACCAGTTTAAAAAATTACAATTTTGGTCCCTGTCATTTGTGTTGACTTTCACCGTTAGTCCTTTAACATTTTTTTACTTAGAAAAGTTATAGTAATGGTCCCTTGACATTTTGTTGACTTCCATTGTTAGTCCTTCGACATTTTTATAATCTTTCCTCCGTTTTTCTTTACGTTTTTATCCGACTTAAGCTGTTTTCCTCCGTTTTCATACAATTTCATCCGTTTTATCTTACGTTTTTATCATTTTTGGTCCGTTTTTATCCGTTTTCTTTCGTTTTAATACGCTTTCGTCCATTTTGCTTACGATTTCATATGTTTATCCATTTTTGTATGTTTTCATCCGTTTTTATACGCTTTCCTCCTTTTTTCTTACGTTTTCTTACATTTTTATCCGTTTTATACGTTTTTGTCCGGTTTTATCGTTTTTATACGCTATCGTCCGTTTTCCTTACATTTTTATCCGTTTTTGTCGATTTTCATCCGCTTTTATATGCTTTTGTCCGTTTTTCTTTTATTTTTATCCGTTTTCATATGTTTTTATCTGTTTTATCTGACTTTATCTGTTTTCATCCATTTTTATACGCTTTCGTCGATTTTTCTTACGTTTTTATCCGTTTTCATATGTTTTTATATGCTTTCGTCCGTTTTTCGCACATTTTTATTCGTTTTTAATCGTTTTCATCCATTTTCATATGCTTTCGTTCATTTTTCTTATGCTTCATATGTTTTTATCCGTCTTTATCCGTTTTTATAGCTTTTGTCTGTTTTTCTTACGTTTTTATACGTTTTAATATGTGTTTGTTCGTATTCATTCATTTTTATACGCTTTCGTCCGTTTTTCTTACATTTTTTTCTTATAAAAACGGATGAAAATGGATAAAAACGTTAAAAAAACGGACGTAAGCGTACAAAAATGGATGAAAACGTTTAAAAATGGATAAAAACGGATAAAACGTAAGAAAGACGGACGAAAGCGTATAAAAACGGATAAAAATGCACAAAATGGATAAAAACGTATGAAAAATGGATGAAAGCCTATAAAAACGTAAGACAAAACGGACAAAATTTATGAAAACGGAGGAAAACAGCTTAAGGCGGATAAAAACGTAAAGAAAAACGGACAAAAGATTATGAAAATGTCAAAGAAATAACAATGGAAGTCAACAAAATGTCAAGGGACCATTACTATAACTTTTCTAAGTAAAATAATGTCAAAGGACTAACGGTGAAAGTCAACGCAAACGACAGGGACCAAAATTGTAATTTTTTAAACTGGTAATCGTCAATGTTACGTACATTGGTAAGTATTTAAAAGTATATTACGTATCTTTGGAATAAAATAAGTATGTTACGTATATCGGTTAATTTGAGAAAGTTTGTTACGTATATTCAGACTTCACCTTGTTGTAATCAAAAGTGAACATCATGCACTTTAATTTTTTATCATCTGGTTTACTAGAGCCACACTTTTGATATATAAAAAGTTACAAATATTTAAAGAGACCAGCTCTTCCTGTACTCCACCTGTTGATGCTCCTGTGGCTTTGATTGAACCTAGCAGTAGTGTAACTGAATGTGCAGCTCAACAAAGTAATGCAACTTTTGTGGGTGAAACAACTTTTTCACCCTCAACCAAGCACCAATCATCTTCCATCAATTTTTCTTCATCTTCATTCTCGCAAGTTAGTGTTCCTGGCTATGTTGAGCTATCTAGGGATTCAGAAACATTCCAATGTTGTAAGGGGAAGGAACACGAGTTTTGCATTCATGCAAGGAAAAACGTTCAAGAAGCAAAAGAAAGAAAAATGAAAGATAAAGAGAAACTCAAGGAGAAGGAGCATGCTGGTATGAAACCTTCTATATCAAAGAAGAAATCAACACGTAAAAAGTCTAAGCAAACTTTCGCCCACGATTTTGACTTAGATGACATGTCTACTAAAGACGTCGGCTCAAGGTTGAATAATACTCCTATTAAGAGTTTAGCAAAGACCATTGGCATATAATTTGGGGGTAATTTGCAAAAGTCCAAAGAATGGTTAACTGATCTAGAATAAAATGAACTTTTGCGTTATCAATTCAATTAGACAAATGTTCCTCATCCTACGTTTCAAGTTTCTGCTTGCTCTACTTTATTTTTCTAGGCTCCACCAATTTATCCTCAAAGCTTCCTTTGTTGAGTACTCCGTATCATTCTAGGCATGAAAATTTCAAGGTCTCATATCAAGTCAATGCGTCAAAAGGATTAAGTATATGCTAGTGTTGACTGTTGTTTTTTCTTTATGTCTCAGTGGGTTAAGTATATTTTCATTTGAATTTATTTTTTGTAATCTATGCATCTCCAAGTTCATTTGTAACTTTTGCAATCCTTAATTCTTGTTGAAGATTGCTTATCGGGAAGTTGTTGAATTACCTCAGCATGATTAGAAGTTATTTATATATATCATTTAAAAAAAAAAAAAAAAAAGCTCTTCCTGTACTCAACTCTGTGGTCAGTGAACGATAGGTTATTGTCAAAGTTCACAATATTAAGAGCCAAATAACATTTGTCCGGACAGCATATCATACTTGGCTAAAACCATCCTTATCGAAAATCAAATACGGTCAAGCCAGAAAACAATACTAAAAAATGGTAGTTTGCCTGTCCATATTGCTGAACCAAAATTTAAGAAATAAAATGACTGACTAAAAAATACTACGTATTGTGACAAACTGATACAACGTCAAGAAACGTTTTTTATATAGATCTATAGAGAAATGCTCACAAATTTTACAAAACACATTTACTTTGACAAAAAAAAAACGAAACATTAATTGAAACAAATGAAACAGTCCAAAAAATATCATATTTACAGTATGTGCTCAGATTTATGAATTTTGATCTCGTTGGTTCAAAAGAACCTCTGAAGTCTGACATGTGATAGATTCATAATTCATCAAAGCAGAAATAATTTGAAAAAACAAATACTTAACAAGAATAACTCACATAAATTTCAAATAAGTCAATTAAAAAAAGATGTAAAAATAGGGATCAGAAATGGTTAAAAGTTGATCGTCAAGGTTTATTCAGAAACACGGACCAATATATTCTTCATCATCTCCCATTATTTTATAAAAATAATTTTTAACATAAAACAATAAAAACAAAAATAAAAAGATGGTAAAATAGTTGTTGTTGATCATCAGAGACTTAAATACTAGTAATCACGAGTGGGAATTCGCTCATTTTGTTGCAGTTATGTTTCTCATCATCTGATACAACATATTTATAAACAAAACAAAAACACAAAATAATTTTAATTTTAAAAAGACAACAGAGTGGCTGCTGCCTTTGAGGTTTTGATAAACCCTAATTTATGATCTGATATGTTGAAACTTGGTGATATCTTTTATAGAGCGTGTGTAGGTAACGTTTGCTGTTAAAGAAGCCCTAATACTATTGGGCTGGTATAAAATGGGCCTTTACAAAAGTTTGGATGGCTAGCTTATGCTGATCATATCCGAAGACCAAAAGTAAATTTATATTTTGAGTATTTCGCTTAAGTGATAATAACAATGGGAAAGGCCAAAAACATGGAAAGTCCAAAACGAAATCTGGTGCGTTGTTTTACGACGGTGCATTATATATATAGTAATTTTTTGTTTAGTTGAAAGAAAACATCTTATTTTTTATAAAATATGTTTTTAGAAAACAAGAAAAATGCATTACGTTATTATAAATTGTTTTCGATCAAATTTTCAACAAAATAGAATTGCATTTTAAACTTAACAAGGGAAACTAACATTTTTCTTTTTTTATGTTTTCTTTGTAACCCAAAACTTCCTCCTTTCTTTTTTACAAAATAGAAAACATTATCAATTAGACGCGTTTTTTATGTTTCGTGAAAAATTAAATCCCCTCTTTTTCTTTAGAAACTAAAAATATAAATTTGAGAATTAGGTTTTCCAACCAAATGCACCCTAAGTATTGGCCTCATGTCATGTCCATTGATAAAAAGGCCAAATACGTGTTTTCGTTTCATTAGAGTATAAGGTACCTATAGTGTTGTTCCGTTGGTGTTATAGAAAAAAGTGTTGCCACATCAACACATTTTCCCATAACATCAGAATTCACCACAACACGAAAAACACCTCTCCTATAACATCATATTCTGGTGTCGTCGTGCACCCCTGGATCCCAAATATATATTATTTATTTACTTAAATAAAACAAAACATTTCACTTTTTATACATTTATACATTTGAGGACTAAAAAATGTAAGAAAAAGTAACTAAATGACTAACATTGTAAATATAGTAGGGACTAACGGTGTAACAATAACGATCTCTGAGACTTAAAATGTAAACATATATAAAATCAAGGTTTAAAGTGAAAAAAAAAAAAAAAAAAAAAAAAAAAAAAAAAAAAAAAAAAAAACTTTACCTGAGCATTTGGGTTGGTCGTGAAATCGAGCCACGCTACACTGGTTGTGCCGTCCAGTCGCATTAAGCGAAAAAAAGGCAGCTAAAACACTGGGTGCGCGCTGCTCTTACAGTGGGGAGTTGCATCTTCTTCTCATGGACTGTATGATCTTCCAATAGAATCACTTTTAGACTAACCAATTAATACTTTGCAGATTTATAAAAGCTTATCCCATGTGATCATGTTAGTTATCCCCTATCCCATTACATATTTTCTTTTTCTCATGTTACTTTAACTATCGTGTTATGAAAAGAAGTATAAGTTAGAAGAATAGAGAGATTGTAGAATGCATTTTTATTGATGATTACAAACTATAAAATGAACCTCTATTTATAGGGTTCTTACAAGGTTTATAAAAGGTTAATATTAATTACCCACAAATCAAGGTAATCATCTACTAATCATCCTTATCTCCTAGTCCCAAGTGATAAGCATATGGATGTACAACTAATGGATGGATAGACACACATTAATTATTCATAATACTCCCTCTTGGCTATCCATCATTAGTTGTCATACGATTAGATTTGTTGCCTCGTTAAAAACCTTGCTTGGAAAAACCCGGTGGGAAAAAACCATAGCTAAGGGAAAAAGAGTGCAGCCCGTATGTTCTCCCTCTGATGATTAGATTACTGAAGTTCATTGAGTCTTCGCATTCCAATGCCGTGGACCAACTTCTTAAATGTTGCAGTGGGAAGTGCCTTGGTAAACAAGTCTGCTAAGTTCTCGCTTGAACGGACCTTTTGAACAATAATATCGCCGCTCTTTTGTAAGTCATGAGTGAAAAAGAACTTAGGTAGAATATGCTTGGTCCTGTCACCTTTGATGTATCCGTCCTTAAGCTGAGCAATGCATGCTGCATTATCTTCATGCATGATTGTTGGAGCTTCCTTGTCTGATGAAATACCACATGATTCACGAATATGCTGTACCACATTTCTTAACCATACGCATTCCCGACTTGCTTCATGGATGGCCAAGATCTCTGCATGATTTGATGAAGTGGCACTCATTGTTTGTTTCACGGAACGCCATGAAATGGCAGTAATGGAACTTGTGAAAACATATCCAGTTTGGGACCGACCGGTATGGGGATCAGACAAATAACCTGCATCTGCAAAACCAACTAGATTTCTTTCGGATGAGTTGGTATAATATAATCCCATATCTTTCGTACCTTGAAGGTAGCGAAATATTTGTTTCACCCCATTCCAATGTCTCCTTGTTGGACACGAACTATATCTTGCCAATAGGTTTAGTGAAAATGATATATCGGGTCGTGTATGACTCGCAAGAAATAACAATGCCCCAATGGCACTTAAATAAGGTACTTCAGGACCAAGAATTTCCTCGTCGTCACTTGGAGGTCGAAAAGGGTCCTTTTCAACATCTAAAGTCCTTACAACCATTGGGGTGCTCAATGGATGGGATTTTTCCATATAAAATCTTTTTAGCAACTTATCTGTGTATGCATTTTGGTAGACAATGATTCCATTCTTTAGATGTTCAATTTGTAATCCAAGACAAAACTTTGTTTTTCCGAGATCTTTCATTTCAAATTCTTTCTTGAGGCATTCCACTGCCTTTGGAAGCTCCCCTGGAGTTCCAATGATATTCAGATCATCAACATATACAGCAATTACGACATATTCAGATCCAGACCTTTTTATAAAAATACATGGGCAAATAGGATCATTTCTATATCCTTCCTTTAATAAATATTCATTAAGGAGATTGTACCACATTCGCCCAGACTGCTTCAACCCATACAAAGATTTATTCAGTTTAACTGCATATTGTTCTCGAGAACTTGTTTGACCTGATTCAGGTAGCTTAAAACCATCTGGAAGCTTCATGAAGATTTCTGTATCAAGTGAGCCATATAAATAGGCTGTCACAACATCCATTAGACGCAGATCGAGTCCTTCTTGTATTACCAGACTAATTAGATAACGAAAAGTAGTTGCATCCACCACAGGAGAATATGTTTCTTCATAATCTATACCCGGTCTTTGTGAAAATCCTTGTGCCACCAAGCGTGCTTTGTAACGCGTAATTTCATTTCTTTCATTTCGTTTTCGCACAAAGACCCATTTATACTCAACGGGTTTTACACCTTCAGGTGTACGGACTACCGGTCCGAAAACTTTTCGTTTTTCAAGAGATTTTAATTCTGTCTCAATTGCGTCTTTCCATTTTGGCCAATCACTTCTATTTTTGCATTCTGGAATTGACTTTGGTTCTTGATCCTCATCATTTTCCATAACTTCTAGCGCTACATTATATGCAAAAGCATCATCGACGTCGATTTCATTTCGGTTCCATACCTTTCTAGACATGATATAATTTACTGAGATCTCTTCATTTTCGGGTACCCGAGGTTCATCTTGAACCATCATGTCTAATGTCCTTATAGAGGACCCTTCTGATGTTTCTTTAAACTCGATTTGACCATCTTGATTATAAGCTCCCTTTTTCTTTCGAGGATTTTTATCTTTGGAACCGACTGGTCTACCGCGCTTTAGGCGTGCCTTAGACTCATTAGCAATTTCTGAATGTTCTTTAGGAACATCAATTTTAACAGGAGCATTAACAGATGGTATATGTGACTTGGTCACTCTTTTAAGGTCAGTAAACGCGTCTGGTAATTGATTTGCTAACCCTTGTAAATGAATTATCTTTTGAACTTCTTGTTCACATTCTTTTGTTCGAGGATCAAGATGAGATAGTGATAATTCTTTCCAACTTATTTCACTTCCCAGCTGTTTCTTTTCTCCCCCTAATGTTGGGAATACTGACTCATCGAAATGACAATCAGCAAATCGAGCCGTAAATAAATCCCCCGTTGATGGCTCTAAATATCTAATTATAGATGGTGAATCATACCCAACATATATTCCCATTCTCCTTTGAGGTCCCATCTTTGTGCGTTGTGGTGGAGCAATTGGGACATATACTGCACAACCGAAAATTCTTAGATGGGAAATATTTGGTTCCTGACCAAAAACCAACTGTAATGGGGAGTAAGTATGGTGACTCGTTGGCCTGATACGAATTAGTGTTGCTGCGTGTAGAACAGCGTGGCCCCAAGCAGAAACTGGTAGTTTCGCTTTCATAATCATGGGCCTTGCAATCATCTGAATCCGAATAGACATACAATAGTCATTAAATGTCTGGGATGTAAACTCACCAGCATTGTCCAAACGTATTGTCTTTATAGGATAATCTGGAAAATGTGCTCTCAGTCTTATTAATTGAGCAAGTAATCTTGCAAACGCCATATTGCGACTTGACAATAAGCACACATGTGACCATCGAGTCGATGCATCGATTAAAACCATAAAATACCTAAATGGTCCACAAGGTGGATGTATAGGCCCACATATATCCCCTTGGATTCTTTCCAGAAAATTTAGGGATTCATTCCCTACCTTAGTTGTTGATGGGCGTGTGATTAATTTTCCTTTTGAGCAAGCAACACATGTAATATCTTTTGTTTCAAGAACCTTATGGTTCTTTAATGGGTGTCCTTTTGAATTTTCTATTATCTTTCGCATCATTAATGATCCAGGATGGCCTAGCCGATCATGCCAAACGATAAATTTTTCTCGGTCAATAAGTTTTTTATTTATGACCACATTTGTTTCAACAATATTAATCTTAGTGTAATATAACCCGGATGAAAATGCGGGTAAATTTTCTAAAACTTTCTTTTTACCCAAAATCACGTTCGTAATATGAAGGTACTCATCATGTCCTTCATTTGTAGTCTCAATATGATATCCATTTTGACGAATATCTTTAAAACTTAATAAATTCCTTTGAGACTTGGGGGAAAATAGCGCATTGTCAATTTTAAACATTGTACCTTCGGGTAATAATATATGTGCTTTTCCATAACCTTTTGTTTGCTTTGCACTACCCGAGATAGTACTCACATTTGATTCTTGTATGTTTAAATGTGAGAAATATGTCTCCTTTTTAAGTATCGTGTGTGTGGTTGCACTATCCACTAGACATATGTCTTCATCATCAATAATAAGTTGTGCTACACGATCCATATTCAGTTGAAATCAAAGGTTGCACTTTGAGACTATCGTGCTGATAACGTGTTATGAAAAGAAGTATAAGTTAGAAGAATAGAGAGATTGTAGAATGCATTTTTATTGATGATTACAAACTATAAAATGAACCTCTATTTATAGGGTTCTTACAAGGTTTATAAAAGGTTAATATTAATTACCCACAAATCAAGGTAATCATCTACTAATCATCCTTATCTCCTAGTCCCAAGTGATAAGCATATGGATGTACAACTAATGGATGGATAGACACACATTAATTATTCATAATATATCGCAATTTTTTTTTTCTTTCACGAATTATCTGGATTTATAAAAAGTTAGTCCACTATGCTAAACATAGTTAACAAACTAATCGTAACCTAATTAAACATAACTATAACAAGGAAATATATTAGTTACATTTTTTTGTAGCTAATTCTCTAATTTTGTGTTATAAATGTGGGCCTCTAATTTTTTGTTGTGGCTCCCTGATTCATTACATGTGTATTTTTTGTGAAGAATTGTAGCCAATTACTCTATATACTAAAAAGCAGAAAACAGTGCATCCAAACGAGCACTGTTACAAGCACTGTTCACATCTACAGTACATTATACAATTTTTTTTTTACAACTAAAACAACAACAAAAATAATAAAACTACTCCAAATAATACAAAACAGTATTGTTTTTACAACCAAACTTATTAGAAACGAATCTACAAACAGTCACAATACATAAACTTTAATTTAACAAAATTTCCATAAGAAATATACACAACAGATTTAAAAATAAATCAGACGAAAATTTTCCGGCAACCTTAAAAGAAGAGTGGCGCTACAGTTGGTGGAAGAGAAGCGGCTACAGCAGCGGCAAAGCAACCAAATCGCAACACTAAACTAAAAAAAAAAAAAAAAAAAAAAAAAAAAAAAAAAAAAAAAACGTTAGATCTACAAAATATACAAAAATATATATATATTTTTTCGGATATATACGGATCTAAAAAGAATATATATAAATCTACGAAAAAATATTATGACTGTAGTAGTGGTCTCGGCAGTGAAGTGGAACTGTGGCGGTGGCAGCGGCGGAACAACGATGGTAAAGGCGCGTGAGGGGGGTTGCGGTGGCCATCGAATGCTCAAAAGCTCCAGAAACGTTATAGATACGCCGATCTATCGATTGGGAGGCAAAAAGGACTTGGTCGGAAAATTTTCCGGCGACCGGTGCCGGAATCTGCTGGTGCTAGCCGAAATTTATGAGTTTTCCGGCGACGGTGTTGAGAGAGAAAATGTTTGGTGTAAGTGTGTGTTTTTATAAAATGAATAAAAATAAAAATAAAGAAGTTTAAATACTAAATGGGGAAGGTGTAAAATATAAATTAAAAACTGAGGGTAGAAACTGAAACATAGGGGCGGAGGGGGTGATATTGCCAACTTTGGCTAATCTTTTCACGATAACTCGCCGGAGATCATTTGACATACCAAACGGACTCAAAAATTTACGAAACTTGCGCCATTGTTCACGAAATAATTTTTCTATCAAAACGAGTATAAAGATACATAACTTTCAAGAATTTAATATATTTCAATATATTTCCGTACAACAATGCAACGTCCCAACAACAATGCGCAGGAAACATAATACTTCCGTATAACAAAGCAACACACCCGCAGCAACGCGCGGGCACATTAGCTTGTTGTTTACAAAAATTGTAACCAAGCTATCACATATAACAAGATTTAATGACCTATGCTTAAACTCTCACTTCGAAATATTTGATTATTAAAACCAAACATAAACATAGATAAGTGATGGGATTTTTTCTGCTCGTGTTACTCCGAAAGTCGAATATTTAATTAAGATGTACACGGCTTAACCGTTCTGCCATGTAATCGTTTATGAGGGGCGTGGCATCCTTGCGGTGAATATGGGTCGGCAAAGGCCACCGATCGGCAACCATGGTTGCCAGTGGATCGGCAAGGCAATTTCGGTGCCTCAATTGGTGAAACTCCCCGTTTCGGTGGGGGAGAAAAACAAGAATATTATGACCGTTTGGCATTAATGCAAGGGAGCGTGGATCCATTTCAAAAAAAAAAAAAAAAAAAATCCCTATAAATATTCACTAAATAACACATATTTTTCATTCACAAAAATCTCACAAATCAAATCACAAAAACAATACACAATTTATTTAACCATGTCAATGTCTTCTTCGTCTCGGACGAGATCATTATTCCCCCGGATTTGTCCGAAGAATGGTTATCCGGAAGTACGTTTGAAACCTTTTTAGCCGCAATCGAAGCTCTTGAAGACACGACAAGCTCTACCGACACCCGTGGTTATGTCCAACGTTTTCGTGAAAAAGCATTAGAAACTCTATTGAATGATTATTTTGTTGAACAACCAAAGTTTAACGAAAGCGTTTTTCGTGATCATTTTCGTATGAGTAAAAATTTGTTTTTAAAAATTGTTGATGATATTGAAGCCCAATTCGAATGGTTTCAACCGAGTCAAAACGCGATGGGCCAAAATAGTTTCACGCCATTACAAAAATGTACATCTGCCATTCGACAACTCGCAACGGGTGAACCTCCAGATAGATTTGATGACTATCTAAACATGGCACGAAGAACGCAAGGTTATTATTTTAATTAAATTATTTCGTTATTAATTTTTTAAATTTGTTTTTCTTATTAAGTTTTTTAAATTGTTTTCGTTATGTTTTTTTGTTAAAATGTTTTAGTTATTATTTTGTAGTTATATATTTTGTTATTTTTTTATTAAAAGTTGTCATTTTATTTTAGGAAAATGACTTGATAAATTTTGCGATGCGATTATAAAGTTATATGGTCGAGAGTTCTTACGTAGGCCTACAAGCCATGACGTAGCATGCTTATTCAATGTACATGAAGAAAAACATCGTATTCCGGGAATGCTTGGTAGCATTGATTGTACACATTTTGTTTGGCGAAATTGTCCTAGATACTTAAGAGGCCAATATAAGAGAGGTGATCACCAATACCCGACTATTATGCTTGAAGCGACTGCTTCATATGATTTGTGGATTTGGCATTCGTTTTTTGGTCCTCCCGGTTCAAACAACGATATCAATGTTTTGAATCAATCTCCATTGTAAGTTTCTGAACGAAATGGAACGGTACCAAATAGTTCATTTTTATTGGGTGGAAGGCTTTACAAACGTGGATACTATCTTACCGATGGAATCTATCCTGAGTATTCAACATTTGTTAAAGCATATCCGTATCCAACTAACCCAATGGAAAAGAGATTCAAGAAACTACAAGAGTCTGCAACAAAGGATATCGAACGAGCTTTTGGTCGTCTAAAAAGAAAATGGATGATTCTCAGTCGTCCTCTCCGAGCTATGTCGGTTTAAAAGATTCGACAACTGGTTTATACGTGCATTATATTGTGCCATATGATTTTGAAAAACGATGGTATGGCAATATCACCGGTTCATATAATGGATCCGCCGGTAACGCCAGTTTATGATGATAGTGTGCTACATGAGTTACTCGACGAAGATATCCATAATCGTCTTCGATATGATCTTACGGAGCACGTAGCGGCTCAAGACTTATCATACCTCGATGACTAGTGATTTCCTATTTTTTTATTTTTTTATTATTTTTTATTTTTTTATTTTTAAGTGTTATGTAATTTTGCTTTGAATTATTAATAAAATGTATTGTTTTTTTAATAAAAATAGTTGTTTTTTTATTAAGTGTTTATTTATGTTTTTTTTTATTTAAATTATATAATTATGTAAAATTTAATGCTTGACATTAGGCAAGATTGTCATTTAAAACTGAAGTTTAGGCAACTTTAGGCAAAAAATGTGTTGGAGGACCATGATTGGTTGTTTGCAAAAAAAGATGAGACAACCTTAGGCAAGGTTGTCACCCCCTGACACTCTGTGTGTGTGACCACTCCAGTATGTGTAATTAAGTGAAGTTTTATGTGCATATGAAGCTTTTTGCAATATATTGTGTCTAAAAGAGCACGGTGAGGGGAACCAACAACATGTTATTGGCACATTCTAGGACCAATGGCATGGCTATAGTGCATCGGTGGTGGTGCCATTGGCAAGCCATTTGGCTCCTCGTTGGGTAAATCACGGGCGTTATTCACTTTTTTTTTTTTTTTTTTTTGAGTGAGTGGGGTATTTTTTGTTATATGTTATGGACCTATATGCACCAATAATAGTCATTGAGCGGTAGATAATGTGTTTTAGTTATTGGTATTTTGACGAGATGTTGAGAATACACTCTAATAGCACTTATTGGTGTGTCACTACACCTATCTCTCTAACCACTGCACCACTTTATTTTACTGGTAGATGTGTATAAAAGTATCACTAAAGTACGCTTATACCAATTTTCTTTCTAACCGTTTATCTCTGATTTGTCGAATATAGAATAGATTCCATGATAATCACCTAGACATGGAATTCAATACTTCGTACATATAATATATGCCACAATCACGCAATTTGACCAATTGGAGCCTTTGGCCACAGCTCGAATGACTCGTATGGTGGGATTTCTTAGAAAGGTTGTTTATTCTTACGTTTTGCAAGCCAATTCTATATCTACCAAGCCATATATTCATAGAACAAGATGAGTTGTATGGTCAGACATGCTATAAAAGTGTGATGTGATATTCACTTTTTAATATAAGCAATAAGACACCAATCAATTTAATTCTATTCCTATTCCAATGGTTTATAGTATTATACTTCGTAGTTTGTTTATGAATGTCGAGATAAGCAAAATCTGACTTCACATTATGTTAGTGTTTTTCTAATTATCATATTAACGAAAATCTGACTTCATTTTTTGTTAATGTTTTTCTAATTATCATTTTAACGATTTATACATAAAATGGTTCCTTATAAACGTAAAACATCATATACACATCTAACAAAAGCGAGCGAACTGGCTTGAGCAAAGAGATGTTTTTAACTTTTTTTCCCCCTTTTTTCTAATAGATATTTTTGTTGAGTTTGTGTTTAGAAACTTATTCCCATAACCATACCCACAGTAGTCCCCTTTTACAAACTAAACACACTCTTAACATTTTATCATTTTTAATTTGTTCCCATTTTATTTTAGAAAAGTGTTTTTTTTAATTATTATTATTACAGTATTATTATTATTTTTAATCTTTTAAAGTTTTGTTAGAAAATATGAAATAATCCTTGGATGTCAAGTGAACGATGATCGAATAAATGAAATGTTGAGGTAACTTTATGTTTTCATTGTTGGATACACGAAGAATCAACTATATTTGACGATTTAGTATAAAAGTTTTAACTTCAAACACCACTTCAATTGATTTATAATTTTTGGCAAATTGCGAACATTCATAATTATGGATCATCGATCTCCTTTTGGAACTCTCACACATTTATTCAAATGAGTCAGATAAAAATAGATGAAAAATAAGAAAGAGATGTAAAAAAAAAAAAAAAACCCACTAATTTACCGTGCAAATTATGTCATCAAACTCGCTAGTCTTGTATGAATGAACTCATTCACATGTAAAACTAAATTTCACCACGCGCATCAAGTATGGTCCAACTATCGTATACATAGTTTGTTGATCCCAAAAAGAGGTCATTGCAAATAAAATGGTCACATTTTCGTTTATGATCATGACATTCTATATGAACATTGTCTTTCACATATTATCTTTGTGACAGCTACTTATAAACAACCATCATCCCTAATTACCATCCTTATTTTAAGTATATTTTTCTTATCTGTATTGAATAATCTCACAGTAAAAAAAATAGTAAAAAGACACTAAAAAATAGGTGGTCGACTGGTCGAGTAAAACGGGATAAGAAAGAAATGAATAAAGTAAGAAACGTGGCGAACCCTAAAAAAGCGTTTAGTACCTGCTAAAAAACGTGCGTACCTCCTTTCAAAACGACTATTTCCCCCCTTCCGGTCACTTCTCCTCAACCGTACACTCCCCTGCCCGGAACTCGATTCCTTCACATTCCCTCACCTGCCCGTAAATCTTGGTCAGTCTCTTGTTCAACAAGCTTTTTTCAACTCTACTGATATATATGTATCCCTATCCACATATCCATATATACGTAAATATATATCATCTCTCTATATATATCATGCCATTTGTCTTATAGATTTGTCTATCAATTATCCATTTCAACAAACATATATCACTACATGTGTTTTTGTGTGTGAGGTTGACGTTAGAAAAAAACATATTTTTTGTTTTTGTTTTTGTGTTTGTGTTTGGTTTTAAAGGAAAGATCATGTGGAGAAGAAGTGTGGTTCGAAGTGTAAAGGTGGCGGAAAACGTTGGCACGTTGAGGATGTTTGGTGTTGTGGCTTCTGCGTCTACGGTTCCTAGTCCGTGTATTGTGCGAAAGCGTGGTGCTGATATTCTTCATGATCCTTGGTTTAATAAGGTTTGTTAATGTTATATTACACGTAATTGTGATATATTGTTTATCTGATTGGTTAGGGTTTGATTAGTTATGTGTTTAGATGTTGTTTTGTGATTATTTAGGGGTATTTTACGCGTGCGTTGTTGTGTAATTAAGTTTTGATATGATATGGGGGTTACCGTATAAAATGTCATGTTTGCGCACGTTGATCCTTACACATATATTTGCCGGAGGTCTTCTTGGAACAGTGTCCGTGCTCTTGCTCTTGGGTTTACCCTGAGGCAACGCGGCCAAGGGTTGGTTCCCGAGGGTGCCAATGAACCACATGAATTTTTTTTGCGTAGTGTAAAATTATGTCAAATATACTGATATTTTTACAAGTGCACGTGTTCCAAAGTTTTTGCCTTACTAGTATTCATTAGTTTTTATAAAATGCACTACATGACTTTTAATCCCCTCACTGTCGTAGAAGTACGACTGTCTACATTCTACCCCTATATATCCTGCTTCGGTGGTATGAGGTGTTGTTGTTGTATGTAAAATGTCCACCCAAACACTATCTGATGCTTATAATTAGACGTCACATACACACTTTTGATGTAATGTTATAAAATGTGTTTTATATTTGACATTTTGTGAATGGTGACCAAACCAGGAGATCTTGCAACTTGCAATTATATATGTTACTGGACAAAAAGATATTAAATTGACTATTTTATTCATAGTCTTCTAAACAATTTTGTCAACTTCATAAGCTCATTCCTTTATTATTAAATACAAGTTCGGACATATGCTCACTCTTTGAGGGTTTCTTTTGTGTAAATGTGATAAAATGTGTTTTATAACCAAACTAGAAGATCTTGCAACTTGCAATCGGGTGTTGTTAGGGTACCCCTAGAGGTTAGGGGTACCCCCTTAAGCCACTTTTACCTCCTTTGTCTACTTTGTGGACCGGAAAAAACAATTTTTACAGTTTTCTGTAACACTTTTAATTCTGTAGTTTTCTAATAAAAACAAAATTATAAAATAAAATAAAATAAAAAATTTAAAAGGAAAGGGGGTGTCAATATCCATTTAAGGGGTATGTATAACCGACCCCTTCTGAACAAAAGATTAAATTGACTATTTTATTCGAAGTCTTCTAAAAGATTTTGTCAAGTTCATAAGCTCATTCCTTTACTATTAAATACAAGTTGGGACATATGCTCACTCTTTGAGGATTTCTTTTGTGTAAATGTGATAAAATGTGTTTTATAACCAAACAGGAAGATCTTGTAACTTGCAATTATATATGTGACAGGACAAAAGATATTAGGTTGACTATTTTATTCAAAGTCTTCTAAACTATTTTGTCAACTTCATAAGCTCATTCTTTTATTATTAAATACAAGTTGGGACATATGCAGATATGCTCTCTCTTTGAGGATTTCTTCTTGAAAAAATTAGTTATATGTGAGTTTTATGTTAAATTTGTTGTCTCTGCACAACCCTTTAGTTTGACGAGTGATTTGTATATAATGAAAGAAAGTTCACATGTCCACTGGTTCTTAACTTGAGTAGCATTATGCATATTGTCTTGTTACAAATAACTAACTTGTTATCTTTTGGCAGAAAATAGTAAGAAAGAACATACATGTTAGAATATAGCGAAAGAACATAGAATGTACTATAGAGACAATGGTTAGAAAGGCTAATTGCTCTTTTGGAATATGGAATTGATTCCATATCTGCTAGAAATGCATATATTCCTCTGTGTTCCAAAAAGTAGAGATAAGGGCAACTTTTTTTCTCAGTTCTGACTTCTGAAAGAGGAAACATGTATTCATTGATTAGGATATAATAAACTAACCTGAATATATTCGTGCTCTTATTCTTTCTGTAAGTACACGTCTCAATGTTTCATGCTTCAAAATTACATTTCCTTTTAACTTGATGGAGACTAGGAGGGTCGATTAAATAAAAAGCAACCCTAAGCTTAATTCACGAGACATATTCTGTCATGTACCATGTCATAATTGGCATGTAATTTGTGTTACCTAGTTCACTATTGATAACATATAGTCTCAGCTAAATGTTAAGACTTAAAAGAATAATAAGTCTTACACTTGACGGTTTTATAATTGTAGAATTAGATGGTTATACTTAACGTAACTGTCTTGCCAAACAGGATACTGGTTTTCCTTTGACAGAAAGAGACCGACTTGGACTTCGTGGTCTCCTTCCGCCTCGTGTCATATCATTTGAACAACAATATGAGCGATTTAGTAAGTTCATATTTCTGAAAACTGTATAAAGTTATTTGCCACTTTGGTAACTACAAATCTACATTTTACTTTTCCTCTTAAAGTTTTTGTTTCAAATTTGTTTACTTAAAAGTATAGTCTTATTGCTGCAACACTGATATCTGAATGTCTATTGTTAGTGGACTCGTATCGATCGCTGGAAAAGAATACAGTTGGTCAACCAGATAATATTGTAGCCTTGGCAAAATGGAGAATATTGAATAGACTACATGACAGGAATGAGACATTATACTACAAAGTACGTTCAGTAACAAACACTGTACTATTAGTATGAACGATCAAGCCGATTGTAAAAATATATATCGTGGATTTTGTCCTTCAGGTACTGATTGATAACATTAAAGATTTTGCTCCAATAATCTACACTCCTACAGTAGGTTTGGTATGCCAGAACTATTCAGGACTGTTTAGACGCCCACGTGGAATGTACTTCAGTGCTAAAGATAAAGGAGAGATGATGTCCATAATTTATAACTGGCCAGCTCGTGAGGTATGACATGAATTCCAAGTTAGTTTATATGTATCCTGTGATCCTCTTATAAACGTAGGCTGAGAACTCAAATATGTTTATCCAATCACCAGAGATTGATATTCAGATGATAAGTTCCGAATCTCAAATTTAAATACCACTATATACTTAATTCCTGCATATTCTTATTTGTATTTGAGCTAGAATCAGTTATATTAAAATGTGTGTATTGTTGATTGACGGAGTTTAGATGTAAACAAATTATTCAGGTAGACATGGTAGTGCTTACAGATGGCAGTCGTATTCTGGGCTTAGGTGATCTTGGAGTTCAAGGAATCGGAATTCCTATTGGAAAACTTGATATGTATGTTGCTGCTGCTGGCATCAATCCACAAAGGGTATGTATCTATAATGTCAAAACTTGAACTTATGTGCTACACTAATCGCATACACGTATCTTTTAAACTATAGGTGACCATCTTGACCCATTTACTTATAAATGGATTGATATGGGTTGCGTTTTATCTCAAACAGGTAAAATACTTTTTTTTAGCCAAAAGGGGAACAGGTCAATCGGGTTAAACGTAATCCAAAGTCTATCTATAAATGCTTATAATCTCTATAACTGTTAATTCATAGTGTAAGAATGTAAGATTTATTATGTAATCACATTGTTTCTGCAATCATAAATAACAAGCTAATTATAAAAAAAAATTGGACAAGAGAGTGTATGTAGGTCAACCCGGCCTGGCTCGTACTAAAAGTCGACCCATTTTGACCCGATAAACAGGTCTGATCTGCCCATTTCACTACCTAAACCGTCATAATTTGTTTTTCGCTATTACAGGTCCTTCCTATTATGCTTGATGTTGGAACCAACAATGAAAAGCTACTAGAAGATCGTTTGTGTAAGTAGCCACACATTAGTTACGAGTGCCCTGTAAATCTTTTGGCCTAAAGTTATCTTCTTTTGTAGGAAAGTGTAAATAAGTGTTCATGTTATTATTTCTGACAGATTTAGGACTACGTGAACGAAGGTTGGAAGGAGAAGAATATATATCAATTGTGGATGAATTAATGGAAGCTCTTCATGCACGCTGGCCAAAAGCTATTATTCAGGTTCATATCTTTTACGAGTATAAGATTTTTCTAGTTTTGTATTGTTTTTTTGTGAATACGCATTGAATTGCCTTATGGAACCAGTTTGAAGATTTTCAATTCAAGTGGGCTTTTGAAACTCTTGAAAGATACCGAAGGAAGTACTGTATGTTCAATGATGATATTCAGGTTAGACCTCATCTATCATCTTTTACCTTTATCCCTGAAAACAAAAAGAAAAGATTGAAACTTATAGTTAATTTTTTGTATTTAGGGAACTGCTGGCGTGGCATTAGCTGGACTGCTTGGTGTTGTTAGAGCACAAGGTCGTCCAATATCAGATTTTGTACACCAAAAGATTGTGGTTGCTGGAGCTGGAAGGTAGTGACAAAAGCGATTTTATTAGTACTAATTTCATGTCAACATATTGCTCATATCTGTGATATATGCGTTTTGTAACCTCTTGTTCTGTATTTTGTTTCTAGTGCCGGGCTAGGTGTTCTTAAAATGGCCTATCAGGTTGTTTCAAGAATGACAGGAACAACAGCAAACCCACAGTTTTACTTGATTGATAAAGATGTATGGTTTTACATATCTGCATCTGTTCAGCAAGATACAAATAATCACATCTGAGAAATACTAAATTTTGGTTGCAGGGTTTGATCACAAAACAAAGAAGTGGCGTTGACCCATCGGCTGCACCATTTGCAAAATCCGTTGCAGAGGTTGAAAGTATTGGACTGCGGGAGGGATCTGGTCTCCTTGACGTGGTACATATATATTTTTTTATTAAAATAATTTCAACTTCTTTATAATGATAGGGTCATCTTGTTTACTACTCCCTATTCAATGTTCTACTGTTTCTTGAGGACTTGAAACACCAAAATTTGATGTTTTGTAGGTAAAAAATGTCAAGCCTCACGTCCTTCTTGGTTTATCTGGAGTTGGGGGAATTTTCAATGAGCAGGTGCTTATTATTTTCACCTTGGAGAGTAGAAATTTAAAGTTTGTATCTTTGATTGTCGAATTTTCTTTCGGTGCGTCCGTTTAATCACAAAGTCACATTATATCTAGGTGCTCAAAGCCATGCGAGATTCTGACTCCCCTAAGCCTGCTATTTTTGCCATGTCAAATCCCACAGATAATGGTTTGTCTTTGTAAAAGCCTTCTAATACTTTTTTCAGTTATGACAACTGTTAATTTTGGTATTGATTTTATACGATGTATGAAACAGCTGAATGCACGGCTGCTGATGCTTTCAAACACGCTGGAGAAAACATAGTTTTTGGAAGTGGAAGCCCTTTTCAGAATGTTGATCTTGGTATATTTGTTCAGCTTTTCCAATTTTCTGTATAGAATTCTGCTATAGTTGATACGCGAGGTGACAATTTTGGCCCATTTACTTATGAGTGGATCAATTAAGGTTATGTTTTCAAATAAACAATTGGCTAAAAGCTAAACGTGTTGATTATATGAAACGGGTCGAAAGTCTCCTAAAGAGTTGTTTGATGCATAGAACTCCTAAATGATGTTATTCACAAAATTTGATCACATACATTTTCCAATCTTATCTGACAACTGTTTAGAATGTAATGGGTTGGACAAAAATACTTTGCGTCAACCCATCGCTTACAACCATTTACCCATTTTGGTCCGAACCTGTTTGACCCGTTACCCAACCCTGCCAAATTGCCACCTCTTGTTGACACCACATGGCTCAGCTCTTTTCCCTACTGTTTCTAATTGAGTTTATCGACACATGGGCAGCAAATGGGAAAATTGGCCATGTAAATCAAGCAAATAACATGTATCTCTTTCCGGGGTAAGTGCTTATTGTTATATATATTTATCTCATGAAAGCAGGAGAATTAATATATTTGGTTCTATTAAAATATCTTTTACCTACACAGGATTGGTTTAGGAGCTCTACTTTCTGGTGCTCATATTATATCCGATGGGATGTTGCAAGCTGCATCCGAATGGTATGATCTTACAAAAAGTATGTTGAACTATATTAAAATCATAGAGCTGGTTTGTTTTTCAGAAAAAAAAAAAAAAATTGTTTAATGCTAACTGCAATTGTTTTTTCCTATTCAGTCTTGCCTCGTATATGACAGATGAAGAGATCCAAAAGGGTAAATTCTATCCATCTATCAGCAGGTATCATTCTCATTATTTTATTTACAATGTAAAATTTTATAAGCAAAATATAGTCTGTTAACTCATAATTACTCTCGTTCTATGATTGCAGTATAAGAAGCATTACTGCTGAAGTTGGAGCTGCTGTGCTTCGGGCAGCAGTCGCTGAGCAAGTAGCAGAAGGAAAGGGTGAAGTGGGACCCAAAGAACTCAGAAATATGTCAAGAGTAACGATTAAACTCCACACATTTAATGCTAAAACTTAAATTTTTTTGTCAATATCTCGACATTAATCAGGATTCTAATGCTGTATGCAGGATGAAACTGTTGAATATGTAACGAGCAACATGTGGTATCCGGTATACAGTCCCCTTGTTCATGAGAAATAAAAGTGGCTCAAGTGAGGAAGCTGCACATAATAGACATTAAGTCACGCAGTTTATTGCTTTTAGTTAAAATTAATTGTCATTATAGGAGGGTCTGACTAGAGGTTAAGATATGAGGCTGGACACAACACAACTTGTTTGTCATTGGAGGCTCTATATACCAAGTAACCGAAACTGATTTTGATTTTTTGACGAGCATTTGTGGCTGTCCCTGTAGGATTTTATGTATTTTTTATTTTAAAGCTGTGTTTCGGATTTTTGTTTAATGAAACTACAGTTATGTATCTTACAAGTAGTTTATCTTTTGTTGGAATTTATTACTAAGAACATCGCCAATACATCAAGCTATTGACACATCATATTCGTATCCATTTTTCTTGAACAAAATCCTCTTCAGTGCAAAAAAGTTTTAGAAAAGCTTTTTATATGATTTAACACTTGATTGAGAAAGAGATGAAGTAAGGAAAAATGTTTCATCAACAGTTTGGTGTGTTTATCAAGCTATTAGTACATAAAGTCATAACCTCCAATGCAAAAGTCTTTTTGGTAGACCAACAATAGATTTAATAAGAAACTCATGTGGTACATACGTGAGTTTTGAGGATGTGTGCCGTATTATATGGATGATACCGGTACTACACTGATTTTTTTGGTCGTTTTATGTTATCGAATATTGTACTGTACGTAGTAGTATTTTGGCATTAGTATCTGTAAGATATCATTACCGATGCATACCGGTATTTCTCGTCAAATACAAAACTAAAAAAAAACATTTTTTCAGGAAAACCGCACCTTACCCTATATGGCAAGTCTTTTTGGAGCAAAAATAAGCATTTCGAGTAATTTCCAAGCCAAAATCATACATAAAATCGTTGCACAAAGAGACATAATAACCCAACATTCGTAACTTAAAAACTAACCAAATGTATCAAAATCATACCAATGTCTAATAGAAAGCATTCAAAGTTTCAAAATCCTGAAAGTTCATTCACCTTCCTTCAAATTTTAGGTTTTTTAAACTTATGTGTCATGACTCATGAAATTAGTTAGTTACCCACTAAAGGAAAAATGTTGTTTAATAATACTCCCTCCGTCCCATTTTTATTGTCCATCTTACCATTTTTGAATGTCCCAATTTAATTGTCCATTACTAAATATAGATAGGAAAGTTTGATCAAGTTTACCATATTGCCCTTGATTGAAATTATTATTACAAACTTTAATGAATAACTTAATTAATTACTTAAGGGTAAAACTGTCATTCTGTTAAAAAGTAAGAAAGAGAAAGCTGTAATAAATGCATTTTTCTTAAACTATGTGTTTTTTGTCGGGAGACAATAATTTTGGGACGGAGGGAGTAACAATTAACAAGGCTTCATGATTGTTTGAGTTAAATTATTCAAACTTTAAATTAATTATAAAAATCATTCAAGTTTCAATGATATTTCATTATTGCGAAAATGTTAAAAAAAAAAAAAAAAAAAAAAAAAAAAAAAAAAAAAAACCTATGTTTAAGATATTCATATATTCATTATTTGATTGTAGCGTAACAGTAAACACCCGCCCTCTAAATTTAAGTAATGTAAGTTCACTTAATATACAACAAACCTATGCATACGTGAAAAGAAATATAAATCATCAAATAATAACTAACTTTGAGAACTGTTCTGTTTTGATTACTCAAACATAAAAGTTCACAACAATAAAACACTGCTGAAAATATAAACAAAAAAGTTAGAGTGACTAAATTGTATAAAATTCATACTTAGATGCTATTTAATGATTTTTGCCAAAAGTCTTCCAGCAAGCAATTTCTTTACTTTCGGGTTTACTCCATGGTCAAAGTATGATTTATCTACATTCCATATCCCTTGTATCAGGATTGAATACATTGTTGTAGTGATGTTTATCAAATTTATCTTAGTTTTGGTATAGAAATAAATGTTTTTAAATAAACGTATTAAATTTATTTAATAAGTTTCTCAATGATACATCATGTTGTGTGGGAAACTCTTTAACCAAATGGTTGTAGGTTAAAATACGGAGTAATTATTAGGACATGTGAGATAGATTTGTGGTGTAAATATGTGAGATCATTAAAACAGTTGTTTTTAAAAGAAGAGAACTTTATTAATTTTGCTTAGAGAGCATGGTATAGTTGTAGTTTGGCACGCCATTCGCAAAAATGCCCAATGACGCCGCTGTAGTGCACTGGAAACGACGCCATTGGCTCACCGTTCGTCCCCTCGTTGGTTCACCAGTGACCACCGTTGGTATTAATTTATTCATTTTTTGTGAGTGAGTAGGGTATTTTCGGTAATGTATTATAGGATTTACATGCACTAATAACAATTATTCGGTGTTATTACTAAATATCGTGTTTTAGTCATTGAGATGTTACCGGAGAGATGCTGAAGTAACTCTAAATTGACACACTAATAACAGTTATTGATGCGCTCATCCGAAACTGTGGTTGCTGCAAGAAAATGGAATATTCCATAGCATTACTTTTGAAAAAATTTGTTCACCTAGCTCTCTTAGAAAATACATATTTAGATATTTTAGTCAACAATAGTCATGAAGCAATAATCAGTAGTTGTGATTGGCCCAAACTACGTAACCAAATAAGCAAAGTAGGTCCCACATTCAAATCTGTTAGTCCTATATTACAGATCCCAAAACACACCTTTGAGTCTCACATCAGCAACAACAGATATATCCCTCACCTCACCCACCCAGACAAACAAACAGATCTCAAAATCCATCCTGCGCCATTTTACATTTCTACATTCATCAGCAATTTGTGCTGTAAGTTTTCATTTCTAACTGTTCATTTTATTATCTGGTACAGTAAACTTAGAGTTATATGTTTACTTTGATGGGTTTGTTTCAATTTGTATTATGTTCAGGGTCCGCGGGTGCCCGGGACCCCTATGGATTTTTCAATTTAGTGTTAATTTTTGGAAAAAAAATTATTTTTTCCTAAATGCATCTAAAATGCACCCTGTCTATCGAAATGTGTTTCTATATTATGGTTTCAAAAAATTTGTGCACCCGGTCATATTTGGTTCTGGTTCCGTCCCTGATTATGTTTTAATGTATGTGTTTATGTTTGTGTTGTAAAGTTGAACCAGCATTATTTATGTGTGTCATTGCGGCTTGTAGTAGTATTGTTTTTTCTTTGCGAATTTGCGATATAGATCTATATAAGAATTGGAATGAGAGGCAGTAAATTTTAATTACTTAGGTAAAAATTTATATGCTTTTGATCAGTTTCAGATCGATTCAATTGTGAAATCATGATATATAGTTTATACGGTAAGTATTGGTTATTTTGGCTTGTCAAGTGAAATGTGATGTGGTAGATAACTTAGGTAAAAATTTAGGCTTCGTGATTGATGTGATTATGATATACGAGTATAAGATAACCTAAGCAATGCTAGTGTATGTATCATATTATGAATTAAAATATCATTATCTAAGTTCAAATCGCCACCGTTAAGAAAAGTTAGATGAGAAATGTAAGCGTTGATATTGAGAGAGATGTCTTGCACTAAGAATGGATCTTCCAAGTTCAAGATGGAGTTTTGTTAACCTAATATAAAAAGTTGGTTTTCATTCAAAGTTAGTGACGCAGAAATTTTGACTGTAATTCTTCTTTTCGAGAAAAAATTCCTTAATTTAGTGTCGTGATCTATTGGGAAATCTAATCCAAAGGTTGATATATAAGATTTGGATAAGTTACTCTCTTTACTCAATGTCTAGATAGTACTGGCAATAAATGTTCACCGATGACTTTCGGTAGCTTTTGGATTTAACGGTGCAGTGTCGTGTGCTACCAGTATACTTGCATCCATTAAATTTAAAAAATTGGGGATCTTAGATCTTTGCTCTACAACCGATTAGCATAGCAGTCTAGCACAATTTGGTTGGTTTGATATAGTTCTTGATCTCTGCTGTTTTTTGATTGTAGACATTTCACAGATCTTAATTTGATTACCTTATGGTTGTTTATTCATTTTGTTTTTTGATGCTTAATGGCAGTAAGATTTAGATCAAGGATGGCTTTGAGACAATCGGGTTTGATTGCTTTGTTTGATGTGGATGGCACTCTTACCGCTCCACGAAAGGTACACCTTTATACTTGTTACCATATTTATTGAATTTGGGATCTGATAAGCTTTCTCGCTCAATGTGAGTTTGTTTATGAAGGTATAGTAGTAGATCATAAACCTTATTGCTAAACATGATTTACTAGATGGTATCTTTCCAATATAATTGAAATTTTCAATGTTAAGAAGCATTTTATGTAAGTAAAAGTCCTTAACTTTCACACATTAAATGAAGTTGTAGCCTATAGGGCGACTGTTTACAACAAATGAGGTAAATTCAAAATTCAGAACTTGCTCAAACGGTATACATTTTCCTTCATAGTGTATAAAGTTTCATTTGTTACTCTTGAAAATAATGAGTTTTGTAGTGGTTTATGTGGTTACGATAAGGAAGACACAGTTGCACAAGTCTTATACTGCATCCAGTTTGCATGTATGATGTCTTACACTTTGAAATTTCAGGTGGTTACTCCAAAGATGTTGAAATTCATGCAGGATTTGCGGAAGGTACATGATCTTGACGGGTTTTATTATCAAATCTTCTTGTTCCTTCACATTATTCACCGTCTTGAGTTTTTCCTACTTGCAGGTTATTCCGGTTGGGATTGTTGGAGGATCTGACCTTGTTAAGATATCAGAACAGCTAGGGTCAACAGGTCATCTACCTCTTCCTTATCTTAACATAGTGTTTTCCTTTCTGCAATATAACAAAGTGAAGCACAAGGTCATGAAAAAGATCTCGTGCATATAATAGCGCTTGATGCTACATCGCCTCTGTTGTTGACTCTGATAAATTTTTTTAGCATTTTCTGTAACTCTACTCTTCCACATTATTTTGAATGTTGAAGGTTAATTATTACATACGGAATTTTAGATGTAGCCTTTCCTTATTTGTTTGGCCAAAAATTCTTGCCTCTTTTAATAACTACGTGCAGAACATTTCTTTATGTATAAATTAACAATTTATCTTGAATGCCTATGCAGTTATAGATGACTATGATTATGTGTTCGCTGAGAATGGCCTTGTGGCCTACAAGGATGGAAAGCTAGTTGGAACACAGGTATGCTCTGAAACATAGAAAAGAAGCTGCAGCATTTTCTAAACACCACACACGTTATGTACCTTTTTGTATGATTGTATCTTAATCGACTAAATCTTTCTTAATGTGTTTTGTGCAGAGCCTGAAGACACATCTAGGAGATGGCAATATCAAGGTACAAAAGTTTTCTTCTGTTTTCTTATGCGTACACAAAGTGTTCACAATTTAGGGGGTGTTTGGATTATTGCAACTTGAAGCCAAACATTAGATAACCATATAATCAGTTAGTTAAAGCCAAGAGCCTAAGTATATGTAGGTTATTTTACATCCATTTTAGTCATCACTTTTCTTACACAAAAAACTTCATGCTTCTTCAGTTTCCCTGAATAATCAAATACAATCATAATCACTTTTACCCAAATGCTAAAAACCTGTTAGTTGTGAAAGCTGTAAATATCAGTATAAACACAAGTTCAAACACTCCATTAGTCAATCCCAAGGGTCATGGAAACTATTGGAAAGGTGATTGAAACATAGATATTGAATCCCTGCTTTTCTATGAATCCGAAATGAACTCAAAAGCTCATTTAGGAATGGACATACAGTAATTTATTTGATATCCATGCAGTATAACATGTCATCAGTCTTTGTCAATATTCGGAGTTATATTTTTGCTAAGTGAACATTCACAACATGATGCAGGACTTTGTCAATTTCACCCTTCGTTACTTAGCTGACTTAGACATCCCAATAAAAAGGTTAGTGAAAACTTAGAATCTTGCAACAAATGATCATCTTTATCGCATCCTAATAGAACCTCCTAATTATAGGGGAACTTTCATTGAGTTTCGAAGTGGAATGATCAATGTTTCGCCAATTGGGCGAAACTGCAGTCAAGAAGAAAGAGATGAGTTTGAGAGATATGATAAGGTACACAAATTTTATTCCTTTGGAACAAAATTCTTTATTTACATATTAATTTTGATAAGAAATTGCAATTCAGGTTCACAATATTCGCCCAAAAATGGTGGAAATCCTTCGAGAAAAATTTGCCCATCTCAACCTTACGTTTTCCATTGGTGGCCAAATTAGCTTTGATGTGAGTAACTTTTTAAGTATGAAAAACATGAGATGATGAATTCTGCTATTTTACTAAATTCACCTAATTTCTTTTGGATGATATGAATAATAGGCCTTCCCACAAGGGTGGGACAAGACTTATTGCTTGAAATACTTGGATGAATTTGAAGAGATTCACTTCTTTGGAGATAAGACTTACAAGGTAACTCTATAATTTTCTGTCGATGTTTTTTGGTATTCCTTTAATATCTTCTTGATAGGCTACTAACAGATGCGTTGCGTGAAACTTTAATATAATCTTCATTAACTTTTTTCGATCAGGGGGGAAATGATCATGAGATTTATGAATCTGCACGAACTGTTGGTCACACAGGTTAGCTCGATTTATTATTATTGACAGCACATACTCTCTCAATCCCATGCTTGCCCCTTTGAAGTGTTTAACTAGTTGTAAAATAGTTGAAACACCTTCTTTTTATTTATTTATTTATTTTTACCATATGAGGGGTTCTTGTGGTTCAAACCGGGCCTGTAACAGGTCAAAGTGGGGTTGACCGCGAGTCTGGTTGCCCTGCCTGCCAATTTTATTTTTCTTTTTTTTAGTTAAAAATATGAATAAAGCAATTTGGGAAGTTTTTAGCACTTTTTATACACCTTGAGTGACTTTCAACCTGTTTGACCCATTGCCCTGTTTTGTTTTTCGCTATGCTTCTAAATGTCATCTGTTTGACCCGTTGAAGATCAAAATGACCCAAAACAGATCCATTTTTGATAAATGGATTGAAATCGCCACCTCTAATGTATAGGTAATTGGACTTGTCAATATCCCATGGATTCAAATTTGTATGCTCATGGTCATCATTACAAACTTACAAAAAAATTGATGAGGTTGTGGCTCTTCAAGAGACCCTTATATGTCTTTTCTAAGCATCATGAGTTATTTTCTTGGTCAAACACTACCATTTATTTCTATTACAATTGTGAGTAACTCTAAAAGTTATTAACTAATTGTTGTTTGCGTTTCAGTTACAAGCCCTGATGATACTCTGGACCAGTGCACTACTCTCTTCCTCAACAAGCAAGCTTAAAGTATCCAACTCATCTTTCCTTCGGTGATCCCTAAAAAGGACAACCGTGGTGTAGTAAGACTTCTCATCCCATAAGGTTTGGGAAGAGAAGTCCTTGTATGCTATTTTTTTTTGCTTTTCCTTATTTACATTGAGATTGTTTTGACTCTTCTCGTTTTGGTAATTATATGCAATATATAGTGTAATTTCGCTTGTGCAGAATAAGTTGAAATGTAGTTTATAAGTACACATGAATTGGGTGGGAGCTAATTTGTCCCACCTAATGCAAGTTGCGCCAATTACTATTCACAAAGTATTAAGATATATCAACAATATAGATATGGACCTTTCCTCCATATGACTTCTCTTTAGTTGTCTTGTTGAGCTGTTTTGAACATAATATATCTGTATATATTTGTACTTGTGTGATGTTCTTTTAGCTCACAATCACAAGGAAAAGACAACCATCTTTAAATATCTGGGAGTACGTTGCTTCTTTAATCATCAAAACACCGGGGTGTTAAGTGTGAATTTGGATAAAACCCAAAATCACATTTGAATAAGTCAATAAACTACATGCAAAAATTATGAGTTGGCTAATCAGTCGGTTTTAAAAGTTGGAGTTTTGGCTTTAGATGATTTGGTTATAATAGTTCTAATGAATGTTGTTCGGGTTAGTTTGCTGCTGCATTTGATGGCCTATTTTCAAAACTCCAAAGGTTAATCAATTATTAGAAAGAATAAGCAGTCAGGTTTTCTAAAACCACTGTAAAGATAAATGTTCTTCGCCGTTTGGAAAACAATACACACTCCAACAGCAAGGATTAATAGTCATGACACTGAATAACAAGTGTCGAATGAATAACTAGTCTGCAAACAAAGGATGAAGTTATCTCTTGTTCCCAAGGACATTGATGCTAATTTCTTTCGAAGTACATCCTGTGGTATGCCCAAATCTTGCTTTTATCATTTTCCTTTTTTTTTTTGGAACAAAACCATCCATCGTTAGTAAAGTTGGCACGAAACATCTCTCCGTTAGTAATATCAGTTAATGAGGACTAACGATGCAAATGATTTTCCGTTATCTCCTAACAAGAGTTAAATATTTGCCTCGTTAGTCCTCATTGAATATAGAGTTAAAATATTTGCATCGTTAGTCCTCATTGAGTTAAAATATTTGCATCATAAGTCCTCATTGACTATTCTTACGTTTTTAACTTTTTTTCGTCCGTTTTTCTTACGTTTTCATCCGTTTTTCTCCTGTTTTCATAAGTTTTTATCAATTTTCGTCCGTTTTTATACGTTTTATCCATTTTTCTCATGTTTTATCCATTTCTTCCGTTTTTCTCACGTTTTCATACGTTTTCATCCGTGTTCATACACTTTTATTCGTTTTCGTCTATTATTCTACGTTTTCATCCGTTTTTCTTTTTTATCCGTTTTCATCCATTTTTATACATATAATATGTATGAAAAAGGATAAAAATACATGAATATAGATAAAAGCGTATGAAAACTTGACATTTGATTAAAATGTTTATGTATCGATTTTAAATCATGATTTTGACCCCTTTCTGGTCCGAATCATCGAAAGTGTAAAACACGAAAGTTGTTTGGAATGATGTTTTACATCAAAACTCTTGAAATTTTAACTTGAAATTGCAAAATATTTACTGTTTACTACTAAAACTTAAGCGGTTTTCGACAAAATTCATAACTTATAAACTTATAAACTCTTGTAAATCTTATTGAAAGGGATAATTGTTGTGTGTCTATTCCATACAAATCAATATCCTATATATAGCCTCTATACAAAATCTATTTTGGGTAAATAGCAATCACCCACTAATTACATTAAACAATACAACTAGGACAAATCAATTATAATAAATGAGAGTT
Source organism: Artemisia argyi (assembly GCA_030686995.1). Classification (NCBI taxonomy): domain Eukaryota; kingdom Viridiplantae; phylum Streptophyta; class Magnoliopsida; order Asterales; family Asteraceae; genus Artemisia; species Artemisia argyi. The sequence goes on from CM060678.1 coordinate 179,769,366, forward strand.
TATCCTCTGAATCATAGACGACTAATACTCCCCCGCAGTTGGAGCGGGAGGGAGCCGGACGCTCAAACTGGATCTAAAATCTTCAAATAAGGCCGAGGGAAGACCTTTGGTGAAGATATCTGCGTACTGATAACGGGAAGGTACATGGAGAACACGAACCTGACCAGCAGTAACCATGTCACGGACAAAATGTATATCAATCTCAATATGTTTAGTCCGTTGATGTTGAACAGGATTGGCAGACAAATAGATGGCACTAACATTATCACAGTAGACAAGAGTGGCAGTAGAAAGAGGAGAATGCAGCTCACGAAGAAGGTTACGAAGCCAGGCCGTCTCAGCTACAACATTAGCAACACCCCGGTACTCAGCTTCGGCACTAGAACGGGAGATGGTGTGCTGTCTCTTAGAAGACCAAGAAAGTAGATTATCGCCCAGAAAAACACAGTATCCTGAAGTAGACCGTTGTGTGGAAGGGCAACCCGCCCAATCTGCATCTGTATATCCAACAAGAGAAGTTGTAGAAGATGAATATAAGTGTAGACCAAAATCTAAAGTCCCTCGAACGTATCGTAAAATACGTTTAAGGGCAGCTAAGTGTGGCTCGCGAGGGTCATGCATGTAAAGACAAATCTGTTGTACAGCATATGAGAGATCCGGTCTGGTAAATGTAAGATACTGAAGACCACCTGCAAGACTGCGATATAAAGTAGGATCGTGCACCGAAACACCTTCGGGACCCAGTTTGGATTCTGTATCAACTGGTGTTCGAGAAGGGTTACAGTTACTCATGTGAGCACGCTCAAGGAGCTCAGTAGCATACTTCCGCTGAGATAGAAACAAACCTTTAGAATGCCGTGTAGCAGAGATACCAAGGAAGTAATTAAGTGGCCCGAGATCAGTCATGTCAAACTCACTATGCAATGAGGCAATGATCTGCTGGAGAAGATCTGTTGAAGAGGCTGTAAGAATAATGTCATCTACATAGATAAGTAGGTAAGCAACTTGAGAGCCTTGTCGAAGAATAAATAAAGAGGAGTCACAGCGACTGTGGTAAAACCCAACTCTAGTAGCATAACCTGCAAATCTCTTAAACCAAGCACGAGGTGCTTGCTTTAGACCATATAAAGATTTCTGCAAAAGGCAGACATGGTGAGGGTATCGGGGGTCCACAAAACCTGGTGGTTGGTGCATATATACAGTCTCAGATAGATCCCCGTTAAGAAAAGCATTCTTAACGTCAAGCTGATGAATAGGCCACTTGCGGGATACCGCAAGACTGAGAACAGTGCGGATGGTAGCCGGTTTGACAACCGGGCTAAAAGTCTCATCACAGTCAATACCAAGTTGCTGACTACTACCATTGGCAACCAAACGAGCCTTATAACGACTCAAAGTCCCGTCAGCATGAAATTTATGCTTGAACAACCATAGAGATCTGACCAAATTAACACCATAGGGCCGTGGTACAAGAATCCAAGTACCATTTTTAACTAACGCATTATACTCATCATACATAGCATTATTCCAATGAGGATTTTGTAGAGCGAGGAAGGGAGATTTAGGTAGGGGTGAGATAGAAGAAGTATGAAGTGAGAGACGTTGAATGGGTTTGACAATGCCTGATTGTGACCGAGTGACCATGCGGTGAATACGAGTGGGTTCGGTGGGAGGTGGTGTAGCTAGGTTAGGTTGGGTAGAGGCGTCGTTGTTGGTTGTTTGCGTAGGGGGTTGTTGGACTGGTGATGGTTGATTTTGGGCTGCGGTTTGTGGGGTGGTGGATTGTGGACTGTTTGGTAAACTCGTGTGAGGGGGAGGAGTTATGGGTTCAAGATGGGTATTAGGAAAGTCCTGAAGTGGATTGGGTGGGGGGGGTGAGTAAGTACATGGTGAAGTAGAGGAGACGGTGTAGAGTCTAAAAAGGTGTAGTTAGGTGGAGATTCAGGTGTCATTGAGCGGTAAGGGAATTGGGTTTCATCAAAGGTGACGTGTCGTGAAAGTAAAATTTTGTTGGTTTCAAGGTTGAGGCATCGAAAGCCACGGTGATAGGCAGGATAGCCCAAGAAAATACATGGTGTTGCTCGTGGGGCAAGTTTGTGAGGGGAGTTAAGGTGAGGGTAGCAAAGACACCCAAATATACGTAAATTAGAGTAATCAGGGGCTTTGTGAGAAAGTCTTGTGTAGGGGATTTCGTTGTTGATGGCGGTAGAGGGTAAAAGGTTGAGGAGATAAGCGGCCATATGAAGGGCCTCTACCCAAAAGGTGGGGGGTAGGTGAGCTTGAAACAAGAGCGTACGAATGACATTGTTGATGGTTCTAATCATGCGTTCTGATTTGCCATTTTGTTGAGAAGTTTTTGGGCAAGAAAATCTAAATTGTATACCGTGGTTATCAAAAAGTGTATGTAAGTGGTTGTTGTCGAACTCACCACCATGGTCACATTGGAAACTTTTTATTTCACATTTGAATTGATTTTTGACATAATTCCGAAAGTGCAAAAATTTATCAAGCATGTCAGATTTATGGCGAAGAGGGTAAATCCACAAATAATGAGAGAAATGATCAAGAAATAAGACGTAGTATTTGAATCCACTTTTACTAACAATTGGAGATGTCCATAAATCAGAATGAATAATATCAAAACAATGTTCAACAGTAGAGCTGGAACTATGAAAAGGAAGCTTCACATGTTTGCCAAGCTGGCATGCATGACATACATGTGGAGACCTTTCTTTATTACACGAGATAAATTGACGAGAAACAAGATGTCGTAGCACTTCGTCACCGGGATGACCGAGGCGTTGGTGCCACGTGGAGGAACTTGTTGAGAGAAGAGCGGTAGGGATGGTTGACGGCTTGGTAATGGGATAGAGATCTCCCGAACTAACACATCGAAGGAGGATATGGCGAGTCCAGAAGTCCTTTACAGAAAAACCAAAAGGGTCAAATTCGACAGTGCAATTATTATCTTTAGTAAATTGACGTACAGAAATGAGATTTTTAATAATATTAGGGGTCACAAGGACATTATGAAGATGAAGTGGGCGATGAGTGGACGGAATAATGCTATGTCCGGTGTTAGTAACGGGAATAGAATTTCCGTCACCAACATGCACGGATGGGAATAAACGTTTGTTAAAAATAGAACTTAAATTATTTGCATTAGAAGTTAAATGAGAAGAAGCACCTGTATCCATGTTCCAGGTTGGGTCCTGTAAAGTCATAGTGCTAAACGCACTAGGGAGTGTAGTAGCTTGTGGAGCATACACTGTTGGAGTTGGAGCAGGTCCTAAAATACCACTGGACTGGGCTGTCGGTTGGTATTGGGCTGTATGCAAGGGATGTTGTACCTGATAGTGAAGGGGGGTCTGTTGGGTTTGATATTGATGTTGGGCTTGAGGAGTGATGGGTTGCTGATGGTATATTGGTGTTAAGTGGGCTTGGGGGGTAGGCTGAGATTGGACCAGGCTTGAGTAATTAATGGGCTGGGAATAGTGTTGCGTCATGCGTGAGTTATAATAACCTGGTGCTACCCCGTACACTGGATTATGATTATATTTTGCGTTTCCAGCAGGTCTCCCATTTTTATGCAGGTTAGTTAGTCCCGATCGATTTCGGTGATCATGTATAAATTTACAACGGTCACCGAACTTGCATGAACCCTTATTGAAGTGATTACACAAGTGAGGAATATTGGAAGATTTGGTAGACTGAGAATGGATGTTACCTTTTGGTTCGGTTTGGTTAGTGGCCATGAGAATTGTTGGTGAAGAAGAGCTGTTGTCGAAGGTAGCATGGGTTCCGGATCCTTCATTCAACGTGGATTCTTCAAGTAGTAGCATGTTCCTAGCCGTTTCGAATGATGGAAGGGGTTCACGATGCCTTATTATTTTGACTATAGTAGCAAACCTTGAATCAAGCCCATTAACTGCATAAATGACCAGGTTCTTTTCACTCACTGCCGAACCAAGGTTTAGAAGCCTATCCGCCATAGACTTGATTTTGGTACAATATTCGTTTATCGACATATTACCAATCTTGATGGAACGAAGTTCGTTATCAAGATTGATAGCCCTAGCGTCCTTGTTGTCGTGGAATAGACTTTGAAGATGATCCCATAGGTCTTTTGCATTACCGGGTGTAGAGACAACTTGTTCTTGGAGGGAATCACATAGGGATCCTAGGATCCACATCTTGATGAGATCATCAAGTTTGCACCACTCCGGATCGGGAGCACTAGAAGATGCATCGGTTGAAGATTTTGTTTCGATGTGGGATTTGAGGCCAAGGCTTCCTAGGTGAATGAGAAAGAAAGAGCTCCATGAGGTGTAGTTGTGTTTTTCTAGGTTTAGTTTTATGGGAACTTTGTTGGTGATAGTAAACGGAATTAGTTTATCTGCGGATGTAGAAGGAGGTGGTGGTGGGGGAGGGGTGGATTCGACGGCCATTGTTGCCGATGATTTGTTAGGTTTTTAGAAGTTGTCGGCTGTTAAGAGGAGAAGTAGGGGGAAGACGATTTTGGGAGGGATATTAGGATCGTATAATTGTTAGGCTGATACCATATTGAAAGGGATAATTGTTGTGTGTCTATTCCATACAAATCAATATCCTATATATAGCCTCTATACAAAATCTATTTTGGGTAAATAGCAATCACCCACTAATTACATTAAACAATACAACTAGGACAAATCAATTATAATAAATGAGAGTTTATCCTCTGAATCATAGACGACTAATAAATCTTATACTCCGTAAGTTATAACTTGTGTAAATCATCAAACTTATAAGATTTACAAGAGTTTATAAGTGTATAAGTTATGAATTTGGTAGAAAATCGTTTAAGTTTTGGTAGTAAACAGCCATTGTTTTACAATTTCAGGTTAAAATCTCGCGATTTTGATGTAAAACATCTTTCCAGACAACTTTTGTGTTTTACACTTTCGATGATTCAAACCAGAAAGGGGTCAAAATCATGATTTAAAATCGATACAGAAACATTTTAATCAAATGTCAAGTTTTCATACGTTTTTAGCTATTTTCATATATTTTTATCCTTTTTCATACATATTATATGTATAAAAATGGATGAAAAAGGATAAAATATAAGAAAAACGGATGAAAACGTAGAATAATAGACTAAAATGAATAAAAGTGTATGAATGCGGATAAAAACGTATGAAAACGTGAGAAAAACGGAAAACCCGGGTAGAAACATGAGAAAAATGGATGAAAACATATAAAAACGGACGAAAACTGATAAAAACTTATGAAAACATGAGAAAAACGGACGGAAACGTAAGAAAAGCGAACGAAAAAAAGATAAAAACGTAAGAATAGTCAATAAGGACTAATGATGCAAATATTTTAATTCAATGAGGATTAACGATGCAAATATTCTAACTCTATAGTCAATGAGGACTAATCATGCAAATATTTTAAATCAATTAGGACTAACGACGCAAATATTTTAACTCTTGTTAGGAGATAACAAAAAATAATTTGCATCGTTAGTTTTCATTAACTGATATTACTAACGGAGGGATGTTTTTGTGCCAACTTTAGTAACGATGGATGGTTTTGTTAAAAAAAAAAAGGATTTGAGCGAGGGATGTATTTTGAACTTTTCTCGAAATGAATTGATGCATTGAATTATAGGAAGCAAATCTTTACATACTTTATCAACTATTTAAAATGATAGATACGTGTTTATCCTAATTAAATTTTATAGATGCTAATCTTATCTTGTATCTTATAAAACAGGCAACGTATTCAATCAAACCTCTTCATTTGGAATTAACAAATACAAATTAAACATGAAATGTGGAATCTTATCTTATAATTCAAATTTTTGCCATAGCATTCTTGTCAAACTTATTGCCAAACATAATTTGCAAAATAAAAAAGTAAAACTTAAAATTAAACTCATGTTGTAATCATAATAATTTTGATTGGTACAACTTATATGTATGAGAAATAATTTGCGCACTCAATTTTTTATTGAGACACATCAACTTATGCATAAAACGATTACGCTATATAATATACATTTTGCTTTAACTAGTTGTACATTGGTGTGGGCAAAACAAAAATTCATGTGTTCAAATCATTTCCCTATATGTATACACTTGAAGTATTTTGTTTTGCGTGATCATAATTTTTAATTCTTTGACCAACTAATCATGAATTTTTTTTCATGTGTGCAAAGTGAGAACAGTGCGGATGGTAGCCGGTTTGACAACCGGGCTAAAAGTCTCATCACAGTCAATACCAAGTTGCTGACTACTACCATTGGCAACCAAACGAGCCTTATAACGACTCAAAGTCCCGTCAGCATGAAATTTATGCTTGAACAACCATAGAGATCTGACCAAATTAACACCATAGGGCCGTGGTACAAGAATCCAAGTACCATTTTTAACTAACGCATTATACTCATCATACATAGCATTATTCCAATGAGGATTTTGTAGAGCGAGGAAGGGAGATTTAGGTAGGGGTGAGATAGAAGAAGTATGAAGTGAGAGACGTTGAATGGGTTTGACAATGCCTGATTGTGACCGAGTGACCATGCGGTGAATACGAGTGGGTTCGGTGGGAGGTGGTGTAGCTAGGTTAGGTTGGGTAGAGGCGTCGTTGTTGGTTGTTTGCGTAGGGGGTTGTTGGACTGGTGATGGTTGATTTTGGGCTGCGGTTTGTGGGGTGGTGGATTGTGGACTGTTTGGTAAACTCGTGTGAGGGGGAGGAGTTATGGGTTCAAGATGGGTATTAGGAAAGTCCTGAAGTGGATTGGGTGGGGGGTGAGTAAGTACATGGTGAAGTAGAGGAGACGGTGTAGAGTCTAAAAAGGTGTAGTTAGGTGGAGATTCAGGTGTCATTGAGCGGTAAGGGAATTGGGTTTCATCAAAGGTGACGTGTCGTGAAAGTAAAATTTTGTTGGTTTCAAGGTCGAGGCATCGAAAGCCACGGTGATAGGCAGGATAGCCCAAGAAAATACATGGTGTTGCTCGTGGGGCAAGTTTGTGAGGGGAGTTAAGGTGAGGGTAGCAAAGACACCCAAATATACGTAAATTAGAGTAATCAGGGGCTTTGTGAGAAAGTCTTGTGTAGGGGATTTCGTTGTTGATGGCGGTAGAGGGTAAAAGGTTGAGGAGATAAGCGGCCATATGAAGGGCCTCTACCCAAAAGGTGGGGGGTAGGTGAGCTTGAAACAAGAGCGTACGAATGACATTGTTGATGGTTCTAATCATGCGTTCTGATTTGCCATTTTGTTGAGAAGTTTTTGGGCAAGAAAATCTAAATTGTATACCGTGGTTATCAAAAAGTGTATGTAAGTGGTTGTTGTCGAACTCACCACCATGGTCACATTGGAAACTTTTTATTTCACATTTGAATTGATTTTTGACATAATTCCGAAAATGCAAAAATTTATCAAGCATGTCAGATTTATGGCGAAGAGGGTAAATCCACAAATAATGAGAGAAATGATCAAGAAATAAGACGTAGTATTTGAATCCACTTTTACTAACAATTGGAGATGTCCATAAATCAGAATGAATAATATCAAAACAATGTTCAACAGTAGAGCTGGAACTATGAAAAGGAAGCTTCACATGTTTGCCAAGCTGGCATGCATGACATACATGTGGAGACCTTTCTTTATTACACGAGATAAATTGACGAGAAACAAGATGTCGTAGCACTTCGTCACCGGGATGACCGAGGCGTTGGTGCCACGTGGAGGAACTTGTTGAGAGAAGAGCGGTAGGGATGGTTGACGGCTTGGTAATGGGATAGAGATCTCCCGAACTATCACATCGAAGGAGGATATGGCGAGTCCAGAAGTCCTTTACAGAAAAACCAAAAGGGTCAAATTCGACAGTGCAATTATTATCTTTAGTAAATTGACGTACAGAAATGAGATTTTTAATAATATTAGGGGTCACAAGGACATTATGAAGATGAAGTGGGCGATGAGTGGACGGAATAATGCTATGTCCGGTGTTAGTAACGGGAATAGAATTTCCGTCACCAACATGCACGGATGGGAATAAACGTTTGTTAAAAATAGAACTTAAATTATTTGCATTAGAAGTTAAATGAGAAGAAGCACCTGTATCCATGTTCCAGGTTGGGTCCTGTAAAGTCATAGTGCTAAACGCACTAGGGAGTGTAGTAGCTTGTGGAGCATACACTGTTGGAGTTGGAGCAGGTCCTAAAATACCACTGGACTGGGCTGTCGGTTGGTATTGGGCTGTATGCAAGGGATGTTGTACCTGATAGTGAAGGGGGGTCTGTTGGGTTTGATATTGATGTTGGGCTTGAGGAGTGATGGGTTGCTGATGGTATATTGGTGTTAAGTGGGCTTGGGGGGTAGGCTGAGATTGGACCAGGCTTGAGTAATTAATGGGCTGGGAATAGTGTTGCGTCATGCGTGAGTTATAATAACCTGGTGCTACCCCGTACACTGGATTATGATTATATTTTGCGTTTCCAGCAGGTCTCCCATTTTTATGCAGGTTAGTTAGTCCCGATCGATTTCGGTGATCATGTATAAATTTACAACGGTCACCGAACTTGCATGAACCCTTATTGAAGTGATTACACAAGTGAGGAATATTGGAAGATTTGGTAGACTGAGAATGGATGTTACCTTTTGGTTCGGTTTGGTTAGTGGCCATGAGAATTGTTGGTGAAGAAGAGCTGTTGTCGAAGGTAGCATGGGTTCCGGATCCTTCATTCAACGTGGATTCTTCAAGTAGTAGCATGTTCCTAGCCGTTTCGAATGATGGAAGGGGTTCACGATGCCTTATTATTTTGACTATAGTAGCAAACCTTGAATCAAGCCCATTAACTGCATAAATGACCAGGTTCTTTTCACTCACTGCCGAACCAAGGTTTAGAAGCCTATCCGCCATAGACTTGATTTTGGTACAATATTCGTTTATCGACATATTACCAATCTTGATGGAACGAAGTTCGTTATCAAGATTGATAGCCCTAGCGTCCTTGTTGTCGTGGAATAGACTTTGAAGATGATCCCATAGGTCTTTTGCATTACCGGGTGTAGAGACAACTTGTTCTTGGAGGGAATCACATAGGGATCCTAGGATCCACATCTTGATGAGATCATCAAGTTTGCACCACTCCGGATCGGGAGCACTAGAAGATGCATCGGTTGAAGATTTTGTTTCGATGTGGGATTTGAGGCCAAGGCTTCCTAGGTGAATGAGAAAGAAAGAGCTCCATGAGGTGTAGTTGTGTTTTTCTAGGTTTAGTTTTATGGGAACTTTGTTGGTGATAGTAAACGGAATTAGTTTATCTGCGGATGTAGAAGGAGGTGGTGGTGGGGGAGGGGTGGATTCGACGGCCATTGTTGCCGATGATTTGTTAGGTTTTTAGAAGTTGTCGGCTGTTAAGAGGAGAAGTAGGGGGAAGACGATTTTGGGAGGGATATTAGGATCGTATAATTGTTAGGCTGATACCATATTGAAAGGGATAATTGTTGTGTGTCTATTCCATACAAATCAATATCCTATATATAGCCTCTATACAAAATCTATTTTGGGTAAATAGCAATCACCCACTAATTACATTAAACAATACAACTAGGACAAATCAATTATAATAAATGAGAGTTTATCCTCTGAATCATAGACGACTAATAAATCTTATACTCCGTAAGTTATAACTTGTGTAAATCATCAAACTTATAAGATTTACAAGAGTTTATAAGTGTATAAGTTATGAATTTGGTAGAAAATCGTTTAAGTTTTGGTAGTAAACAGCCATTGTTTTACAATTTCAGGTTAAAATCTCGCGATTTTGATGTAAAACATCTTTCCAGACAACTTTTGTGTTTTACACTTTCGATGATTCAAACCAGAAAGGGGTCAAAATCATGATTTAAAATCGATACAGAAACATTTTAATCAAATGTCAAGTTTTCATACGTTTTTAGCTATTTTCATATATTTTTATCCTTTTTCATACATATTATATGTATAAAAATGGATGAAAAAGGATAAAATATAAGAAAAACGGATGAAAACGTAGAATAATAGACTAAAATGAATAAAAGTGTATGAATGCGGATAAAAACGTATGAAAACGTGAGAAAAACGGAAAACCCGGGTAGAAACATGAGAAAAATGGATGAAAACATATAAAAACGGACGAAAACTGATAAAAACTTATGAAAACATGAGAAAAACGGACGGAAACGTAAGAAAAGCGAACGAAAAAAAGATAAAAACGTAAGAATAGTCAATAAGGACTAATGATGCAAATATTTTAATTCAATGAGGATTAACGATGCAAATATTCTAACTCTATAGTCAATGAGGACTAATCATGCAAATATTTTAAATCAATTAGGACTAACGACGCAAATATTTTAACTCTTGTTAGGAGATAACAAAAAATAATTTGCATCGTTAGTTTTCATTAACTGATATTACTAACGGAGGGATGTTTTTGTGCCAACTTTAGTAACGATGGATGGTTTTGTTAAAAAAAAAAAAAGGATTTGAGCGAGGGATGTATTTTGAACTTTTCTCGAAATGAATTGATGCATTGAATTATAGGAAGCAAATCTTTACATACTTTATCAACTATTTAAAATGATAGATACGTGTTTATCCTAATTAAATTTTATAGATGCTAATCTTATCTTGTATCTTATAAAACAGGCAACGTATTCAATCAAACCTCTTCATTTGGAATTAACAAATACAAATTAAACATGAAATGTGGAATCTTATCTTATAATTCAAATTTTTGCCATAGCATTCTTGTCAAACTTATTGCCAAACATAATTTGCAAAATAAAAAAGTAAAACTTAAAATTAAACTCATGTTGTAATCATAATAATTTTGATTGGTACAACTTATATGTATGAGAAATAATTTGCGCACTCAATTTTTTATTGAGACACATCAACTTATGCATAAAACGATTACGCTATATAATATACATTTTGCTTTAACTAGTTGTACATTGGTGTGGGCAAAACAAAAATTCATGTGTTCAAATCATTTCCCTATATGTATACACTTGAAGTATTTTGTTTTGCGTGATCATAATTTTTAATTCTTTGACCAACTAATCATGAATTTTTTTTCATGTGTGCAAAGTGAGAACAGTGCGGATGGTAGCCGGTTTGACAACCGGGCTAAAAGTCTCATCACAGTCAATACCAAGTTGCTGACTACTACCATTGGCAACCAAACGAGCCTTATAACGACTCAAAGTCCCGTCAGCATGAAATTTATGCTTGAACAACCATAGAGATCTGACCAAATTAACACCATAGGGCCGTGGTACAAGAATCCAAGTACCATTTTTAACTAACGCATTATACTCATCATACATAGCATTATTCCAATGAGGATTTTGTAGAGCGAGGAAGGGAGATTTAGGTAGGGGTGAGATAGAAGAAGTATGAAGTGAGAGACGTTGAATGGGTTTGACAATGCCTGATTGTGACCGAGTGACCATGCGGTGAATACGAGTGGGTTCGGTGGGAGGTGGTGTAGCTAGGTTAGGTTGGGTAGAGGCGTCGTTGTTGGTTGTTTGCGTAGGGGGTTGTTGGACTGGTGATGGTTGATTTTGGGCTGCGGTTTGTGGGGTGGTGGATTGTGGACTGTTTGGTAAACTCGTGTGAGGGGGAGGAGTTATGGGTTCAAGATGGGTATTAGGAAAGTCCTGAAGTGGATTGGGTGGGGGGTGAGTAAGTACATGGTGAAGTAGAGGAGACGGTGTAGAGTCTAAAAAGGTGTAGTTAGGTGGAGATTCAGGTGTCATTGAGCGGTAAGGGAATTGGGTTTCATCAAAGGTGACGTGTCGTGAAAGTAAAATTTTGTTGGTTTCAAGGTCGAGGCATCGAAAGCCACGGTGATAGGCAGGATAGCCCAAGAAAATACATGGTGTTGCTCGTGGGGCAAGTTTGTGAGGGGAGTTAAGGTGAGGGTAGCAAAGACACCCAAATATACGTAAATTAGAGTAATCAGGGGCTTTGTGAGAAAGTCTTGTGTAGGGGATTTCGTTGTTGATGGCGGTAGAGGGTAAAAGGTTGAGGAGATAAGCGGCCATATGAAGGGCCTCTACCCAAAAGGTGGGGGGTAGGTGAGCTTGAAACAAGAGCGTACGAATGACATTGTTGATGGTTCTAATCATGCGTTCTGATTTGCCATTTTGTTGAGAAGTTTTTGGGCAAGAAAATCTAAATTGTATACCGTGGTTATCAAAAAGTGTATGTAAGTGGTTGTTGTCGAACTCACCACCATGGTCACATTGGAAACTTTTTATTTCACATTTGAATTGATTTTTGACATAATTCCGAAAATGCAAAAATTTATCAAGCATGTCAGATTTATGGCGAAGAGGGTAAATCCACAAATAATGAGAGAAATGATCAAGAAATAAGACGTAGTATTTGAATCCACTTTTACTAACAATTGGAGATGTCCATAAATCAGAATGAATAATATCAAAACAATGTTCAACAGTAGAGCTGGAACTATGAAAAGGAAGCTTCACATGTTTGCCAAGCTGGCATGCATGACATACATGTGGAGACCTTTCTTTATTACACGAGATAAATTGACGAGAAACAAGATGTCGTAGCACTTCGTCACCGGGATGACCGAGGCGTTGGTGCCACGTGGAGGAACTTGTTGAGAGAAGAGCGGTAGGGATGGTTGACGGCTTGGTAATGGGATAGAGATCTCCCGAACTATCACATCGAAGGAGGATATGGCGAGTCCAGAAGTCCTTTACAGAAAAACCAAAAGGGTCAAATTCGACAGTGCAATTATTATCTTTAGTAAATTGACGTACAGAAATGAGATTTTTAATAATATTAGGGGTCACAAGGACATTATGAAGATGAAGTGGGCGATGAGTGGACGGAATAATGCTATGTCCGGTGTTAGTAACGGGAATAGAATTTCCGTCACCAACATGCACGGATGGGAATAAACGTTTGTTAAAAATAGAACTTAAATTATTTGCATTAGAAGTTAAATGAGAAGAAGCACCTGTATCCATGTTCCAGGTTGGGTCCTGTAAAGTCATAGTGCTAAACGCACTAGGGAGTGTAGTAGCTTGTGGAGCATACACTGTTGGAGTTGGAGCAGGTCCTAAAATACCACTGGACTGGGCTGTCGGTTGGTATTGGGCTGTATGCAAGGGATGTTGTACCTGATAGTGAAGGGGGGTCTGTTGGGTTTGATATTGATGTTGGGCTTGAGGAGTGATGGGTTGCTGATGGTATATTGGTGTTAAGTGGGCTTGGGGGGTAGGCTGAGATTGGACCAGGCTTGAGTAATTAATGGGCTGGGAATAGTGTTGCGTCATGCGTGAGTTATAATAACCTGGTGCTACCCCGTACACTGGATTATGATTATATTTTGCGTTTCCAGCAGGTCTCCCATTTTTATGCAGGTTAGTTAGTCCCGATCGATTTCGGTGATCATGTATAAATTTACAACGGTCACCGAACTTGCATGAACCCTTATTGAAGTGATTACACAAGTGAGGAATATTGGAAGATTTGGTAGACTGAGAATGGATGTTACCTTTTGGTTCGGTTTGGTTAGTGGCCATGAGAATTGTTGGTGAAGAAGAGCTGTTGTCGAAGGTAGCATGGGTTCCGGATCCTTCATTCAACGTGGATTCTTCAAGTAGTAGCATGTTCCTAGCCGTTTCGAATGATGGAAGGGGTTCACGATGCCTTATTATTTTGACTATAGTAGCAAACCTTGAATCAAGCCCATTAACTGCATAAATGACCAGGTTCTTTTCACTCACTGCCGAACCAAGGTTTAGAAGCCTATCCGCCATAGACTTGATTTTGGTACAATATTCGTTTATCGACATATTACCAATCTTGATGGAACGAAGTTCGTTATCAAGATTGATAGCCCTAGCGTCCTTGTTGTCGTGGAATAGACTTTGAAGATGATCCCATAGGTCTTTTGCATTACCGGGTGTAGAGACAACTTGTTCTTGGAGGGAATCACATAGGGATCCTAGGATCCACATCTTGATGAGATCATCAAGTTTGCACCACTCCGGATCGGGAGCACTAGAAGATGCATCGGTTGAAGATTTTGTTTCGATGTGGGATTTGAGGCCAAGGCTTCCTAGGTGAATGAGAAAGAAAGAGCTCCATGAGGTGTAGTTGTGTTTTTCTAGGTTTAGTTTTATGGGAACTTTGTTGGTGATAGTAAACGGAATTAGTTTATCTGCGGATGTAGAAGGAGGTGGTGGTGGGGGAGGGGTGGATTCGACGGCCATTGTTGCCGATGATTTGTTAGGTTTTTAGAAGTTGTCGGCTGTTAAGAGGAGAAGTAGGGGGAAGACGATTTTGGGAGGGATATTAGGATCGTATAATTGTTAGGCTGATACCATATTGAAAGGGATAATTGTTGTGTGTCTATTCCATACAAATCAATATCCTATATATAGCCTCTATACAAAATCTATTTTGGGTAAATAGCAATCACCCACTAATTACATTAAACAATACAACTAGGACAAATCAATTATAATAAATGAGAGTTTATCCTCTGAATCATAGACGACTAATAAATCTTATACTCCGTAAGTTATAACTTGTGTAAATCATCAAACTTATAAGATTTACAAGAGTTTATAAGTGTATAAGTTATGAATTTGGTAGAAAATCGTTTAAGTTTTGGTAGTAAACAGCCATTGTTTTACAATTTCAGGTTAAAATCTCGCGATTTTGATGTAAAACATCTTTCCAGACAACTTTTGTGTTTTACACTTTCGATGATTCAAACCAGAAAGGGGTCAAAATCATGATTTAAAATCGATACAGAAACATTTTAATCAAATGTCAAGTTTTCATACGTTTTTAGCTATTTTCATATATTTTTATCCTTTTTCATACATATTATATGTATAAAAATGGATGAAAAAGGATAAAATATAAGAAAAACGGATGAAAACGTAGAATAATAGACTAAAATGAATAAAAGTGTATGAATGCGGATAAAAACGTATGAAAACGTGAGAAAAACGGAAAACCCGGGTAGAAACATGAGAAAAATGGATGAAAACATATAAAAACGGACGAAAACTGATAAAAACTTATGAAAACATGAGAAAAACGGACGGAAACGTAAGAAAAGCGAACGAAAAAAAGATAAAAACGTAAGAATAGTCAATAAGGACTAATGATGCAAATATTTTAATTCAATGAGGATTAACGATGCAAATATTCTAACTCTATAGTCAATGAGGACTAATCATGCAAATATTTTAAATCAATTAGGACTAACGACGCAAATATTTTAACTCTTGTTAGGAGATAACAAAAAATAATTTGCATCGTTAGTTTTCATTAACTGATATTACTAACGGAGGGATGTTTTTGTGCCAACTTTAGTAACGATGGATGGTTTTGTTAAAAAAAAAAAAAGGATTTGAGCGAGGGATGTATTTTGAACTTTTCTCGAAATGAATTGATGCATTGAATTATAGGAAGCAAATCTTTACATACTTTATCAACTATTTAAAATGATAGATACGTGTTTATCCTAATTAAATTTTATAGATGCTAATCTTATCTTGTATCTTATAAAACAGGCAACGTATTCAATCAAACCTCTTCATTTGGAATTAACAAATACAAATTAAACATGAAATGTGGAATCTTATCTTATAATTCAAATTTTTGCCATAGCATTCTTGTCAAACTTATTGCCAAACATAATTTGCAAAATAAAAAAGTAAAACTTAAAATTAAACTCATGTTGTAATCATAATAATTTTGATTGGTACAACTTATATGTATGAGAAATAATTTGCGCACTCAATTTTTTATTGAGACACATCAACTTATGCATAAAACGATTACGCTATATAATATACATTTTGCTTTAACTAGTTGTACATTGGTGTGGGCAAAACAAAAATTCATGTGTTCAAATCATTTCCCTATATGTATACACTTGAAGTATTTTGTTTTGCGTGATCATAATTTTTAATTCTTTGACCAACTAATCATGAATTTTTTTTCATGTGTGCAAAGTGTAAAGTGTAAAGATACACTAAAAACAACGAGTAATCTTGATCTTTGATGTTTCTTATGATGATAATGTTGTTATGGACTATATGTGATCCAACATAAGGAAATTCGACCATCAATCTAACGTTACAGGGTGTTTGGCTTTTGCACAAAGCCATTTCTAAAGAGCATTTACAAAAAGTCATTTTTTTTTTCTTTACCAAAACTAATAGACAACAATTTCATGCAACAGTTTGCCAAATAAATTCTTAATAATAAACTATTTAGTTGTAATTAAAGTCGTGTAAATGTCTCAAATTCAATTCATCAGCTTAAAAGTAGTCACATCAAATTCTTGAAAAAGGACTTTACAAAATTTGAGTTTGTCTAATGATGGATCAAACCTCGTTAATCAGTTGACCAAAGGTTAAAAACCTTGGTTACCTAAAAAAAA
Organism: Artemisia argyi; assembly: GCA_030686995.1. NCBI lineage: Eukaryota > Viridiplantae > Streptophyta > Magnoliopsida > Asterales > Asteraceae > Artemisia > Artemisia argyi. The sequence continues at coordinate 179,785,860 of CM060678.1, forward strand.
AAAAAAAAAAAAAAAAAAAAAAAAAAACTATGAACCTCTACCAAACACCATGCAGGTTGTGCTTATCTTTTCAAATGTTTTACTATCTCCGTCCCTAAATAAATGTCCAGTTTGACTTTTCAGAGTCAAACATGTGCAACTTTGACCTTAATTATTTTTGTGTGTGTTATATAATATTTGATATAAAATATATGAATGGATTGAGTTTTAAGTGTATTTTTCAATGATATAATTTTTTCTCGTGTATTATATAACACACAAAAAATATTTAAGGTCAAAGTTGAACCAGTTTGACTGTGAAAAGTCAAACTGGACATTTATTTAAGGACGGAGGGAGTATGTATCGTATCAAAATCATATATACATTAGAAGGGGCGGTTACCCATCTCCAAAAAGCATTGGTCCATTGGAGAGATTTTGTGGATAAAAGGTCACGGATTCGAGTCTTGACTGGTGCTCATTTCAGTTGGAGTTGCCGGAGCTATTCTTTGTGGGGTGAACAATGGCTTATGCCAAAAGCCACCCGGGGTCAGGATGTTTCCACAAATTCACACCATCTACAAAACTGAAAAGGAAAATAAAAATAAATATATGTTTGATTCTTATATCTAAAAATAATCAAACATAAGAAGAAAATTATTTTTTTCGCTTGCACACATTAGAGAAAAAATAAACGCAGTTCTTTCATTTCCTTAAAAAAAAAAAAAAAAACTGTACATACAGTGACTAAAACAGTTACTAATCAATAATTGAGGGACCAATAATGTAGTTATTAAAACAATTTCATTACGGTGGTACTACTGTTAATGATCATAATCTTCGCATTTATTATAGCTTCATCATCATCATCATCATCATCACTATAAAACCTGTATCAACTAAAAAAAACACACACACACACACTCACAAAACAAAACAAAAATGATGGTTGATGATTTTAATCAACCTGTAAGAATTTCAATCACTATCCTTATAATTATATTCTCAAACTCACAATTTTGTGTTAATCACTAGTAATAATAAATATTCCCATTTATGAAGTTGCATTTAGTTTAGTTTGAATTATGTGAAATTAGGATTAATAAATGTGTAATTTCTGGTGCATATTTATGTTTTGATCGTATGATTTTATGTATACGTGTCAATTTTGACTGTAATTTTACTTTTTGCAGCTTTTTAGGGTTTGAATGTGTGTGTGTCATAGTTGAAATGTTGTTTTAGTTGGTGTTGCTGGATAATTTTATGTTATGGGGGTGTTTGGATATGCCTAAGGTAGAGCCGTATACGAGGGTGTGCGAGGTGTTCTGTCGCATAGGCCTCTAAATTATTGGGGTCTCAAATTTTTTATATTCCCTACAAAAGGCTGGAGGTCCTTTTCTACCTTAGGTAGAACCGGAAGCAGCCAAGCTGTCTACATCTCAACCTCCCCCATACACCGTGGAAGACGGTATTGGGACCCATAACCCGTGGAAGACGGTATTGGGAGTTACTTTACTTTACTTTACTTTATCATTATATGTATATATATTCTATAAAAGTGACTAGAAGTATTTGATTTAAGAAGTTGCATTGAAATGCTAGCCGATGCACTTTGAAAATGATAGGCCCCGTTCATAGCGTCACCGTAAACCGAATTCTAAGGGTATAGTAAACAGGTGAACGGAAGAGTTTTTCCGTGTTCAGGTAAGGCGGGGATGGTAAATCTTTGACTTAGTACGTGGCCTAACCGTGGTATCCATATGATCATTTCCAACCCTTTCTGTGGCCACCCACAATTGTGTACCACTTAAGTTTCTTATATACTTATTTTATCTGTTACTTTCAAAGAAAATTAGGAATTTTCTACTCAACGCCGTCAAAAGTGTGAGATGGTTATGTCCCCAACCAAGAGGTTGTGGGTTCAAGTCCCGCAAGGGACGAAAGTGAGATTGTTGTGATTGTGTGAGAATGTATATAGTGTAGTTGTGTGTGAGTTTGCCTTTCAAAATAAATAAAAATTTACATAACCACCTTCGAAATGCATATCCGAACATCACTAAATTTTGTTATTCACGTTTAAGTAAAGCAACTTCTTCTTGATATTGCAGTTATCGGAGGATTACATTGATGTTGGTGAGCCCGAGACTCGTAACTGTGAAATCAAGCTGGTTAGTAAACTTTGATTATGCATTTATGCGTCTGCTTGTTATTATAGCTCTTGTTGGTGTTTTTGGTTAAGATAATCTGATATATAATATGAGCCAATGGATAAACTGTATGGTATTGAACTGCAGAGGGTAAACCCCAAGAAGCGAAAGGATAAAGTGTTTGTTGGTTGTGGGGCTGGTTTTGGAGGTGATAGACCATTGGCGGCTCTTAAGTTACTTCAAACAGTAAAAGATCTCGACTACCTTGTACTTGAATGCTTAGCAGAACGCACACTTGCTGACCGCTACCAAGCTGTGAAATCAGGCGGTGATGGTTATGACCCTCGCAGTATGTTTTCATCACCCATTCTTTCTTTGGTCCTTATTTTGTGTTACACGTATTTCTAATACAGATTCCAAAATTTTATTTGTACATTGAAAGGGAGAGTAACAATATAAGAAGGGGGGGGAAGGGGGGGGGGGGGGAAGGGGGGGGGGGGGGGGTTTAAGCTATCGGATAAATCGTGGATCAATGAACTATAGTTATTAATCATCGGCAAATTTTAGTTAGGTTTATTTCCCAGCGCCACTTATGCATTTGGATAGAGGAATATTGCATATCCCGTGAACATTTTTTGTTACTGGTATACGATTGCAGTTTCGGAATGGATGGAGTTGCTCCTTCCTTTGGCTATTGAGAGAGGAGTCTGCATTATTACCAACATGGGTGCAAGTATGCAGCATTTTCTTGTTCTTTGTATAATAAGACCTCTTTGTTTCCTCGATCTTCATAAGTTTAACCTATACCATTTGTCTGTTTGTTTAAATGTTTTTTTCTGAAGCAAATGCAATTGCTGCTCAAGAGAAAGTTTTGGAGATCGCAAGCAGACTGAGTATTAAGATCACTGTCGGTGTGGCTCACCTGTTTGATATCGCCAAAGCAGGTCTCTTGTCATTCTTATAACTGCATTTGTGAAACTGAAGTCTTATTTTGCTATGTCGTGATCATATGTTTTATTTTCTTACAAATCCAGGTCTAAGTTCTAACCTGAGAAATGCAAACGGTGTAAGCATTCAGTACTCTTGACTTACACTTTTTATTTTGAATCTTCATTAAACATTACCTTTGAGCATATCGGATTATACATTATTACTACAACCTTGATCTTTACAATGATTTCTCCTTTTCTTTGGTTTTGTATAATGAATACAGGGTATAAGCATGTATTTAGGGGCAGCCCCAATTGTAGAGTGTCTTGAAAAGTACAGTCCTAATGTTGTCATCACTTCACGGGTTGCTGATGCTGCCTTATTTCTTGCTCCAATGGTAACAAATGATCCGTTCCTTCTATATGACCTGCTTATTTAGAAATTGCACTCATATTTAAAGAATCATTAATGGTTGTTGGTATTTTCAAGGTTTATGAACTAGGTTGGAACTGGGATGAACACCTGCTGCTAGCCCAAGGCTCTTTGGCTGGACACTTGCTAGAATGTGGCTGTCAACTCACTGGAGGATATTTTATGCATCCAGGTGCTATATTAAACACTTTGACTTTTGGATGTCAAACGTAGTACCTTTTACTCTCTAAAATGGTGTTAGTTTTGGCATGTTTATAGCCCCAGAAGTGATTTATGTTTGTAGTTATAAATGTCTGTTAAAAGTTATCAAGATTTGTATTGAATGTAACGGTGAAGATTTGACATATTGACCTAAAAAGTCAACTGTATCTTGTGATTGCAGGAGACAAATATAGAGACATCCCTTTTGCAAATCTGCTAGATATGTCTCTTCCTTTTGCTGAAATTAGTTCTGATGGAAAAGTGTGTGTAGCAAAAGCATATGGGAGTGGTGGGTTGTTAAATTTCAGTACTTGCGCCCAACAGCTTCTTTATGAGGTCGGGGATCCAAGTGCATATATTACCCCTGATGTGGTGAGTTTCATTTCAACTTTCATGGTCTTGTTAATTACTTGAAAAAACAAAAGAACTGAATTAGGATTTTCGGAAGCAGGTGATAGATTTTCAAGATGTTTCATTTCATTCATTATCAGCCGATAAAGTTGTTTGTGCTGGAGCAAAACCAGCTGCAGAACCTGTACCTGATAATCTTTTAGCACTAGCTGCAAAGGTAATTGCCTACCGATTTAGCAATCATTATATAAATAATTTATTCTTTTTAGAAATTCTTCAAGTCGTGTACTGGTTTTTGCCTACAGGATGCTGGATGGAAAGGATGGGGAGAGATATCATATGGGGGATATAAATGTGTAGAGCGAGCTAAAGCTGCTGAATTTTTGGTATACATTTCTGAATCCAAAAAATACTAGATAATTACAGTGCTTATGTCACTGATTTATATATTGTTCTATTGATAGGTGAGATCATGGATGGAAGAAGTACATCCTGGTACTAGTAGCCGTGTAATGTCTTACATAATCGGATTGGACAGCCTAAAGGCTATCAGCCTTGAAAATATCACCTGTATGCCAGGTGGATGTGAAGACATCCGTTTGAGAATGGATGGGTTATTTGAGGAAGAAAAACATGCTATTGGATTCACCAAAGAGTTCACGGCTTTGTACACAAATGGACCAGCTGGTGGTGGTGGCATCAGGTCTGACCCATATCGTTTTTTTCTCACTTCTATTAACTGACTACAAAATAAATTTGTTAAATGACATAAATTAATACGACCTTGAGTATCTTCTATTACTAATAACTTGAACTACATTTTGCATATTCTCACTCTGATTTTATCATAAATTGCAGCACCGGGCACAAAAGAGAGATCCTGCTTGAGAAAGGATTGGTATGATCCCATTCCGTCTTACCCATAAATAAACACTTTGAGTCTGTCACAGTCGTTAATTTGTTTAAATTATTCAGGTTGGGCGGGAACATATTTACTGGAAAATTTCAGCAAAGCAAAACCAACCTACAAACTCGAAGGATCAGAATGGCATAGTCTCTGCAGAAACAACATTTAATCATCTGAATGAGTTTTTACCTCCCGAGATTCACCTCTCTCCTGCTCCTTCAGACCAAAAAATCCGTCTCTATGACATAGCCCACGGCAGAGCCGGTGACAAAGGTAACGACATCAACTTTTCCATCATCCCATATTTCCCATCAGACGTCAAGCGTCTCAAGATCATCATAACACCAGATTGGGTCAAAAGAGTCGTCTCACCTCTTCTAAATCAGTCATCTCGCCCAAACGTGGATGATATAGAGATAAGAGACAAATGGGTCAATGAACATGTTAGTGTGGAGGTTTATGAAGTTCGAGGTATTCATTCATTGAACATTGTTGTGAGGAACATTCTAGATGGTGGTGTTAACTGTTCGCGAAGAATCGATAGGCATGGGAAAACTATATCTGATCTCATATTGTGCCAAGAAGTTGTTCTGCCCCCTGATCAAGCGTTGTGCAGTTCGACAATGACCATTTGACCTTCATACTATACTTTCTTGAATAGTAGATATGTCAGTAAGTATTTTGCTCGAAAAGAAACTTTTGAGGGTATGTGGACACTTGTGGGAATTCGGCAACTGTATTTTGGTGATATCTTTTGCTCACAGGTTAATGTGATTTGATGTACCATTTCATATTAGCTATTGAATAGTCTGAAAGAAACTACAATAAGTCTGGTCGTCTTGTTTACTTGACATGAGAGCTATGAGTATATTTACTTACAAAATGGAAATCCATAACAAGGGGGTGTTTGGTCTTGCACAATTATCAGCCTATTAGAGTATCAGGTGTAGTGGCTTAAGCCAAAACATCACTTTTAGGACACACCATACCCAATTAAAACACAACAAACCAATTAAAAAAAACACAAAATAGTCATTTGGTGTAAGCCAAAAACTTGGCGAAATGGTTGGCGAGAGCTTAGACTGATGCAGTGGCTTGGTTTGGCGAGGGTATCAGGTGGGCTTGGCGAGGGTGCCTCACCACTGTACCCTTTGCTCTTAGTTTCGATGAAGTTAATAACCAACCAAGAGTGTTTGGATGGAGGACAAATTGTTTCTTTACTCTAATATAGAGGCACAATTTTATCTAACAATAATATCTCAAAACACCGTTCTTGTTTCATTGGATAAAAAACAAAGAAATTATCCGTTATTTTCTCAAAATATATCAAAATCTCCAATCACGTGTTAGTACTTAATCAATTCAGTTTTTATTACGAATAATAACATGCACTGAATTACAGGTCATAGTTAAATTAGATTAAATTCAAATATTGTTGTAGTCAATGGTTGTTAATAGGTTGCCTTGTATAGTCCTAGAATTGCTCCTGTAATTTTGTATACTTGCCTTGTATAGTCTGTATACCACTGTTATATATTGATGAATAAGATTGAAGGCAATTATAGAAGCCTTTTACATTCAAACTCTCATATGGTATCCAGAGCCTTCTAACTCGGAAGAGTACAACGATCCTTCATTTGATTCCTCATCTTCTTCTAACTCATTCCTATGACAACCTCAGAAACCATAATTCCCATCACCACTGCAACCCACTTTCCCACCAAACTGACCTCGCAAAATTTTCCCGTATGGCGGCGTCAAGTTCAGTCCACCTTAATCGGACTAGGGCTTGATAGCTTCATCACCGATGGCAATGCTCCATCGAAGACTATCAGCGACAAGGAGACCACTAAACCAAACCCAGAATACATCGTCTGGTATCGACAAGATCAAATCTTGTTCAGTGCTATTCTCGGATCATGCTCCGATGAGATTCAACCGGTCATTGCATCGGCATTGACTGCTAAAGAGGCATGGGATCGTCTCACATCCAGCTTTGCAAGCAAATCTCGATCCAGAATTATCTCCCTTAAATCAAAACTTGCAAAGAACCCAAAGGGAAATCGCTCGGTTGCGGTTTTCTTAAATGAAATGCGATCTATTGCGGATGAATTGGCGTTGGTTCAGAGTCCAATTCATGAAGAAGATCTTCTTGTTCATATCCTTACCCAACTTGGTGAAGCATACAACTCCATCACTGCTGCCCTTAAGGTACGAGAACAACCGATTTCTTACCCGGAACTCTTCGATAAACTCGTTGATTTTGAACGGTCCCTTAAAGAGGTCGAACCTGTCGCTCATCAAATTGTTACCGCTAATGCTTCACAAAGGCAATCGGGTCGTTCCCAATTCAGATCTACAACTGATCAGTCCACCTGGAACCAAAGGGCCCATTCCGGATCCTCTCAAAGGCCATATCGGATGACAAACAATTCACAGGCTAACCATTCACGACCGAATAGAAGCAATCAGTTTTGCAACTTCTGCAACTTTCAAGGTCATGATACACGAGACTGCCGGAAACTTGCTAAGTTTTTGAAAGATCATCACATCACCTTCAATAACAACCCGACTGCTCCGGTTGCTAATGCCGTCTCATCTACTTCTCAATCGCATCCTATACCACAACAGTGGATGATGGATAGTGGTGCTTCTCACCACCTAACCTCATGTCCATCCATTCTCTCTTCTGTTTCTGAATATGGAGGACCAGACGAAATCGTATTGGGTGATGGTACAAATCTTTCTATTTCTCATACTGGTTCCACTAATATTTACACTTCGTCGAAAACATTAGATTTACCCAACATTCTTTGTGTTCCTAAACTGCGTAGAAACTTGATTTCGGTTGCTAAATTATGTCGTACTAATCATGTCTCTGTTGAATTCTTCCCTTCTCATTTTTTTGTGAAGGATCTCAAAACGGGGGCGCGTCTCATGCGAGGGGAGAACATCCATGATGTCTACTACCTAAATAGCTTATCTCACCTTCCTCAAGTCAACGCTACATCATCAACCTCACCAATCCAATGGCATCACACTCTTGGACATCCGTGTTTTCGTACTTTTAATATTATTTGTAAAGACTTAGGTCTTAATTTTAAATCGTTGTCAAGTTCTACCTTTCATTGTCAGTCATGTGCTATTAATAAATGTCACAAGTTGCCATTTGGTCAAAACTCCTTTGTTGTTACGAAACCGTTACAGCTTCTCTATTCGGACGTATGGGGTCCGGTTCAAAAATCTATTGACGGCTATCTATATTATGTTGTGTTTGTTGATTACTACTCCAAGTATGTTTGGCTTTACCCCATCAAATCCAAGTCTGATGTTGCGAAAATTTTTCCTCAATTCAAATTACTTGTCGAAAAATTCTTTCAAACACCAATCATATCGCTCTTCACTGACAATGGTGGTGAGTATATCGGACTTGCTCCCTTCCTTCAATCCACTGGAATTTCTCATTATACTACACCACCTCATACACCCGAACAAAATGGAATTGCCGAACGCCGTCACCGACATATTGTTGAAACCGGACTTGCCCTTTTACACTATGCTGGCTTACCACTCACCTTTTGGTCTCATGCGATCCAAACTGCCGTCTACCTTATCAATCGTCTTCCCACTCCAATTCTTGGTTCAAAATCTCCATACCAGGTTCTCTATGGCACCTCACCAAATTACAAAAAACTAAAACCATTTGGTTGCTTGTGCTATCCATGGCTTAAACCTTATGCTCCTTCCAAGCTACACCCACGGTCCCAACCGTGTATTTTTTTAGGCTATTCCTCTTCTAAGTCAGCCTATAAATGTCTTGATACTCAACTGAACCGTCTGTACCACTCTCGACATGTGGATTTTGTTGAGAATCAATTTCCCTCAAAAATTGAATCTGCAAAAACACCATCTCCTATCCACGTGGATGATTTTTTGAAGCAAAATACCATCTCTACCCCTCAATCCATACAACCTCCTCAACCTTTGTATCCTACACCACCCACCACTGCACAAATTCCATTCACATCTGTCATGCACCATACTAACTCTCCCATAATCACAAATGACACTCCACCTTCACCTTCACATACTGTTACTTCTACCCCATTGTCTACTCACACTCCAGAAACAAACACTCAATCTTCAACTCCTTCACATATCTCCTCCTCTACACAATCCAACCCTTCTCCTGTCACCTCATCTCCAACCTCCACTCCTCCACCTTCTTCGGCTTCTCCAATTTTACCACCTAGAACCCGCAAAAGAAATGTCAAGTACTACAACCCACACTTTGTCAACAATACCACTCTTCATTCTATACCTCCTGCCCTTGAACCCCATACTTACCTCCAAGCCTCCAAAGATCCTCTATGGCGTCAAGCTATGGACAATGAGTATAACGCATTGCTTCGTAATCACACGTGGGAACTTGTTCCTCCAACTTCTCATCATCCTATCGGATGCAAGTGGGTATTCCGTATTAAACGGCACCCGGATGGTACTGTTGATAAGTATAAGGCAAGGCTCGTCGCAAAAGGGTTCCTTCAAGAGTATGGTAAGGATTATTTTGACACGTTTAGTCCCGTTACTAAACCTGTAACTATTCGAACCGTTCTTTCCCTTGCTTTATCTCGAGGTTGGTCTCTACGTCAACTTGACGTAAATAATGCATTCCTGCATGGTACTTTACAAGAGGAGGTCTACATGGTACAACCTCCTGGTTACACAAACCCACAATATCCGAATCATATCTGTAAGCTCAAACGGTCACTTTATGGTCTTAAACAAGCGCCACGAGCGTGGTATATGGCTCTTACATCATTCTTACTTGACTCGGGTTTCAAAAAGTCCCTTGCCGATGCTTCCCTTTTTATATATAACCGTGATGGTACAATGTGTTACTTTATGGTTTACGTCGATGACATTATACTAACAGGTAACACTACAAGCTTTCTTGATCAGTTTGTTACTAAGCTAGCTTCACGGTTCTCCATCAAAGATTTGGGCTATCCAAGTCATTTTCTTGGAGTTGAATTAATACCAACAGCTCATGGTTTGTTCCTCTCGCAACACAGACACATACTTGATTTATTAACCATGCATCGCATGGATGGGGCCAAGCCTGTTCTCACACCATTATGTTCATCTGAGACTTTGAAACTTGATGATGGTACACCGCGAGTGGATCCCTCACCTTATCGCAAGCTAATTGGATCTCTTCAATACCTTGCATTCACAAGACCAGATATTTCTTTCGCCGTCAACAAACTGTCCCAGTTCATGCACGATCCATCTCAAATGCATTGGCAAGCTCTCAAACGCTTGCTACGCTATCTTAAAGGGACTTTGTATCACGGATTATTTTTGAACAGGAAATCACGCACGGAACTTACAGCCTTCTCAGATTCAGATTGGGGAGGGGTATCCACAGCAGGACGGTCAACAACAGCATACATTTTGTACCTTGGTTCGAACATCATTTCATGGAAATCTGCTAAACAGAAATCGGTCTCACGTTCCTCCACCGAAGCCGAGTACAAAGCACTCGCTAACGCTGCCGCTGAATTAGCATGGGTGGAAAATCTCCTCACGGAACTTGGTTTAACACTCCCAGCTCCTCCACGACTTTATTGTGATAATTTAAGTGCCACATATCTATGTGCCAACCCTGTGTACCACTCTCGCATGAAACACATCGCCTTGGATTATCACTTTGTACGTGAGAAAGTAGCAGCCGGGTCTTTACGAGTTCATCACATCAACTCTAAGGATCAACTAGCGGATGCACTCACTAAACCATTGTCTCGAGCTCCATTTTTATCGTTGCGATCCAAGATTGGAGTCTCTGACGGATCCTCCATCTTGCGGGGGCGTATTACGAATAATAACATGCACTGAATTACAGGTCATAGTTAAATTAGATTAAATTCAAATATTGTTGTAGTCAATGGTTGTTAATAGGTTGCCTTGTATAGTCCTAGAATTGCTCCTGTAATTTTGTATACTTGCCTTGTATAGTCTGTATACCACTGTTATATATTGATGAATAAGATTGAAGGCAATTATAGAAGCCTTTTACATTCAAACTCTCATAGTTTTAACACCTCCAAACCAATGTAAAAAATTAGGGGAACCCCATTTTTGTGATTTATATCATCTTAATCTTTTCAAAAGGAAAAAGAGTTTACTCAATTATTTGACATGGATCTATAACTGTTTGGTAACCCATTTTTGTTTCGCCCCTTTCCTGAAGTTAAGTTTTCCGATCGTTTTGAAACAAACTGAAGAACAAAAATGTCATTCACGGGAACGTTAGATAAATGCAAAGCTTGTGATAAGACCGTTTATTTTATTGATTTGTTGTCCGCAGATGGAGTAAATTATCATAAGACATGCTTTCGATGTAGCCATTGCAATGGAACGCTTGTGGTTTGTATCTTTCATCCCGTTATTTTCCTTTCATGGTGTTTTAAAATGCATGTAGTTCGTAGTTCTTGATGGACATACGAATAACACATTTTAATGTTCATGGAAAACGATTCTAGCTTGTATATCTATAGCGATAAAGGATTAGCGCGCTTTTATGTGGATTTGTTATCTTTGTAGCACCTTATATACATTCACATAAACAACTCGTCTTGCATTGATTCAAGATCGATGGTGGCATGGTAGATTGTTTTTCTTCATTCTCATAGTAATGTGAATGCCATAAGAAGAACTTTGTACCATTTGCATCCTTAATCCGTAATGTGAATGTCAAAGCCAGTTGTTTATGCTACTTGATTGAAATGCCAAAAACCTTGTCTATTTAGTTATCTTGTCAATAGTTCATTTTTACTTGATTCAGAACAACAACTGTAACTAGCTTTTCATTTTAAAATGTTCAATACTGTGCTGATTTAACTCATTTGGGCAGATGAGCAACTACTCCTCAATGGATGGAGTCCTCTATTGCAAGACTCATTTTGAACAACTTTTCAAGGAATCAGGGAATTTCAGCAAGAACTTTCAAACATGTAATGTTTACTTTCGCTTCCTTATTAGTATACCATACTCTAGAGGCAGTAACTTGTAGGTTAGGTCCCGAATAATAACAGAAATGAGTAATGTAATGCATATGCCATTAAACTTATTCTTCCATTTTGTCGCCCGGATAGACCATTTGGGTGCCGATTTTCTAACAATAGGGGTTGTCACACATAGCAAAGTAGCATCAAAACTCATAGCCACACTCTCGTGTCTCAGAAAGTTTATTTGTTATTGTAATGACGATAGCTCGAATGGCACATATGCTATGTTTATTGGGCTAAACGTTTTACTTCAAATTTTGCAGCAAAACAAGAAAGAGATAATTCAATGGTATGCTAGTATACTTCATATGGTCGATATTTTATTGTTGATATATATTTGAAATATATTCAAATAAAAACATTTTTGTTATGTAGACAAGGGCACCAACACCAAGCAAACTATCGTCTTTGTTTTGCGGAACTCAAGACAAATGTAGAGTTTGTAACAAAACAGTTTATCCTCTTGAAAAGGTTTGTACATTATTACTACTCATTACAATATATATAAGGCATGCCATGTATATAGGTCAGCACATGTGGTTATGAATTGTAGCTTGAGGATCACAAGTTTTGCTTTGTGTAAAGCAAGCGATCATGATCTAAAAACTTTTAGCGATAGCCGATATGTATCTTGGTACAACATGCATCTTAAATTCTTAATGCATGAGCGGTTTGTGAATTTGTGATTAGATGACAATGGAAGGAGAACCATACCACAAGTCATGCTTCAAATGTGCTCATGGAGGATGTCCTCTTACACACTCATCATATGCTGCCCTTGATGGTATCCTATACTGTAAGCACCATTTTGCGCAACTTTTTATGGAAAAGGGAACTTACTCTCATGTCCTAGAGGCCGCAAATAAAAAAAATGTTGCATCATCGTCTGAGGAGCAACAAGAACAAGATGAACAGCAAGAAGAACAAAAACAAGAACACGAACACAAACAAGAACAACCAGAAGAAGATGGTGAGGCCACTAACAACAAAGATGTTGACGATAAAGACGTTAATGATAGCCAACCCGAACCACCAACCGAGGATGAGCTAGCTGAACAACCCAAAGAAGAAGAAGAAAAAGAACAATCCAATACATATTAAGCATATACACCAATACACGAACTAACACATTTTTTATTTGGATACTTTGTGATATATTTTTTATTTTACATATCTAAGGAAAAAGTTCAAACATTAAATCTTTCAGAGGAAATACGTTCTATACCCTTGAATTTTCATTTATGTATGTATTCATCGGTAAGAGATTGTGGTTAATCTGATTGTAACAATGTATATAATTTTTATTGTATATATAATTCAATACAGAAACATGTAAAAAAAATTATACAATAGTTAATTATCTATTAGCTTTTATATTGTGTGCAGATTGGCTAGACTTACGACTTTAACATTCTGTTATTGAGTTTTAAAAGAAAGGGAAAAAAAAAAAGTAAAAGAAATGTTGGTTGATATGTTCTTGAAATAGAAGAAAAGAAAAAAGAAAGTAATCATAAATCATGTTTTTAAATTAGAGAAAAAGTAAAATAACTTCTTCAAATTATATGTAGCACTTTTAATTGTTAGTGACAAATCTTTTATAAAAAGAATATGTAGCAGGGGCGGAAGTGCGGAACTATTCATTGGTCAGGGGTAGCGGTCGCTACCCCTGAACTTTTACCCGGCAGTGGAATTTTTTTTTAGTTTTATGTTTTTCGTACTATCTTTCGTATTTTGCGACCCCTGAAACAAATTTTCGCTACCCCTAAACAAATTTTCGTACTATCTTTCATATTTCGCTAGCCCACTAAATGTTAAAAAAAAAAAAAAAAAAAAACATACAAAAACATACATAAAAAATACATACAAATGAAAAAATGGTTACAGAAAAAATTAGACTCAAATTGATAGTAGACTACTAGCTTGGGCCTTATTATTAAAACTTATGTAGTGGACTAGAGGGCTTGGACCAACTTAAAAAAAAAAAAAAAAAAAAAAAAAAAAAAAAAAAAAAAAAAATTTGACTAATTGTTATCTATTGAAAACGTCAAGTTAAAGACCAGAAGAAGAAAAGAAAAAAAACATGCGCCCCTTTTTCCTTAAAAAAATATAGTAATTGACTAATTGTTATCTGCTTGACTACTTGTGCCATTCGATTATTCCCCTTCCTGGCTTCTTGCTCTTTTGCCTTAGGTAATTTCATTTTTCAAGTTTATTTCAATAATTTCAATAATTTATGAATACTGTATTAGGGTTTTGCCATTTTGGTTCAATTTTATATGTTATTGTGAATTTGTGATTTCTGATTAGATTGAAAAGATTGAGTTTCGAGATAGTTAGGTTCAGATTGTTACTTTGTTAGACTGCTTAGGTAGTTAGGTTTATTATACCCTTGAAAAAATAGTCAATCTTTTACTAGATTATTATCATATGTTTTTGTTCAATTTCATATGTTAAATTGTTAATTCTAAGTGCAATTTGTAATCTTTTTGTATTAGGGACTTCAGACTTGATTTTTGATAGTTGAAACATGAAAAAACAAGTGCATATTGGCAATTTTTTTAAAAGAAAATTTCAAGAGAACGATGTTGGTTCTAATAATGTTGATGATATTGGTTCAACTCCTTCGGGTTCAACTCCTTCGGGTTCAACTCCTTCGGGTTCAATTCCTTCGGGTTCGATTCCAAATGGATTTGATTTGAATGATCTACCTTCGGACCCTTTTGATAGACCACCCATTGCTAGTTATCATCCTAATCAAGTGGATGATATAAGAAGACGCTATCTTGTTAAAAAAGCTTTTCAACCACGAAATCATAAATTTCCAACCAAAATGTATGGTAAAGATAAGAGACGTTTTGTTGTACAATGGTTTGATACATACTCGTGGTTAGAGTATAGTGTTAAAATAGACAAAGCCTATTGCTTATATTGTTATTTATTTAAAGAAAAAGTTGGCAATCAAGGTGGAAGAGATGTTTTTTCAAGTGAAGGCTTTTGTAATTGGAGTAAACAGGTCACACGAACCTGTTAAAGTCAAACACGAACACGACCTGTTAACTAATCGTGTCATTTTTCTCAAACACGAACACGACACGAAAATTAACAGGTGCACCTGTTAAAAAACATGTTAATATGCATATTATAAAAGTCTTGACTAAAACTTAAAAAAAAAAAAAAAAAAAAAAAAAAAAAAAAAAAAAAAAAAATCCTTAACAATACAAAAGCTTTTACAAATCTTAACTAATACATAATGATAATAATCCTTAACATTACAAAAGTTCATAAAACTCTTAATTTTAAGGATTATATATATATATATATATATATATATATATATATATATATATATATATATATATATATATATATATATATATATATATATATATATATATATATATATATATATATATATACTAGCCTATAAACCCGTGATAAATCACGGGTGGCTTATAAAATTTGTAAATTAACATAGTTAAATACTACAAAATCGAATGAATATGTAAGTCATGGGCAAACTTATAAAAAGTTCAAAATAAACACCGTTAAATTTCATAAAAGCCTATAGACCCGCCAAAAGCATGGGTTAACTTTTAGGATTAATTTTATATATCACCCTACTTTCATGATTAATTTCATATATATCTAAAATGCAAGTATTGAATGCATAATGTACAATATTTTTAATGCATGTTTGGGTATATATAAAATTTCCAATTAAAAAAAAAAAAGGAGATATGAAATTGCCCCAAACTTTTGAGTAGAGAAGTATAGTAAATTACTATGTCTTTCAAGTAAATTATATTAAGAAAAAAAAAAGTACCGAACAATGAGATAGATATCTAAAGTGGAAAGTAAGTGTGAGGCTATTGTGTAGGTAAGCTTGTATGTAGAAGTGTAGAAAACCAAATGTTCGATTAAATGCTTCAGTGCCATTGCAATAAGTGTTTTCGGTATGTAGACTCAAACTCATCAAGACAATTCAAATGCAAACGCGGACGTAAATGCAGACGCAAATGATAGAAGACTGTTAAGACAAGGCAATATAAAGTGAGTTATTGAAGTAATAACAAAATGAGGTAACTACATTTTTGGTCCTTGTGGTTGTACCAATATTTCACTTTTGGTCCAAAATTCAAAAAATGTTTGATTTTAGTCCAAAAGTACACCTGGCTTCCAATTTTGGTCCAAAAGTTAACCATTCCGTCAATATAACCGTTGGCTTTTACATGTGCCATTCACGTGAGGGCATAAGTGTCTTTTTACAAATAAAATTTATTTTCTTTTATAATAAATACATACCCACCCAACCTCCCCTCCCCCAATGTCTGAGACAAAAAAAAAACCGAAACATGGTTCGTTGCCCTATCTGTGGCTCACCAGCGGTTATAAAAACTTCATGGACGCAATTTAATCCAGGAAGACGTTTCTACTGTTGTTCTAAAAGGGTAAGCAACGAATTTATATTTTCCCCAATATTTTCTTGATTTTGACCTAATTTTGAAATATGCTTTAATTAGGGTTCCAATCATGGGATTATTGATTGGTATGATCCACCAATGTGTAATCGAGCTGTGCAAATTATTCCTGGGTTATTACGAAACATGAATGAGTCACAAGCTATTGTTGCTGAAAATCGTGGAACAATAAGAAGGTTGAAAATGATGTTAGTTTTTAGTTGGGTATTTGTCCTCATTTTATATGTTTTCAAATGATGTTAGGGTTTAGTTTGATCTTAGTTGGGTTGCACACCTAATGGCAGTCAATATGTAGTTGTCACTTTTGTTTAATGGCAGTCAAAATGTAGTAGTGAATGGTGTGTAATGAAGTACTTTGAATGAATGAATGAAATGAAGTTGCTATCATCCATGTTTTTTTCAAACAACTGCACAGTAGGTGATGTTGCACACCTCCACAGCAGTTCTTTAAATTGTTGCCCCCTCCAATCTAATTTCATATTGTCATAGATATGTTTCAAACAATATCTATGCTCAGCTACTGGGAACATTTCTTGCAGGGCAGGTATAAGACCCTAACACACAAGTTCAAATACAATAAAATTATAGTTGGTGCAGTGAATGAATAACAAAATAAATGCATTGAAAATCATTTAGTAAGTACCTTTTGTCTATCTGTCACAAAAGTAAAATTTGAATTCTTGAATAGCTCCAAGTCATCTCCTAAGCAGTCTAGAAACCACTTCCAAGCTGCCTTGTTTTCAGACTCAACCACTGCATAAGCCAAGGGATATATCCCATTATTTGGATCAACTTCCACTGCAGTCAATATCTGTCCTGGATATGGTCCAGACATGAAACAACCATCAAGACCCAAGAGATCTCTCTTTCCAGCTTTAAATCCACCTTTTAAACCTCCCAAGCATACATAGATTCTTCTGAATTGCCTTGTTGGACTATCTGGTGCACAGTTTCTATCCACATCAATCTTGATAGTTGTGTCTGGATTTTGTGCTTGCAATTCTAAGCCATAGTCTCTTAACCTAGCATACTGCTGGATGTAATCCCCTTCAACCCTATCCTGTGCCATTTGTTTTGCCCTAAAAACTTTTGAGCTTGAAACACCTAATTCAAATTTCTTTTGTATTTGATCTTTCAAAGCAGCTAAAGGTATCTTGGGGTTTGGTTTTATTGATTCTTCTACTACTTTGGAAAGAAACTTAGCTGTACACTTTTTCACATCTCTTGTTTGTAAACAAGTATGGTTATCTTCAAATATCTTGACATACCAAGTTTCTTCCTTTGATTTTGAACAATGTAGCAGCCATGGACAAGATTGACTGTCTATAACATTGACATTAGGGTTTTCAATCTGTGATCCACTAGGCCTATCACATGGTGTTTTTTTTTTATTAACCATCTTGGGCTTCTTAACCTGTGATCCAGTTGGCCCACTAGGCCCAAACTCAGATTCACTAAAAACAGGTACAATCCCTCTACACTCTGCTCTTACCCTGGTTTTATCATTCTTTTTCAAGTATATATCCCTTCTTGCTTCAACTGCAATTCTTGAAACCATCTCCTTTATCAAACCTTTGTTACCAAAAGTTTGCCCAACAAAAAAGTTGTCACTATAGAACTTCCCATCTACAGGTTTGTGTTGATTTGCTAACTTTTTTAATGCTCTTTTCCTGTTACACTCTGGATCATCTGAATCAGTGCCACTTTCAAAAGCTTCCAAGTCTTCTTCTTCTAAACATGGTTCATTTTCTTCAACTGTTTCATCTTGGGCCTCATTACATCCTACCCACTCAACATTAGCATCAGTGTGCTTCCTAAAATCTTCCATATCAACCTCAAAATCACCAATACTATTTTCCCCATCCATATCAAAATCACTGTCTTCACTGTCATCACTATCATAACTATCAGAACTCTCCTCATTTCCATCACTCTATTTACTATCATTTGGGTCAGTTTGCTTAGGCCTAGCACTTGACTCTCCATTTTCAGGGTCTAGGTCACAAAAGAATGGATCAAAGTCATCTTCTAAGTTAGGGACCTCATTTGGTTCAGGTATTTTAGGAAGGTCAACAGGGTGCATAACATACAACTCAATGAGTTTAAACTTATCAACATGCTTTATCAACCCCAAAACATCACTGTCATTGTATAACATATAAAGACCACTATCTAAATTGCCATTTGGAATTTTATAGCAATATTGCATCTTTGGATTCACATAACCTAAGCCTGCTAACATACTTTTTACTTCAACAATTGAAAACCCATCTGCATCAATTTGATCAAACCAACTTACCTTTCCATCATTGTAGACACGCTTGGGTGACTTGGTAAAGTAACCACCATGGTGTATTTCTAGGGAGAAAATTGTTGAAAATTGACCTGTTGCAACAAAAATTGATGATTTAAAACTCCCAACATTGACAAATTTGTACAACCCATTAAACCACAAATACAACCATAAACCCTAAATTACATAAACATAATTAACTTACTGTAGACTTTGTATGGATCAAAGGTACGACCAACAGGTCTCAATACCCATTGACAAAGCAACATTTAGGGTTCTTCTCGATTAGGGGTTTTTTTTGGGTGAGAATTTGGATCGTGACAAATATGAGGATGAGTTGTGAAATCAGTCGTTTTAGGGTAATATACCACTTCCAATTAGCGGGAAATGTAAAATGACCAACATACCCTTGTTATCTAATGAATAACTCACGTGTTTCTCACATGACACAACGTTTTGACGGAATGGTTAACTTTTGGACCAAAATTGGAAGCCAGGTGTACTTTTGGACTAAAATCAAACATTTTTTGAATTTTGGACCAAAAGTGAAATATTGGTACAACCACAAGGACCAAAAATGTAGTTACCTCTAACAAAATTGCATGTTTACATCGTCACAACATCAATATGGCAATACTAAGACATCAAATTCTAAACTACCAAGATCAAAATAAGGTTCATAGTATCTTTGTTTTCATCTTCGATTTTTTAGAACACAACATTTGAGTATAGACATTTGAGTATAGACTGAAGTTACGTTTTTGAGATTTTTTTTTTTTTTTTTTTGGTAAAGGGTTACCCCGGTAGGATTATGATTTAGATAGCACATGGACACTTCCACTCTTTATAGTCCACAAATGGCTAATTCATAATCTTCTAAACAACACACTTATCCCATCATTGCGGTGAATAAAATTTAAGGGACTCATTAACCTCACATTGCCACCAAATAAGATAACTTTATATCTAAATATAAGTCCAAACTCCGGAACAACACGATTAAACCACAGCCAAACTAACTGCTACTTTGCACAACTACTCTACATTGCAACTTCAAGAGCTTTAATAAAGAGAACCCATCTCACAAATAGACAAGATTCAGATGTATTTTTGGCTACACGCTATAGACGGCTAAGATATTTTTGGAGTCACATACATACCCCTGCAACTATAGTTTAACTCAAGTTCGACCCGTCACGGCATAACTTAAAAACGAAACTTTTAGATCACTGTCTTACAATTCTTTATAACATTTCATCGAACACCTTATATGTGCTCCTTAATTCACTTGACTTATTCTACACCCCATAAAAGAATTCAAATTATCAATGACAACAGCAAATATATTTCAATTATAATAGATGAGTCTAGACCTTAAAAACAATGATACAGTTACTTCAAATGAAGCTAATGAATAAAGCAAACGAAACCTGAGTTAACACAAAGTTGACATACTGAAATTCAATCTCCAATCGGAACTTTCTCAAGACATCTCCAAATCAACCCATCAAAATCCAAGAACATAACACGTTGACGTTAGAATTTAAACTCAAATAGAGAATAATGATACTTATGAGATGAAGATGAACACGACAATCAAAGAGAGGAATGATATGCAAACGTATAAGTTTCCTACAAAAAAGCAAATGACTCGGCTTATATTACGAGAATATTTGACAACTTTCATACTTACACAATAGAATGAGGGTGGAAAGTCAAACAACAATTGGAAGTTGTTTAATATCATAGACCGTAAATTTGCTTTATTTTCGGATAACATTGAAGGAGGGTGAAAGTCAAACATGGTGATTAAATGAATTGCATATGAGGTGGCTTATTTGACATGGCATTTGTGACGTGTATAGACTGCCAACATGGCTTTAATGAGGTGTCAAAATTTTCAAAAAAACCTTCTTTTATTATATATACTAGCTTAGATACCTGTTGACACCGGGTAATTTTTTAAAGAAATAGGTCAAATGAGATGATAAGAAAAGTAATAACATAAAAATGTCCATTTAAAATATAAAACAAATAATGAGACAATGCGTCAATTATCAAATTAGAAATTGCTTCTGTTATAATTACGATAACAAACGTCCAAGCTTGGGCTATCCAAAATGTATTGACTTGAGTAGCAAAAGATGTGCGTAAGCACCTATCGATTTACAACGCAATGTCGATGCCGTGCACACCTAATAGACAATGCGTCAATTTACTTTGTTACAATTTAGTTTCATGAACATTCCTTGACATTACTCTTTTTAAAATAAACACCTCTACTTCATGAAATTCAAATTGTATAAGTCAATTAGTAAGTTATATCACGAGTTTATAATTACTAAACACAATCATAATCTATACACAGATCTATCTCATGTGACCATTGAGTCACAACAAATGCATCTTGACTCGTGCATTGGGACTTCAAGAAAGCTTCTTTCTCAGAAGCAATATCCATTCTTTCGTCATTATCCCGTGATAGTTGCTGTTAATACTCATATTTTAACCACTAATTGTAAGTGATAAGTATAGGATCAATAGCCTTAGCTCACATCTTGAGTCATAATAGCATTATAATAGGAGAAAACCTCGTCCGTCTACTTGTTTTATAAAGATTTATTCAACAAATGAATGTGTCATTTCAATATGATGTTTTTAAAATTAGTTGTTAAATACATAAGAAGTGATTTGGCTTTATTAGATGCAAAGATAGAAAAGCGAAAGTTATGTGATAGATCCAAAGATCAAAGTCTTCAAGTCTGCCCTTTTATATCCTTCTTCGAATTGCAGCAAAATACAATCATATAACTAATAAAATCCTTACTATATGATAGAATAAGATAGATACATAAAAATAATGACAATAATCCGATTTTTTTGATCAATTTTGGGTTCTTTGGTAACTTCTGAACATCGTCATAATCAGTTTCAATATTTTCCTCTTTAATTCCTCCAACGGCCCCTTCAACTCTTGGCTAAATACCAATTCGAACTTTTGATCCTCTTTGATAAACTAAAGATGACATGTTGCGGTTTTCAGGAGCTCACCAAATGGTGTTTGGAACCCATAATACAGCTCAAAACTTGTTTTGAGCCTTTGGTTCCCATGGGTGAAATGGGTATATTTTACATTTCTTCCTTGGCATTTTATCGTTCACCATATGCTTCATGAAAGCCTCACTTTCTTTGCCCTACCACAAGATGTTAGATTGTTAGCTTAAATGGTATTGATTAAAAGGCTACAGATTCAATACACGACTAAATTATATGATTATTTAAGAAACAAAATATTTTTGTTTAAATTAATATAAGGTATCAAACACAAATTTCCTTTTTCAGATTAATGGTAGATAGCGGATATGAAAAAAAAATGAAGACCCAATCATACCCCTTCAATTTGTCACATTCAGATTACAATGATACTATATGATTTAACCCTATTCAAATTTAAAAAATCAATCAACGAATCAAATGTTGAAAGAGACTATTAAGTAATAGTCTCTTTGGCATTGTTAGCTATTTTCTCATCAAATGGCACATGTCTTACCTATCACCGTAGTCCAATCTTCTTTCCTATTTTTGTTTGAATTAATGGAGGTCGGCAAAGCTTGAAGAAATAAACGTTTTTTACTTACAAAGATACAATCGGTTGACCGGGTATGCCATCGAACCAATCACCGTAGTCCAATCTTCTTTCCTATTTGTTTGAATTCCTTACAAATTTAACCCAATTTCCAAAATTTAAATAGATCCATTATCAAAAAGTTCTATTACTGAAACAATATATCATTTGTAATCAGTTGGCGAACAAACCATATTTTTTAAAAAAATTGGTCAAAAGTGTTGTAGATATACCCGGCCTCACCCATCTCATAATTGTTCATTTTGACCCAAACTTGTTCCACTTGTTTGAACCTGCCCCACCGACTTTTTTTGTCGCCGCTTTTCAATGTAGGTGATCAAATATAAGTATGCTTAATATAAATGACCATTTAAAAATGAAAATCGGTGTACCTTCCATTTGCCGATGGTTTCCTCAAAAAGTTGAAGTACCACAAGGTTATTTCCTGTTGCAAAATATCCACTCTTAGCATCCATTTCGATCTCAGTTCATAAATTTATTCCTATCCATAATATCCTAATTTTACTGCTTGGTGCAAAAGTATTACCTGCATGGCCGCACAGTTCCACCAGAAACAGGATGACTTACAAACACGTGATCAAAACTACCTTTGTCTAACTTCCTCTCAACCTTATATTGTTGTGAACCACCTACTTGAACCTGAAAATTCATCCATAACGATCATATATATTAGTTCATGAATTAAGATTCAAAATTATCCATCATGTTAAAGAAGGTATACATTATTCTTCAACAAATACAGTTTTCTCTGTATTGTAATTCATTCATAATTACAATGGTGACTGTAAGGTGTTTGATTAGCATTACAACACCTCTAAGAAGACACGTGTAAAACAATATCTTATCTCTTCTATATGGAAACATGAGTTGAGTATGATATTGTATACCTTATTTCTGTACTTCCAATGTTGACATTGCTTTACACCCGTTTCAGCCCCAATTTTAGCACCCAAACGCACTAATTTCAGCCCCCATTTCAACACTCAAACCCACCCATTTCAGCCCTCAATTCAGCCCCTAAACACACCCGTTTCAACCCCATTTCAGCATCCGAACGCACCCCGCACCCATTTCAGCCCACATGTCAGTACGAACCACAACCATGACAGAAACATTGACTTCCTTTGAGTAACACTTGCTGTGAAGGATAATGTATGTTTTATATATCACATCATTACTTCCAAAATTCAATGCCAAACTCTTTATTTTTAAAAAAGATTACTTGAAGGGGTGTTTGGTTAAAAGCTTATTTCGGCAGCGTGATACTTTAACGTTACCCAGCCCGTTGCATAGTGCCAGTCATTAACTACTAATTACAAAATTCACACATATATATTGTTACACACTATACTAAGTAAATATATAAGAATATTGTTTGCGCGTACTGTAATACTCCAAAATTGCCTATACAACTCATTCACTTGTATTTTTAGTTCAGGTGAATTACCCATGATTTTGTTGCGCTGTTGACCGAATGAACCTGCTTCAAGAGTAACTTCAAATCATCATCACATCCTTACCAATTATGTTTTATATGTCATGTTCACTTGGGTCCACCAAAGACTAAATCCATCCAATTATGTTACTAATATTAGGTAGTTTTAAACATGGGCATACTTCCTTACCACCATAGTTAAATACACATGATAGATTAACAAATAATAGACATAATTTGACCCGTTCACCCCTTATTAGAGTAAATGGGTCTATCTTTCGTCCTTTTTATTACTCATTTAACCCATTACATTCATTCAAATAAGCCGTAACTTTTCCTGTCTAAATACTTTCTATTGAAAAGTTATCTTTTAGGCATAGTAAAATTTTCAAGTAATTTGTGTATTTTATGAAATTCAAAATCAAACCAACATGTAGCAGGGAAACCCAACCCGCCTAACCCATTTTGACTCAAAGAAAAGTATTTATTTTTTCCGAATGTATTGCTTTGATCCAAACAAATTTTTACCTATTCCCGACCCAACATGATCTTGTTAACCGGTATCTGTATTTTGTAATCTGTTCACGACCCAAGTGGTGATTAAAACGGACGAACCTTTGTGGCATTACTTATCTAAGTGCTTATCTCTTAACTGCATTCCTAAACAACAATCTCATTATCCAAAACACTCTTCCTAACTGCTTATTTGGTTTATTTAACAGTTGATAAATAACTATTAAACATTTAACAAAAAGTAGTTCAATTTAAAATAAGCAACCCCAAACACCCCTCTTGTCTATCTTATTTAAATGGCTACTATTATGCAGATTAACAATCTTAATAAGCAACCCCAAACACAACTTTTATAGTCTGTAGTTGCATCTAAAACCGTAGTATAAAATTGCAGTTACGAACAAACATCGATGCATTTAGTGATAAGTCTAAAGCATCGCCGAATGTCATTCATATTTGATTTCCCATTGAATTATTGCTGCAAAACACATTATAGATCAGTAACACAATTTTGGAAGAAAAGGAAGAAAATAGTACGGGCCATGGTTCCAAAAGATGTTTAGTTACCAGCTTTTGTAACAAAAAGATAAGCCACCGCAACCGACAAATGTATCTAACTTGGCTAATTATTGGAAGCAAAACTGCCTTTCAAAATTTTTTTTTTTTATTGGAAGCTAAACTATTTTGGTTGTCAATCATATCAATATCATTTTCCCTTTGTACACTTTCCCTTTCTTATTGAAAGTAATGCAAAACTTCTCAAGCATTTTGCGACGTCATTGGTGCTATTTTTCTTTTATATGCAAATTTGGTTTTCATCAATTACCTCAGGTCTTGGCACACCATTCTCTTTGAACTGATACTTTCGTCTTGCCACGGAGATAAAATATGTCTCTTGTAACCCTTAGAGAAACGATTTATATTAAACAGCGAGTTAAATAATATGATGAAAATAAAGTTTCACTATAATAAGATATTAATCTAAATTATATCGAATATTGTATCTAACCTGGTATCCACTTTGACATCTATAGCTTATGCTTTGGTTTGACCCGTCTAACCCGTTAAAGGTGAAAAATAAACCATAAACATTTAAAAACAACAAACTAAAGTGGAAGACTCAACTTCATATTTGATTCATACATAGATTTCATCAAACACTTTGTAGACACATAAACACACACATAAATTAATAGATAGCTTTTGTGTATCAAACACCCAAAAACAAACAACCAATCTCTTATTCAAATTGCAAGGAATTTACCTTTATCGACAACAATGTGTGCTCTTCATTTTCTTCTTGGTTTCTCTTTCAAACTTCTACATCACAAAATCGTATACAAATACGAAAGAACTAATAAACATATATTTTCACTAATTTTGAAATTCATTAAAAATCAAATATGAAAGACTGACTACCTTTTTAAGTGTGTCTAGAAGGGAAAAATATAACCAGGTGACTAAAATTTTTTGAGGTAGTCGATGAAGATAGATATGAAATAATATAAATCGAATGGATTTCAATACAACTGAAACTTACATAAATTATTGGATGAAATTCAAAGTTTCGAATCATTGTAGATTGATATGTGAAGCCTGCAAAATAAAAAGTAGGAATACAATCAGTTCAACCTATATCTAAATCATAACATGTAAAAAGAGAATAAAGAATTGCAAAAGTAGAAGATGAAGAGATGGTGTAGTGATAATGTTGTTTTGATTTAAGATTATGGTATGATATTTTGAATCCGATCAATGAGACATGACATTAAAGGAGTAATTGTAATTGATTTGGGAAGGAGTGTGTACAGGAAGATTGCGTGTTATTCTTCTTGTTGATTGTAACGTATGAATCAAAGCTTATGGTTTTTGATTGAAGGTTATTTTTGGATATAAGTTACACATAATTAAAATCATAAAACCTGCGTTGAACATGTTATTGAAACAGTATTTGACTTTGTCATTTTGAGGAAATATTAAAGACCTTACAAAAATAACCCAAAGAGGAGCCTTAATTGAGTTTTAGAAAAAAGAATGCATTTTGGACTTGTACTTTGTATCTAAATATGGAATTCCACATCACTGCATTAAACCAATTTTTAATGCTTGGTGCTTAGAAGGGCTTGTACAAAAGCTTATTTTATTAGATAATATATATATATATATATATATATATATATATATATATATATATATATATATATATATATATATTAATATTAACAGGTCTTAACAGGTCCAACCTGTTTAGACACGAAACCTATTAAGAACAGGTCATGTCGTGTCGTGTTAACAGGTTTCGTGTCAAAATTGCCAGCTCTAATATTTACACACATATTTAAAGTTTCTTTTTTCTTTCCTTCCAAAAATAATAGGAAGATTTTTTAAGAAAAATTCCTCACATTTTTCTCTACACTTCATTTTCCTTAAAAAAGAAAAAAATAAAAAATAAAAATAAAAAAGAGAGAACACAAAAAACCAAGGTTGTCAGGATCGCGATCCTGATCGTAGGATCGTATGATCCTACGATCCTACATATAAAAAACGAGCAGGATCGTAGTAGGATCTTAATTCTATCAGGATCGGTATAGGATCGTAGGATCGCACGCAGGATCGTAGGATCCTAAACGATCCGATCCTACTACAAGCCCATGTTTTTATCTCGAAGGGAGCAAGATCGTTGTAGGATCGTAGGATCGCACACAGGATCGTAGGATCGTGAACGATCCGATCCTACTAGAAGCTCATGTTTCTTATTGTTTTTTCTTTTGTCATTCGTTTAAATTCATTTATCATATAAAATATTCTATAAAAGTATAAAATTACAACTCTTATACAATAATATATACATTTTCATAGGATCTTACGATTCCGATCCGATCCTATGATCCCGATCTTGTGAAGCCAAAAACGATCCTAGGTAGGATCCCGATCCTGACAACCTTGCAAAAAACATTCAATTTTCTTTCCTATGCTTTCGAATTTTAACTTAAAAATGCAACGTAAATGATTTGTAATGATTAAGTAATATACTTAGTTTTAAACATTACTGGTGTGCACTAGTAAGTACTGTAATACATATAAATCAATTTAGAAAATGACACTAGTACGTTAGAGGCTAATTGCATACGTGAAATGGGAGTCTTAAGGGTCTTTTCGAGTGCTTGAAGAGTTGGGGATAACAAGTCGTAACTCATATATATCGTTATAATTCGTCTTTTTTAGCCTATATGTCCTTCAAATAATCCAGGTCACGTGTTCAAATATCCAAGATATTGTAAGTAATATTCTTGTCTACTGTTGATGCATAATCTGGCGCGGACTGATTCAACGACTCTCCTTGGGCCGTTAGTCGTCTTCTCAAGCCCTAAATAGACCTGTCAACAAAGAGAACCCGTTAGGAGTGGACCCGAGGCCGTAGCCCCGGGATCCACCTCCGACGGTCAAGTTAGTGTCGATGCGATGTAGCATATAATAGTTAGGTTTAGGATAACCTGTTATGTTCTGTGGTGAATGGAACCCCAGCCCTATATTTATAGGACATGGATTAGGGTTTAGGCGTAGAGTGGGCCGCTGTCTGTCGGGCCTGGCCCGGCCCATGTAGGGTCCAGTACGGTACTGGACCCTACATGGGTCAGGCCCGGCAGACAGCGGCCCACTCTACGCCTAAACCCTAATCCATGTCCTATAAATATAGGGCTGGGGTTCCATTCACCACAGAACATAACAGGTTATCCTAAACCTAACTATTATATGCTACATCGCATCGACACTAACTTGACCGTCGGAGGTGGATCCCGGGGCTACGGCCTCGGGTCCACTCCTAACGGGTTCTCTTTGTTGACATGTCTATTTAGGGCTTGAGAAGACGACTAACGGCCTAAGGAGAGTCGTTGAATCAGTCCGCGCCAGATTATGCATCAACATTGTCTACAGAATATACTTGCACACTTGCACTTGCACTGGTGAAATCCTACCCTTCACTCCATGAGCTTTAATTATTTGTGGCAAATTGAGTATATCTTTTTGTCACTATTTTGTTAAATTTGTTTGTAAATTGGTGATGACTTTGTCGATTAATAGAATATAATGTTGTTGGTGATGTTCTAATTGCCTTTGTTTTTTGACCTTGCAACAATATCTAACATTTAGAGTTTGTTTTTTCAACTTTGCCGTCTTTATTCGATTTAAACCACCAAAAATATTATCTAGCCATTTTTTGAAGAAATGATTTGTAACAAATTTATCTAACGTATTTTCTTAAAAAAAAAAAAAAAAAAAAAAAAAAAAAAAAAAAAAAAAAGTCCTGTGACTGTTTCTAAAAACAGTGCTTTATTTTTAGGTAAACTCTTTAATCAAGGTATGTCGGTCTATTCCTTATAATGAAAATTTTGTGTTTTGCAAATATATTAAAATGCAATTTTTTTTCCATATGTATGAGAGAACATATATGTAATTTGTTTAGGGGTGTTTGTTTAAGCTTATATGTGGCTTATGTGCTTATTTGTTTTCGGCTTAACATAAGCCTTTATTTTTTGGCTTATTTAGAGACTTTTGGGTTTATATAAGTTTATTATGATAGATAAACTCATATAAACCAGAAAATTAGGGCTTATATTAAACATAAGCCGAAATCAAATAAACAAACACCCAAATATATATATATATATATATATATATATATATATATATATATATATATATATATATATATATATATATATATATATATATATAAGGGATCAAGTAAGAAGAATAATTAAAATAAGAAGGGTAAGAAATAATTCTAGCCACACATTTCAAATTAGGAGGGAAATTTTGAAGGAAGATGCATCCACTTTTATAGGTGCATCTGAAATGTGTGGTTGTGGTTACTTCTTATCATTCATATTTTAATTATTCTTCCTATTTGATCCTAACTCTATATATATATATATATATATATATATATATATATATATATATATATATATATATATATAAGGGATCAAGTAAGAAGAATAATTAAAATAAGAAGGGTAAGAAATAATTCTAGCCACACATTTCAAATTAGGAGGGAAATTTTGAAGGAAGATGCATCCACTTTTATAGGTGCATCTGAAATGTGTGGTTGTGGTTACTTCTTATCATTCATATTTTAATTATTCTTCCTATTTGATCCTAACTCTATATATATATATATATATATATATATATATATATATATATATATATATATATATATAGAAGGGTACCCGCGCAATGCCGCGACGGGTATCCGGTGACTATTTTTATAGCAAACAAATGTTTTTCATGTGACATTTTAAGCATAGTAAGTCGACCGACCTCTTTTTCTTTTAATTTTTTTTTTCAACTTTTTTCAACCATTTGTCACAACTCGTAATTTCATGTCCTGTTTCAAACGTCGAAATTCCAATTTTTTATCTCGGAAAGTTACTATTCACTTTTACTATTCACAAAACACTATTTATGTCCGAAATTTTTATTTCATATTCTCATAAGTTAAACTATTTTAACGGTAATCCGAGAGTTTGGCGCTCGTCGGATCATTTCTGCAAAAATCACGAAGCCGTGTCCGAGATTTACATTCAGGTTTAAACGTCGGATCATTTCTCTCATTTTACGACAATTCTTAAAGTTTTGGAATTTTACGTTTTTCAGTTCAGCGTTTTACGCGAATTACGCGTTTTTAACCCGCGTTTCCAGTTTTAACAGCGTTCAAGCAACCCGATGGAACTTACCATTCATTTTTATTTTATTATGGAGTATTTTGACAAGTTTAGTCATTCTTTCAAGTTTCATATTTTTACGATGCCCGAATTTACGTTTCGCGGTTTAAAACTTTACGTTTTGCGATTAACGGAACCAAAACCGACTCCGTGAACCAGATAACACCAAGCTTCTCACATACTCATCCACTTATACACATGTGCAGCCCCCCCCCCCCCCCCCCCCACCCAAAGAAAAATATCTAGTCAACTTGACTAATTAATTACCAAAATGCCATTGGATGAGATATTTCCTACATAAACATCAATAACACATTTATATTCATTCCTAATAATCAAAAAGTGAAGTTTTTCTCTTCTTCTTCCTCCCTACATCAAAACCCACGACCCAACTTCATATCAAGATCAAGATCCATTATTTTTCAAAGATCAAAGCATAAAAGTTGTTCCTTTTGTCATTCTAATCAAGAATCTTACAACAAAAACACAAGAAACACAAGGTTTTGCCTCATCTAATCATCTAATATTTCAAAGTGAGTATTCAAAATTATTTTCATGTTTTCATCTAATTAACATATGTATCTCATGGTATTCATGCTTAATTTCATGCACAAACTAGTTATACCACTTTATTTTTGTATACTTTTTGAACATACAAACCCTAGATTGTGATTTAGGTGTTCCTTTGTAAAATTAACTTGATTACTAGTCATTAGGAACCCATGGCACCCTAAGAAGGTGTATGGTAGGATTAGTATAGATTTGTGGAGTTTGCAAGAGTTTTGGTTGATGTAGAAACTAGTTTTGAACCTTGGAAATGGATTTCTAACAAGTTTATAAACATGCTGTCCCATTTTTGTAAATCCAGGAAAATAAGTATATACAAAGTAAACTTTGGCAAAATTTTTAGAAAATACTTTCAAAAACGAATCCGTAGGCGAAAGAACGGATTAAAAAGAGTTTATAACGAAGAAGTTATGATTTTTGCAAGTTTATTGACGAAAACTATTTTCCGGAAAAATACATGCTGTTGGACGTTTTTCGTCGGACAAAAAGAGGCTTTAGACGTAACCCGGAGGAGCCAAGCTTTCCAAAATATATTACTACATACTAAGACGTAACCGTGGATATTAAAGAACAAGTAAAATGGACTTATAACGACAAAGATATTCACGTTTCAATATCGGCAAAAATCCTCTATAATTGGCAGCTTTTAGAAATAATAATATTAACACTACGTAGTACTAAATTCTAGATTTTCTAGAAATATTAACCAAGTACCCAATTTTATAACTAATGAAGTATTAGTTATTACAAGTATATTTTATCACTACGAGGCGTTAATTCAAGGATTTCAACACGAACATTGATACATACGATATATATATATATATATATATATATATATATATATATATATATATATATATATATATATATATATATATATATATATATATATATATTGCAACTAGCTTTATTTTTCTAATAGCCATGTTTTTCCTAAGTCTTGGAAATGTATATTTTTGATAACAACAAGTATTTTTCAAAGAGTAGAGTGGTATAGGAACATGTGCATGGACATTCATAACATCATTTCATGATCTAAAGTAGATCGTTCATCATTCATATTAGGTTGCAGCTAGTGTGCGCGCCTTGTTTTTCAGCTCATTACATGTTCATGGTACCATCATATCAGGTGAGTCATAGCCCCACTTTTACTGGTTTAATTACTTTACAAACTCTTTGGGGGAGATACATGCTTAATTACTCGTGTTATACTTTTATACGATTTCAAATCCCATGGGGGAGAATACATTGCAACAACTATTTTTGTACATGCCCAAGTATTACAAATTCCATACATTGCTTAAGTTGCCTTACTACCACTTCACGACAAGTCCCCTCTATTATCATGGACCGTTAATTTTAGTGTTAAGCGAGAGTGAATGAATAGATCTATTGAGGGTGACGCCTCCATTCGTGTTTGGGTTGCTCCAACGGGACGAATGCATTTCATGTCTTATCAAATTGAGTGCCTGGTAGACACTCTGTTGGGGCCATTACAAAGTCTAGCTTCGGGGTCATGAGCTTAAGAGACAATGTAGCATTTTTGACATTTATGTCGGTTCACTTTATACTTGTGGCTATTGTACATACGAAAATTACTTATGGAATTACGATACTTTTCCACCACTATTACTACGGAATTACGATGCCTTTGCAACAACCTTATGACTGATTTATTACAAACATATTACATTTGGCAGTGGGTTGTAAACACACATGTTACAAGTCTCTTATGGCGGGACTTGGAACTGAGTGAATTTACGATGCCTTTGCTGGGATATCTTCATTTCAATGCATTACATTCTTTTTCACAAGACTCTATGAACTCACCAACCATCGTGTTGACACTTTAGCATGTATTTTCAGGTTTTAAGCAATGGCACGCTACAGGAGGTTTTGGCAGGGCATGGCATGGTCATAGAAGACTCTGATTATTCATTTGGGGACCGTTTTAAATTATTTTAAGGGCCTACTTCCGCATTATTTTTAACAATGTAAATTCAACATTTTGATTTAACTATTTTATTCAAAATATTCAAGTGCAAACCATTTTTGAACTTGTGTTGAGATACCAATTGAGTTACACCCCAGCTACATGTATGCTTCCGCTGAACCCGATTTTGGGGGTGTGACACCATTACATAATAATTCAAATATATTTAAAAATATTATAAATAAAATGACTAAATTACTAATCCATCAACACATTTACCATAACTTTTAGGGACAAAACTATGAGCCCATGTATACTTGGATAAGCCCGGTCCAAATTTTCGGATAGTCCAACTACTAATCCATAAACACATTTATTACATGATGATGGATTAAATGGGTTGTTACAAATCACAAGTCAATGGGTTTTATGAATATTAAAGTTGTCACAATTGAAGACATTTAATTTACATTTGAATGTGGCTTGTTAATTCAATTTCCTATTAAAAAAATGTTTTTGGTCTTAAAAATTTTAAGACTTCTTTATTTAAAAAAGTCCTAAATCCTTTATAAAGTAGTATATATATATATATATATATATATATATATATATATATATATATATATATATATATATATATATATATATATATATATATATATTGGCTACAATGCAATTGTAGCCAATTACCTACAATTTTTGTTACAAATTGTGGGTCTCTGAGTCCTTTTGTAGGTCTCTGACTTCTTTTTGTAAGTCCTTGATTCATTTGCTAATGTATTTTACTGTAGAATTGTAGCAAATTGCCTGCAATGCTTAGGGCACGTTTGGTAGGGTGAAATTCAGAGAAAAGAAATGAAGCTCAGAAATGGAATTCACAGAAATGAATTACCAGGGAAATTGAATAATAATTCCAGTGTTTGGTAACAACAGAGACTTGACCCGAGAAATGAAAAAAATTATTTTTTTTAAATAACAATTCTAAAAAAATTATTTTTTTAAAAAATTATTTTTTTTAAAAATTGATTTTTTTTAAAGTATTTTTTTTAAATAACAATTTAAAAAAAAATATTTTTTTAAAAAACTGAGTTTTTTTTTAAAAAAAAATTATTTTTATATTTTTTAAATAACAATTCTAAAAAAAATTATTTTTTAAAAATTGATTTTTTTTAAAATTATTTATTTATTTATTTTTTAAATAACAATTCTAAAAAAAAATTATTTTTAAAAAAAATTTGATTTTTTTAAAAAATTTGATTTTTTTAACAATTCTAAAAAAATTGATTTTAAAAAATATATTTTTTTTTTATTTTTTAAATAACAATTCTAAAAAAATTATTTTTTAAAATAAAATATTTTTTAAAATAACATTTTATTTATTTTATTATTATTATTATTATTATTATTATTATTATTATTATTATTATTATTATTATTATTATTATTATTATTATTATTATTATTATTATTATTATTATTATTATTATCCTCCCTAAGAAATGGTTTCCCCTCCAAAAGCATAAGAAATGAATTCCTTGATTTTGTACATAGACTCAACTCCCAAAGATTTGCAAATCTCCACCTTTTTATTTCCTCGGCTACCAAACACAAACACAGGAAATGATTTCATTTCCATTTCTTTGATATCATTTCCCCCAACCAAACATGCCCTAAATGTATAATCCAAGCTATCCTGTAAAAAAAAGGGATAATTCCATATATACCCAAAACAAACTTCATAATTCCATATTTACCCAAATGACAAGTTTTCAATGCATGAATACAATGCTTTTAAAGCATGTATTGGGTAAATATGGAATTATGATATTTGTTTTGGGTATATATGGAATTGCCCCTAAAAAAAATTATACAACTAAGTGCACGTGGTTAACCCCTTTTATAACGAACCTGAAGGGCATTTTGGTAATTCCGAGCTGTTTTAATCCTTTTCCCACCATTGGTCACCATTTCTTTCATCTTATTCATCAACAGTTCAACACCCAATCTATAAATATCACAACACTAGTATTCAAATTATTATATAAAAAATAAAAAATAAAACCTGTCAAATCTTTCATATTTCTCACAAGCAACAAACTCTTCTTCTTGCTAGCTAACTGACACACTCTCGCTTACGTCATCATCTCAACCGTCAGTTAACCTTCTTCTTATCCGCCATTGACTCTTGTACACGTCATCACTCACTACCAATAAGGTTTGCTACATACACCTGTATATAGCTCTACTTGTTTGTGTGTGTAATTGATGTTTATCCTATTATATTGTAAATGTGTAATTTCGTTTAATGCGTTATAAGTATTTAAATGTAGCTTAATTGACCAGTATTTGATATTTTATTGAATCCGATAAGTTGTTAGGATATGTATAGATATGGTTGAGTTTTGAGTATGTGATGAGTAATGTTTGTTGGTAAAGTTTGACTAGCGTCGAAGTTGACTATTTAGAATTTGAATTTCTTCCAGTTTCATTTCACAATGTGTATGGCTTTTGGAATAGTATGACATATGATGAATTTTTGCGTGTCGGTCATAGATAGGGATGGCAAAAGTACCCGAAACCGACAGGGAAACCGAAACCCGAACCGGTTGGGTCGGGTTCGGGGCGGGTTGGCGGGTTTGGATGCGGGTTTGGGTATTTATATAATTTTTTAGTCGGGTACGGGTTCTAGTAATACCCGCCCAATTACCCGTACCCGTACCTGTACCTGTATCCGTTTACCCGAATCTATACCCACTTTATTGATATTATAATTAACTAGAATATATATATACATTATATATAATTTCTTCCATATATTTTTTTATATACGTATCTTTATTACATAACATATTTTATTCTGTACATAAATTATTCAAAAGCGTTAAATAGTTTGATACGATATTCATTTTCTTTAACTTAAAAAAAAATGAATATATTATGGTGTTTTCCTTTATTTTTTCCGTGGATTTTAGTGTGACTTAATATTAATACCACCATTTTGTCCATATAATATTCAATTGGGGATAACCGATAAACGGGTGCAGGTACGGATACACTAAAACCCGCCCCGAACCCGACCCGTTGCCATCCCTAGGTCATAGAAACTGATTGCTTATTGCAAAGCTTAAATGATATTGATGGGTAGATAATGAAGTCTGAGTATACCGCTTAATTAGCACTTAGCAGCTAGATGGATGAAAATTTCTTGGCGAAGCCAGGATATAGTGTTAGGAGGGGCAGCTTGGGCTGGTTGGAGGGTGCCAAGCACCAGCCTGTCACCATACTCGCTCCGCCCCTTGGGCTATTGGTATGTTGTCTAATTGTAAGTTGGATTCCACAGGTTTCAGAAATAAACTGCTTACAGTGAACACATAGTTGAGGATATATGATGTACATTTTTAAAAAATGGCTGTAATTGGTTGTCATTTTACTATTAGGACATGTATGCATATAGTTAAGTTTGAGTAGTTAATTGTTATATTGTTTCTAGGGTATATGTTAGTGAACCAAGAAGCTAACCAATCAGAATCGGGTATTCAAATCATCTTTTGGAATTCTGCATAATGCATTTAGATTCACAAATCACAAGTGTGTCTGATGTGAAGTCTAGAGTAAGATTTATGCTTGGGATAGGTTTTCAAACTTAGTT
Source organism: Artemisia argyi (assembly GCA_030686995.1). Classification (NCBI taxonomy): domain Eukaryota; kingdom Viridiplantae; phylum Streptophyta; class Magnoliopsida; order Asterales; family Asteraceae; genus Artemisia; species Artemisia argyi. The sequence continues at coordinate 179,822,123 of CM060678.1, forward strand.
GCCGAAGGTAATGTTGGATTAGTTTGATTGAAGTCATATTTAGTAAGTATTGAAGTCCAATGTCTGATTTGAAAATATGAGCCTACATGATTAGAAGCTCTACGTGTATTTATATTCAGAAAAGGCTGATGGTGTTAATGCATGCTTTGTTTTTCATTTTAAACTCTGAAGCAGTAGCTTAATGGAGGGTTAAAATGACATAATTGAAATCATTTGGTTTATAGTAAGCTTTGGAAGATTAAGGTTCTGTTATATACTTATATTGCAGGTATTTGATATTACAGCCTAATGCGAGTTGGTTCTACGATCCTCTAGTAGTTTGAATTTGACAAAGCGAGGGAGTTATGTCAATATCATGTAGTTTCCAGACTCGTAGTTGTCAAGGTACTAGTTATGGAACATTTGAGCAGCTGAACTTGCCACCAAGTTATGGTTATAATTTTCTTACCAATTCAAGGTTTGTGTCTAAAAATGCGTATAGAAAGAAATTGATTACTTCTAGCATTCATGGTATTAGTTCAAACAAAACTGGCTATAGTAGGCCGAGGTATTCAGTTTGTATACGTAAAACATCGAGAGGTGGAAAATGTAAAACAGCTTGTCAGGGAAATGATTCCATCCCATTTATAAATGGGAATGGAAGGGATGTAGAGTCTATCGAGGCTCAAGATGGAGATGATTCAAAAGAAGAAGTTAGTTCTAGTCCAGACAAGAAGAATGATCCGAAGGATAAAGGAGAAGAAGCGGAACCAGAGGCCCCTACTTTGGATGAGCTAAAGCTGTTATTGCAGAAGGCACGGAAAGAATTGGAGATAGCCCAACTAAATAGTACAATGTTTGAGGATAAGGCTCAGAGGATATCAGAAGCAGCAATAGCATCAAAAGATGAAGCTTTAAAAGCATGGGATGATGTCAACTTAGCATTAATTGCTATTGAAGAGATTGTAAAAGAAGAGGATCCCACTAAAGAACTAATTCAGAGAGCTAAAATGGCCCTTTCTTTAGCCGAGGCTCGGCATCAAGTGGCTCTTGACTCATTAGAAGTTGCAAAAGAGAGAAATGGAGATTTATTGAAAGAGAAGGAAACTCTTTTATCGGCTCAGAAGGATATGAATGAGTGTCGCATGAATTTGGAAAATTGTGAAAAAGCATTAAGTCGGTTACAGGATAAAAAAGAAGAGTTGCAAAGAGAAGTCGTTGCATTAAACGAACTTGCAGAGAAAGCCCAAGCGGATTCTCTAAAGGCCGACGAAGATGTGGCGAACATAATGCTCTTAGCAGAGGAAGCTGTTGCTTTTGAACTCGAGGCTATGAAACGTGTTAGTGATGCTGAAATTGCATTGCAAAAGGCTGAGAAAACTCTTGCCAAGTCCATTGTGGATAGTTCAGAAATTACAACGTCCCAAAGTGTGGCATCATCATCATCAGACGGGGACCCAGTCGGTGACGAGAAAACCACCGAAAATAAATCATTTGAAATCATTAATGAAGGAGACACTGTTGTGGCAACCGGGGGTAATTTGATAGAGCCCATAAAAGATATCGAGTTAAATCTTCAAGACGAATCTAAAATTTCTGATGATAGTGACAAAGAGAATGAGCAAACAACCAAAGACACAGAAAGCGATAATGAAAAGACGAAGAATGGGGTTCAAACAAAAAAGACAGAAACACAAAAAGAATTCACAAAGGATAGCTCACAAGTGAATTCCCCAAAAGCATCATTGAAGAAGTCATCTCGTTTCTTTTCAGCTTCGTTTTTCTCATTGGACGATGATACTGAGTTTACACCAGCTGCAGCTTTTCAGGAGCTTGGTGAATTTGCAAGACAGAATTTAACTAAACTGTTAGTTGGGTCTTTGCTTGTCGGCGCAAGGTATAGTTTTTTCTATTATGTTGTAAAGAAACAAATGCATAGTTGAAGCATGCTTATCGAACATATTGAATTATCTGGGTGGGGTTGGGATTGCGTTTTGAAACAACAGAAATCAGATCATCAGCTATAAGAAAACACATTGCAGGAGACACTGTTGGCGTCTTGTTTTGATGTTTGATATTGCAATAAGGATTTAAGAGGTAAAATCATGAGATATTCAGAATCAGTTTGCCTCCATTCAAAGACTTAAAACTGATTATATGCAATTTGGAAACAAGATAATCAGTTTGCAGACGCAATCCCAGGCACCCTAAATGTGATTCTATATTCAGTCATAGACAACTTCTCACCTACTAAATTTTAGAATGTTGGTGCTAAGCTTGGTTTACTCTCCTTAACAATGTTCATATGTATATGACAGTTTTGCTTTTTATGCTAAACGAGAAGGGCGAACTGGTAAACTGTTTCAGCCACCAAACATTACCAGCACCAGTATCGAAGAAGTTTCATCAAGTGCTGAGCCCTTAGTCAGACAGATACAGAGATTACCTGAAAAAGTTACAAAGCTAATCGAGATGCTTCCACACCAAGAGGTTTGTTTTTCCTTGCTCATCTTGTATTTTGACTGCTCATTTTGATTGCGTGTTTAACTCTGCAGATTAACGAGGAAGAAGCTTCTCTTTTTGATATGCTGTGGTTGTTACTTGGCAGTGTAATCTTTGTGCCTATATTCCAGAAACTTCCAGGAGGTAATTTCATTATAAATTATCCAACTAGATGCGATATACGATATGCGGATTGTGAAGTACTCTGTGTGTGTCACTCATGGTTGTCTTCTATTTGGTTGCATTCATAGGTAGTCCCGTTCTTGGGTACCTGACAGCTGGCATCTTGATTGGACCTTATGGTCTTTCGATTATACGTAACGTTCACGCAACAAAAGCAATCGCCGAATTTGGAGTTGTTTTCTTGCTTTTTAATATTGGCCTCGAGGTTTGAATATATAAATCGTTTAAGATTTCCTGTATGTATTACTTTTATATCAGTTTTGAATTGAAACTGTATGCTGTTTACAGCTTTCTGTTGAAAGGCTGAGTAACATGAAGAAATATGTTTTTGGATTGGGTTCCGCTCAGGTAACTGAAATATATTTGGTTGTTCCACACTTGCAAGCTTGCATTATGCATAGTGCTGTATTACCACATATTTAAACCTTTGTTTGTGAAACAGGTTTTGATGACAGCAGTTGTGATAGGCTTAGGTGTCCATTTTGTATGTGGACAGTTAGGACCTGCTGCAATTGTCATCGGTAATGGTCTGGCATTGTCTTCTACAGCAGTCGTCTTGCAGGTAATCATTGATAGTGAAAATGATTACTCTAATTACATTTAGTATTCTTTTCTTGTCGTACAATTTGATATAGTAAAAAACCTGTTAACCTTATGCTTCTTTAGTGATGCACCACAACACAAAATTGCAGACTTATTCCATTGTTATACAGTACTGACCAGCAAATTTGTTTTCTTTTATCTAATAGGTATTGCAGGAGCGAGGGGAGAGCACATCACGTCATGGACGAGCCACATTTTCTGTTTTACTATTCCAGGTATCCTGTGAAATTAGTGTTTTATTAACTATGAAGACTCTGTGATTCTTATTACTCCTTTCGTAAGACCAAATATGTAAAAAATGGTTACTACATTTATCACAAATGTGAAACTGGAGAGAGCTCAAACTTACAAATTATAAAAAGAGTGTAGTGGACCCATGCACACCCTATCGGATGCTATGAATAGAAGCTTATGGGTGTGAATGTGAATATAGTTAAGTTTGACGAAGTTCCCAAGAAAACATTGCATCTAATATATGCCTCTTTTTCTGCCAGGATTTAGCGGTTGTTGTTTTGCTGATTCTTATACCTCTTATATCACCGAATTCATCTAAAGGAGGGGTAAGTATGTGCACTATTCATCCGATTGAAGATATATACGCTTATTTTATCTCCTATGCTGTTGTATTCTTTGACATTATCAGTTGTATGCATTCTACTAATGATAGTAACTTGATCAAGTTGGTGTGATAATATTTTACTTGTAACTTCTTATGTTCCATTATCTGATGAGTGATGATGGTAACTTGATCACAAATTTGCAACTCTCTTTATTAATGAGCATTTAAAAAAAAATCAGATTGGATTCTTTGCGATTGCTGAAGCTCTTGGATTGGCTGCTGTAAAGGCAGTTGTTGCTATCAGTGCCATTATCGCTGGAGGACGGTTGGTAAGTTCTTTGCATTGCTGAAGTGCCCATGATAGATTTGAGTTTAGATAGAGGTGGCATATTAAGCCTGTATACTTTAAACTGGGTCGGTTTGTGTTGTTTATATCTCAACTTGGTCAAACAAGAACTAGCTAAAAGAGGAACTGTCAGACGGGTGGTAAGGTGCCCAAAGTCTATTGATAAAACCCTCTTAAACTTCTTATTTAAGGATTTAATTGTGATAGTTTTTTAAAACATGTGCAAAAAGTGTTGCGTGTCAATTTGACCCGTCCCATTTTGACATCTACGAAAAATGAACTGTTTCAACGTGATCGTTTTCACCCGTTACCCAACCTGCTGGACTCATCCATATCTGTGGACCCGGCAAGTTTGTAAATGTTGTCACTCACTTGAGATAAGTATAAGAATAATCATTCCTCTTAGAGTCAAGTGATTTTAACCTCACTAGGTTATTACTGTTAGCTACTTAGCTTAAAAAAGTATTAAAGCTTATATTTTGATGCATGTTGTGTCAGTTGCTTAGCTGTGTTTCCTTTGTTGCTGTTTTCAGCTGCTTCGCCCAATTTACAAGCAAATCGCAGAGATGCAAAATGCAGAAATATTTTCTGCAAATACACTTCTGGTTATTCTGGGCACTAGTCTACTTACTGCCCGTGTAAGTGGACTTTAATTCTGTTTAATCATCGCATTTGCAATCACTACATGTTAATATGACTCTCTCTCTCTCTCTCTCTCTCTCTCTCTCTCTCTCTCTCTCTCTCTCTCTCTTAACAAATGAAACAGGCTGGTCTCTCAATGGCACTTGGAGCTTTTCTTGCTGGTTTGTTACTTGCAGAAACTGAATTTTCTTTGCAAGTTGAATCAGATATTGCTCCATATCGTGGCCTTCTATTAGGTCTATTCTTTATGACGGTATGCCTTGTAATCTTGGTTTCCCTCATAATCTATGTATTACAAACTTTATATGAAATTTTCAAGTATTGATACACCATTTTGTTTCTCAGGTTGGAATGTCGATCGATCCAAAACTTCTGGTTTCAAATTTTCCTGTTATTATGGGATCATTAGCACTTTTAATTGTTGGGAAGACCATCATGGTAGTTGCAGTTGGTAGACTTTTTGGGGTGTCAATAATATCTGCAATTAGAGTTGGTCTTTTACTTGCACCTGGTGGAGAATTTGCATTTGTTGCATTTGGTGAAGCTGTCAATCAGGTGCCTAAATTTTTATGGTTAAAATTTCAAGATTTATAGGTAGCTACAATTTGATTAAAACTTAAAATATATGTTTCTTTTCCAGGGTATAATGACTCCTCAGTTATCTTCGTTGCTGTTTCTTGTGGTGGGGATATCAATGGCACTCACGCCATGGTTAGCTGCTGGAGGCCAGTTAATAGCATCACGTTTTGAGCAGCATGATGTCCGTAGTTTATTGCCTGATGAGAGTGAGGTATTATAAGTTCTGCAATTATTCATTGGTGCATTTATTTAGATATATTTGTGATTAATAACATCAAAAACAATTTGTTGCTCTTTCAGACAGATGATTTGCGAGATCATATCATTATATGTGGGTTCGGACGTGTTGGCCAGGTGCAGCACTGTTTGTCATTTACATTTATTATAATATAAAATAAAAGTGAATACAACATCCTTTTCTCTATCTTTAATTTCTATTTCCTACTGTTCTGTAATTTCAGATCATTGCTCAACTTCTTTCTGAAAGTTTAATTCCATTTGTTGCTCTTGATGTGAGGAGGTATAAAGTTACAGTTTATTCATTATACATAAATAATTGTCAAGCTAGTATAAAGTGCTCTGTTATCATTGTATATAACAAGCCTACTGACATGTAAGTTTTGTCATGATGCAAGTGAGCGAGTAGCAGTGGGACGTGCACTTGACCTTCCTGTGTATTTTGGTGATGCGGGTAGTCGAGAGGTGAAGTTACCTAAATGTGATGTTAACTAAATTATTAACCGTATCAAATATCACATTCTGAACTGATTAGTCTGTTCACTTGATTTTTCAGGTATTGCATAAAATTGGGGCTCATAGAGCGTGTGCTGCAGCAATAACTTTAGATTCACCTGGTGCAAATTACAGAACAGTTTGGGCTCTCAGCAAGTATTTCCCAAATGTCAAGACATTTGTGCGTGCGCATGATGTTGATCATGGACTCAACCTGGAAAAGGCGGGAGCAACTGCGGTAGTTTACTGTTACCATCTTATCTCTGTTACTAAGTACAAAATGAGTTGAAATGTGCAGTCATGATAATCATTAAACACACCTTATATAACGCGTTTAACTTTGAGTCGAAAACTGCTGCAGGTTGTGCCAGAGACATTAGAACCAAGTTTACAGTTAGCATCTGCTGTTCTTGCACAAGTAAGCTGAAATTAATAGTAGATGTAGATCGTAATCTGTTACTCATATAAATTTTGTTGATTTTTGACAATTGACACACAATGTTATTATCAACCAACATATCTATGAACAATCACATATTTTTTTGATGTTTTAACTTGGTTTGTTTTATAGGCTAAATTGCCAATGTCAGAGATAGCAGCCGCTATCAACGAATTCAGATCCCGCCACCTAGCAGAGCTTACTGAGGTATTTAATCTTAATATTACATCTTTATTCTTTTACCACAAATCTGAGGTTGTAAAATCGGTGGGTCAGGGGGGTTGGGTAACCATTGAAGACAGGTTGATTGTCTACTTATCATGTTAACATGAAACTCTAAAAATATATTTTGGGCGGGTTTGTCAATTTGGTCGGTTTCTTCTTTAAGTAATACCAGCTTAGGGATCAAACATAACATGAATTGACACATTTGTAACATGGGTCGAAATTGCCACAACAACCACACAGGATTATTATTATTATTTTATTTATTTATTTATTTTTTTTTTTTTAACATGAATCGACACATCGTCCCTTGTGGGACTTGAACCCACAACCTCTTGGTTGGGGACATAACCATCTCACGGATACCATTAGACCAAAGGCCCATTGGTCATAAGATTATTAATTTCAATAGACCTCTTAAGCATGTTGCTTTGATATTGCATTATGTAGCTCTCGGAAGCAAGTGGAAGTTCTCTTGGCTACGGGTTCTCAAGGATGGGGTCCAAATCTAAACCTGCTTCAGATTCTTCTTCTGATGATCAGATCAGTGAAGGAACACTTATAATATAAAACCAGATGGGAAAAAAAAGGAAGAAAATCAAATAGAGGCACAAGAATAGAGCAGAATTTTAAGGAGCGGATAACAAGTTATTGCCCCTCCAGTACAGATTGTACAGATACATATAGCTGAAAAGGAAGCCTTACAATAAAATTCATTATTCATAGCTTCATGCTACTTTGCCCTTTGGCAAAATAATCTTTTGTTTTTACCATTTAGTCTCATTGCACACCTATTTTTTGGTACGTTTCTCGTTAATCCATTGCACATTTTCTTTTAAATCCACTCTTACAAGAATGTTCCAAGGCTGGTAAGTCTTTTTGCAGTTGCGGATTAATGGATCAAATGTTATATTTTCTGATTTTTACAACACAATGATTGAAGTGAATCCAAATCGAATGGTTTGTACCCTGGTTTTGGAGATCTGTACTGTAGATGTTGAGCATAATTTTTCTGGTTAACCAGAGAGAATTAGATGGTACCAGTATGATTAAGTTAGAATATCATTAGGGATAGGATGCATGACATGCTGAGAAAACTTGTATTGACTTCTAGTTTGGTCTCGTTTCAGTATTAGCTATTCTTATTTTTTTTCAAGTTCTGTGGTTTTCATTGCTAATTGAATCCGTTCGTATTTAAACAATGTGTTTCAAAATTCCTACCAATAATCTAAACAAGAACAACTCCCATCTCGAAAATGATGAAATCTAATTCTATCTCTAACTATAATCTCTCTTTTATATATCACAGAAACAAGCTTTGTATAATCATGACAATCTACACACACCCTTAGGTTCTTAATGATACGAATGGCCGAACCAGGCTCAGATGAAACAAGTGCAAAAGCCATCGCGAGCCGCTCACTATGGTATGATAATGCATCTTCTCTATCTTCATCTTCTAAATCAAACAACACTTCCACAGTCCTTGCCGTATGCCCATACTCATGTAACTTTCTATTAATCTCATCAATCTTGAGATAAATTTCGTGAGATTGTGGATGTGTTTTATCAGCTGTAAGAAACTCATGAAATACACCACCGAGCTCAAGAACACTTGTTCCTGGTACTTTATCAATACAATGATCTTTCATTAGTCTTCTTACACGTTTCACACCTTCCCATTTGTTCATATGTGCATATATGTTTGATAAAAGAACGTAATTTCCACTAGTTTCGGGCTCTAATTCTACCAAATGGTCAAGGGCGATCTCAGCAATCTCTAAATTTCCATGGTTTCTCGTTGCACCAAGTAAAGATCTCCATAACACAGCATTAGGCTTCATGGGCATGGTTAGAAGTATTTCCATGGCCTCATTAACCCGCCCAGCTCGACCCAACAGGTCAACCAAGCACCCATAATGCTCCACCTTTGGTTCAAGCCCATATCTCTCCCTCATTGAATAAAAAAACTCACAGCCTTCATCCACGAGCCCAGCATGTGAACAAGCAGATATGACCACCACCATTGTAACATCATCAGGAGCTAACCCCTCTGATCCCATCTCCTTAAACAGCTCAAGTGCTTCACGCCCATACCCATGAGTAGCAAACCCTCTAATCATCGCATTATAACAAAACACATCTTTCTTCGGCAATTCATGAAAAACTTTCCGTGCAAACTCCAAAAACCCACAATTCACATAAAAATCAATCAAAGCCGTCACAACAAACCGATTCACCTTCAAACTATTCTTAACAACATAACAATGAGCCCAAACCCCTTGACTAAAAGCACCCAAATCACCACAAGCATTAATCAACGCCACAAAACTAACCTCATTCGGCTTAACTCCCAAATCCTTTTGCATATCACTAAACAAACACAAAACCTCCATCGAATCACAACTAGACAACATAGAATTCCACAAACCCAAATCACGTCGACTAACTCGACCAAAAAGATACTTACAAACACCAAACTTCCCACATTTCGAATAGAAACTAATCAAAGAAGCATAAACAAACTCATCACACTCAACAGGATCAAGAAACTTAATCAAATGTGTATGCAATGCCCTACCATATTTAACCCAAACATAATTTGACTCTAACTTTGACCCTGACCCACATGCTTTAAAAAGAGATGGGTAAGTATAACAATTGGGTTTTATCCTATCTACACTAAGCATATGCTTATAAACTAAAAAACCCAAATGGGTATTTTCTGCATTATGGTTATGATGGGTCAAAATGTTAGAAATGAGGGTGTTGTAAATGAAAGTGGTTCTGTTTCGGATAAGGGTTTGGTTAAAAATGGTGAGTGCATAGGATAATGAGGTGGGTAAAGTGGAGGATAAGAGGGTTGATAGGAGCTGGGTTAATGGGTATGTGTGGTTTATGAGACCTGATGTGATGAACTGTGTGTGGGTTTGGTGGAATGTTTTAAGGGTTTTGCATTTGGTTTGTAGGGTTTTGAGAAGTGGGTGGGTTATGAAAGGGTTTGTGGTGTTTTTTTTCATGAGGGTTTAGTGTTTTGGTGAGGTGTTTGGAGTCATGGTTTGTGAAGAAGAGGGCCGGCTGGTGGGTAAGGGTGGTGAAGAGGTGTCTAGTGTGTCGACTGTAGACTGTTGTGTACAGATTTTCAATATGGATTGTTTGACTTTTTGTGTTTGACTTTTTTAGTTTAGTTGCATACTTTACATCTGATTTTTATTTATTTATTTTTTTTAATTTAGTTTTAATAATTTAAAGATAGGAGAATTGATTTGCACACATTAAAAATTGACTGACACACTTTAATGCATGCATTAGATACTTGTATATTATTGATATTCTATTTTAACCATTTGTATATTTGAGTATGCAAATAAAAGGTTAAAATGTGGAAATTATTTCACTTTCAAAAATTTGTGTCAACTTTTTGGTTTAGGACTAGCAATTTAGATCGCTTGGATTGATGACAACACCCGAGCAATTTCATGTAGATTTCTTAGTTCATCTATTTTCAACCAACTTTTTGTTATGAATTAGTAAGTTTGTGTTGTGTCAAATGTAGAATGAGATCTGGAGAACAAATGCATAGGTAGTGACATCGAAACATCCACAAACTTTAGCCTTTATTTACCAAAAGTTAATGGAGCTTGTTTATCGGCTCACTCAGATGATGATTCAACTAAATGAATCATTGTAACTAAAGAGTTTTTTCAAAAGTCCTCTTTTTATGTTGACGGTCATTGAACTTGCAATACTTGCAAATTACCACATATTCAAAATCAATAGATTACAAGCTAAAAACATGAAAAGAATGTAATTTTTATAATTAATGCTAAGAACCTCTAACACTTATTACCTTGATTTGATAGACATAATTTATAACATGAATTTCATATCTTTTTCAATTTTTATGATTAATTTTATATATAACAAAGTATAATTACTAAATTCATAATGTATAATATTTAAAACATATTTTCGTAAGTATAAAATTTTCAAATTTAAAGAGATGATATATGAAATTGCCACTAATTAATAGATTTTAAGGAGTCATTTGATGAAAAAAAAAAAAAAAAAAAAGGTGTTTTGAAACTCGGGTCGACTCGGCCGGTTAACCGGTTCGATCGGTTCCGGAAAAAAAAAGTTTAAAGAAACCCGGGTTTCTAAAACTGGGTTAGCCAGTTAGAACCGCCGGATTTGAGTGACTCGGCTCAATCCGGTTCTCGAAACCCGGACGGGTTTTGTTTTTTCAAATATTTTTAATAAAAACCTGGGTTGACTCAGTCGGAAAAAAAAAAAGATAATAAATTGAAAACAAAATTGACACGACGGTTGGGTACTCGATAACTCGACCGCGTAGATTTCGAACCGGAACATCCTTTAAACAGAGAGAATCTGGATGTAGTAAGTACCGTACAAGTAAGTACTCCAACGGCGTTAAAACCTTTGTGAGTGTCCAGGTAAAGTATACGCCACTTGAACAAAAAACCCTAAATTCTCACACCCACCTTAAACCCCAATTCAAAATCCACAGCAATAATAAGTATAATAGGTCTGAAGCTGAAAGCTGTGTGTAAATTACATAATAAAATGGCCTTAATTACTTTTACCAGTTCCTCCTCATCTTCAACAGCTCGTCTGCTCAATTTCAACTCCACCAACAAATTTAACAGCTTCCCAAAAAACTCTGTTTTTTATAGATCAAATTCCCTTCAATTTGCAATCTCAAACACTAAATTCAGCAGAAGCTTCATCACTAACTGTTCCTCATCTTCTACTAGTGGTAAAATGCTATTTCAATTGTTGATACTGATTTATAAATTGTTTTCAGTCTTTGGGCTGTTTGTTTAAGCTTATATAACTGGGGTTTATAGGCTTATCGGAAGCTCATTTTTTCCAGCTTATTTTGAAATGAGCTTATAAAACACAAGCCCCTTACCCCCTATATCTTGTACTAAGGGTGTGTTTAGTCGAAAGAAAACACCCATGTTATCCACACAATTTGTATGTGATAAATAACCCCATTCAGTTTGTTGTTGTTTTTTTTTTTTTTTTTTTTGGGCAAATTAAGAGACTGAAACTAAGAAATATTTTCTTTAACTAAACTGATACTTAGGGGACATTTTGAAAATATACTTATTGTATTGTTAAATTTGAATTTCTTATCTATGTGACATTACTTAGAATATATATGTTCTTCATAGGATCTTTTTGTCTAAGCGATGCAAACTTGATTCGATTTGATTACATGCGTATCGAGAGCAACTCGGACGACTTCATACTCACGATGATTGTGGTTTCATTCGGTGTGTCATGGTATGCATGTGTTAGTTCATGTTATACCAACAAAGATGAACAATGGCCATGTCAACAGCTTTGTATTGGATTGAATCCGCAAATTGCTTTTATATGTCCATCATAATCTGCTAAGCCACATTATCGTCACGGGTTCAAATCCTACCAACGATTGTTATTTTTTATTATTATAATTTTTTATACCTCTTCAAATTTGCGTTGAAAAATCTCGAAATGAATGTGTGTCATCATCGAGTTGTAATCTTGTCTTTATTCATTTCTTTGAGCTCTTGGTGCAACCAGAAAGAATATTAAAACTATAACCATAATAACAAAGGTCGCTGCGGTTAGATTCAATTATGGGAATGTGGCTTTATTCTCAACATAGATTTTGATGCACATGAAAGTGACAAACACAAGTTTGATACATTAGCAGTTGTTCCATAAGTTTGCCGTTGGTCATTTTTGTGTGTTTAATACGAATGATCACATGCTTGACACACCAAATGAAACCACATTAGTATGAAGCGGTTTGGGTTGCTATCAAAGAGCATGTGATTGAATTGGGATTAAAATTGCAGAAGCCACTAAGAGATACATCAATTTTAATTAGTGTCACATAAGATGCATTTGGCTGATAGTTAAGAACTAAAAACCTCATGTTTTGTTAATCTTGCAGCTGTACAAGTGAATAATGAGACCTCTGCAAAGGTCATTGATGGAAAGCGTGTTGCTAAAGACATAAGGGAGGAAGTTGCTGTCGAAATATCAAGAATGAAAGATGAGATTGGGATCATTCCTGGGTTAGCAGTTATTCTTGTTGGGGATAGGAAAGATTCTGCAACTTATGTACGTAATAAAAAGAAAGCCTGCGACTCTGTGGGGATTAATTCTTATGAAGTGCGCTTGGCTGAAGATTCCACTGAAGAAGAAGTTCTCAAACACATCTCAGAGTTCAACAATGATCCCTCAGTTCATGGGATACTTGTTCAGCTACCTTTGCCTTCAGTAAGCTTTCAAATATCCTATCAACTATATTTACCGGGTCGTTGACCTTTTACCCAAAAAAAATAAAAATATCCTATCAACTCATCTGGTAAGAAAATTATAGATTGACGTGTCCTATTGTATTTGTTGGATCAGCACATGAACGAGCAGAACGTATTGAATGCCGTTTGCATAGAGAAAGATGTTGATGGCTTTCATCCTCTGAATATTGGTCGGTTAGCTATGCGGGGAAGAGACCCATTATTTGTTCCATGCACACCTAAAGGATGCATAGAGTTGTTGCATAGATATGACATCCCGATCAAAGGGAAGAGAGCAGTGGTGATTGGCAGAAGTAACATTGTTGGAATGCCTGCCGCTCTCTTACTTCAAGTAAGATTATGCGTTTTTAATTTGAATATGGGTCAACTTGAGTTATGTTTTATTGGTTATGAGTTAATAATTGGTTTAGCTAAAAAGGAAACGGGTCAAACAGCGTAAAAGCAATTACGACATAATTAAGTTTTTACACTTTACAACCTTCTTGAGTTCCTATTTCAGAAGATTGTAATCTTGTTTAATATATTGCGGTATCTAAAATTAAGTCGTTGGTGGCTCAACTCGATCAGCCATGTTTAGAGTGTCCTAAACTAACTGTCTGGTTCGTGACCCAATCCATCTGATATGTCCATTTGTGACTAGGCCTATCCTAATTAGCTTTACCTTGTTGTGATTACTTACACAAGCATTCTGAAAACATTATATGCTATTATCACTGTAGAGAGAAGATGCTACTGTCAGTATTGTCCACTCAAGAACAAAGATAACTAGACAAGCTGATATCATCATATCAGCAGTAGGGCAAGCAAATATGGTTAGGGGTAGCTGGGTGAAACCTGGTGCAGTTTTAATTGATGTTGGAATCAATCCCGTTGAGGTTAGTTATTAACTCATCACAGTTTTCATTAACTTTCATTGATATCGACAATTTTAAACAATGGTTTTGATTTAATATTGCTTCCTTTTTGGCCCAACAGGATGCCGAGTCCCCAAGAGGATATAGGTTGGTAGGGGACATATGTTATGAGGAGGCAAGTAAGGTTGCTTCAGCAATCACTCCGGTTCCTGGGGGAGTCGGGCCAATGACAATAGCTATGCTTCTATCGAACACTCTTCTATCTGCTAAAAGAATTCACAACTTCAGGTAAAATAGAAAATGAATAAATTTGTGGTTTCAGGTGTCCTGACAGCCTTTAGGAGCTTTTTAACCTTGGTGCACTTTTGAAAGGACAGTGAGAGAGATAAAGAGAGATGTAATCTCATTTTGTTTTTCTATAAAGATTTGATAGATTCGGCATATGTAGTGTTTGTCTTTGCATGTAATCTCATTTTGTTTTTCTATGAATGGTTTGGGACTTTGGGTAATATGTTAAAACCAAGCTTGGGTTAAAATGGGTCAGTTTGGTGCGGTCTAAATGAGCTGGGTTTGGTTGACCCACATTCATTTAAATCCGTTTTTTTTTTTAGTTTTCAGATTAGTTTAGCGGCATAGCTATATCCTGCTAGTTTTCAAAATCTTGGTATATAACGATTTAAGAGGTATGCATAAAAAAATAAACTTTGGGCAACTAAAAAAACCCGTGCGACTCTTTTTGCCCATAATCACATTCTTATTCAGTCAGATAAAAGTTGCAACATGTAATCTTCTAGACATCACATGGCAGCTGCAAAATTTCTTGCTCAAAAGGAATCTAGAATTAAATATATCTGGTTGTGGTGTAATATCCTACCAAAGTGTTCTTGACCCTAGTTACTGTATCTATATTGTGCAACTTTAGTATTAGAGGTATCATACATAACACGATAATTGTAGCGATGTCTTAGGTCAAAGTTATTAATGTCTGCTGAGAAAAGTACTGGGCAGAGGTTAATGTGTAGTTAATGAACACAAATTTTCTTAATTAACAAAAAAAACATTAATTACACATTAAATGAACTTGTAAATTACTATATTTGAACATAATTTTCACTTAAATGAATTAAAACATTCCTTTTATAAATAGATTAACTTCTGCCCAGTGGGTAGAGGTTAGCAAAACCCAAAGAAAAAAACCTAACTTTATAATCACTTGTTTGTTACTGATTTAAGTTCACCATGCAAGAGTGTAAAATGTTACGGACTTTAATCTTTTATAATAAATGAAAAATGTTTTATTGACCAACAGAAGAACTCAATTGCAAAATTGAGCATTTATTATTGGCCAAATTGAATTAATTTGGTTAAACTATTGATAAATTCAGTGGAGAAAAAAAATTAAAATATGCATGGCTTTGTGAGCTTTTTTTCTTAATTTCTAACTCAATTTATCAAAATATAACATTTATTTACACTTGAGTTAAATTGAGTTAGAAATTAAGAAAAGAAGCTCGCAAAGCCATGCATGCTTGGGGGTGCATGCATTTGGGTTATAGTTTTTGGTGTCTTTGTTCTTTTGTTATTAGTACGTATGATTAGCATGGTTTTGCCTTGTCAATCCATGTAGTTGATACGCATACTAGTGCGTTTAGGTTAATATGTACTCAGCCATATTCCTGTGTACGTAATGATTTTTTTTTTTTTTTTTTTTTTTTTTTTTTTTTTTTTTTTTTTTTTTTTTTGTGAATGTATTTACCGGGGTAAAACCCTTTATAAAAAAAATGTTATATTTTGATTGATTAATACTAGTAGAATTTATGATCGAACCTTAAACTTTTAAAAAGATGATAATTTTAAATCTAATTTTATAGACTTATGTGTAAAATCTTCAATTTCCATAATTTTAACATTATATATATATATATATATATATATATATATATATATATATATATATATATATATATATATATATATAGTGTATCTTTATTTTCAGAACCCTGTTAAGTGCGGGAACTGTGAGAACTCTAATTTTGCATTAGAAAATATGCATGTTCATATAAAACAAGTATGTTTTCTTACATACACCTTAATACACATACATGCATAACATATATATTCATATAAAAACCTGTTAAGTGCAACAAATCAATAGAAAATGGTTTTATTTTTAAAACCCTGTTAAGTGCGGGAACTGCGAACTCCAATTATACATTAGAAAACATGCATGTTCATATAAAACATGTATGTTTTCTTACATACACCTTAATACGCAGGCATGTGTATTAAGGTGTATGTAAGAAAACATACATGTTTTATGTGAATATGCATGTTTTCTAATGCAAAATTGGAGTTCTTGCAGTTCCCGCACTTAACAGGGTTCTGAAAATAAAGTTCCCCTATATATATATATATATATATATATATATATATATATATATATATATATATATTTGTAAAATCTTCAGTTTCCATAATGTATAATTATTATTTTTTTTTAATAAACTACTTTGTATTAATATTATCATTGTTATTGTCACTGTTACTGTTATTGTTAAATTGATCGTAATTTTAAAAAATTTCAACATCGTATTTGCGTGTCACTGAGTATATGCATGAGATTAAATATAACATATATAAGCATTTATTTTCAATAAATTTGAATTATGTTAAAATATCAAATTAAACTACTCAAACAATAAGATTATTAAACATATTTGATCATATTTTCAAACCCGAGCAAATATTTTGAAATATTATTATTAGTTATAGTCATTGTACGAACGTAATCTGCGTTTAATAACCCGTGTGTAAACGGGTCCAAAATAGAATTTGGATAACGATTAATTAATTTAATTATAATACCCAAAATTTGTAGATGCATGAGATTATAAGTATCTAAATGAAAGAACGAGTTATAAGTATGCATCAAAAAATTTAGTTAAAATATAATTATTAGATGTACTACTTATAGTCTGAATCTCGCGCATGTGATATCAATATACAAAAAAATTAAACATTGTTAAATTTTTATATGTTCGTATTTCAAATTAAAATTTTAAAATAATTTTGATTCAAGTATATTACAATACAATTTATATTTCACTTCTTTAAAACAATATTGGATGCAGTGTTTTCGACTAATTTAAAGGTATATCTTATGAGGATTGCTATATCCATATACATTTTACAAAAACAAATCCACACAAGAAGATGACAACATGTGATTGGTATTTTGATACACTTTTTCTCTTTCATTACACCAATCACATGTTGGCACCTCCTTTATGTGGATTTGTTTTTGTAAAGTGGATGTAGCAATCCTCATATCTTATAGTCGTCCCACATAGCCTTTGTAACGAAAGATCGCTTGTAATCGGTTAAACTCGTGTGTTTCGACCTGTTGCCGGTTCTGATAAAAACGTTTGACTTGTTATTCAACTTTGCTTGCTGAGCTTATTCTCAATCCTATGGACAACACTGCAATCCAACTTCGTTGTCATGTTTTGTCAAATTCAAAGTGTCACTCAAAGTGGTCAAACAGAATTAGATGTGAACAATTTTTCCTTAGAGTTGGGGTACAATCGCGTTGAAAGCTTGCGTCAATGAACGGCACCAGATTTTGGAATGGCGCACCGTACCGGACATGGCGCCAAACCACCTCGCGCCGTCACCACCATGCGGCACCGTTCTTTTTTTTTGGGCTTGTTTGCTGCGTTTGTGGTTTTGATTTTTTTTTCTTAATGAGCGTTTGTGGTTTTGGTCACCACCACGTGGCGCCGTTCTTTTTTTTTTTTTTTTTTTTTTTTTTTTTTTTGCTGCGTTTGTGGTTTTGGGGATTCCAGTGAGTCGTCTGTGACGGAGCAAAGTGGTAATGGTGGGAGGAAGAAAGAGAGATGGGAATTTATTGGGTTAAATTCATAAATGCTTAACTTACTTACAATTTTGACTCATTGTACATAATGCACTTTTTTAATTGTCAAAATGCTTAATTAAGTTTGTATTAGTTGTCATAATGCTTAACAAATGGTTCTTTATTATGCAAAATGACTTAAATACCCTTGGATAAACCACAACAACCAGTTGTTCTACCATAAGCATAATCCAAGCATAACCCATTTTACACAACAACCAGTTGCTTGAGCTTGAACATTATTTGTTAAGGGTACTTAAATGGTTAGGTTAAGGGAGCTTGAACAATGTTTTTCATAAGTTTGTATTAGCTGCCAACTCGAGACCAAACCACAATAACCATAATCAAACCCAAACCAAAACTAAATCCAATCCTAACATCAAATCCATACTCGACTTGATGTAAATCCCATCACCACAAGACCATGACCACTCGACTTGATGCAAAACCCATAACCATGACTCACGGATAAAAACCAAACGACCTAAACACCATGGCCGTGAGTTTAAAACTCACGGCGTGCCCATTAACGTGACCAAAACCACACGACAACAACATGAATAATAAAAATGATACCAAAACCCTCGCGGCAAAGATGGATGATGGTGGGTATTACCTTCTTGGACACGGGAATTAATAGATCGACAAAGATGGATGATGGTGGTGGTGATATACGCGGCGGTGGTGATGTATTCTTGGTGCTAGAGGGAGTTACAAGGCGCGTGTGTTATGTAGAAATGACGGGGAGGTTGAGAGGAGTAAGGTGGTGATGGCGGTGAGAGTGGTGATCGACGGTGTAAGCTCCGGTGGCCGGAAAGTGGCTGGAAATTATGGGGGGGGGGGGGGGGGTAGCTGCTTTGGAGAGGAGAGGGTAATGAAAAAACAACACTTAATTAAGTTAGTATTTGTAAAAAAAATAGTAGTAAATGTGTTTTAATGAAGCATATTGACAAATAGCGTAATGAAGCATTACTTCTATGGAGGGGCGGTAGCTGCTTTGGAGAGGAAAGGATAAGAAATGACGAAAGTACCCTTAACAAATAGTGTAATGAAAAAAAACACAAACTTAATTAAGCATTTTAACAATAAAAAAAGTACATTATGTAGAATGAGTCAAAATTGTAAGTAGGTTAAGCATTTATGAATTTATCCCGAATTTATTTGAGACTTCTTTACTTGTTTCCACTAGTAGTGCTAACGAGCGGGGTAACCCGCGCGTTGCTGCGGGAGCGTTGTCGTAATGTTTATTTAGATGCAATTGTTGAATGACTACAAACTCAAGTGTTAACAAATCGGTTCTAAGGTCAAAAACATTAAAGGCTGTGAATATTAGCTATGTGAAAGGATTAGAAGAATAATTCCATGAACAATGGCAATACCGCCCAATCATCTTTCGAGAATACAATCTCTAAGTTGTATATTTATGATAATAATTTAAATGTAAAGCCACCAAAAGCTTTGTAAAAAGTAAAAACAATACCATATCATAAGTCAAAAATAATCAGGCATCATATTATATTGAAGGTACTTTACAGTTTACACAGCAAACAGTAAAAAAAACAAAAAAAAATAAAAAAAATAAAAGAAAAAATAATAAAAAACAACAACTGTAGATTTGGCCAAAAAAAGTTAAAGAGTTGTGTGACTCACGGAAATGTTATGCCTTTCTCAACTTGATAGCTTTTTACTTGATAATCCATGTTGGGAGCAAAAATAATATGCCATAAGAATCCTACCTGCTCGGGAAATTTTCTTCCGAAGATATCGGGGAATATGTAAAATTAAGCATTAGTTGATCTCATTGCTTAAGTATTACCCCAAACATTAGTGGTAAAAAAGGGCTTACTGAAGATTTGGAAAACAAAATTGAAACATAACTATGGAGCGGCAACACATACCTGCCTACAAACCAGGTAACATCAATCGATGCGGTTCAATATCATCAATATATGGAGCTCAACATCAGCAAAGAAAGCAGCAGATAAAAGGGCATCCGACCTGGTATGGCTACAACCGCCATTCTGGTGGTGCTGCCTCGGCAAGACACAGTTCACTTTCACCCACCAAGATAAATAACAAACACACAAAAGCGCATCATAATTCTAACTAATATACGTTTACCCGGATAAATGTTTGAGCTTGAAAATCATAAACATCAGCAGCATAGCAAAAGCATCAACTAAGCAAAGCATTTTTAGGTCCTCTTGATTTCTTCTAAAAAGTTCTAAAGTGTCATTTATCTATAAGTTTTCCATTTATTATTGAAAAATATATTGTTTACTTGAACTAATATTGTAATCAAAGATAAATAATTCGTGAAAAAAGAGATACAGGTCTGACCTTTGATTGCAAACATGTAGCTCTTTCTTAGGAGTCAATATGGGCGTTACGTAATTCTTTTGACACGCGATTAGTGCCAGCGACAAAAAGATATGCAAGTCGTTAACTATTTGCTCCCCATTCTACCTAGAGTCATGCCTTGAAACATAATCAAAAGTTGTTTTACAATAATGTCGTAACATATCAAGGGTTCATATGCAAGTCATTAACTAACCTCCTGTCAAGTTGGTTTTAAGACCGATCAGGCTGTCTTTAGGATCCTCAAATCCGTTTGGTTTATATCTACCAGCCTAACATAAAGCAGACAGTCATTTAGTATTTCACAAATCAGCTTATAGGCTTTAAAGTTTTGAATAAGCACTTTGCAAAAGACAATCTGATATCCTACAAAGCGAGAGTACCAAGACGTGGTGTTTGAATTAGCTTATTTTATGGTGTTATGGGTTTATAGAGATCCCCAAATCTTTTGGATATATCAAACAAACAACAATGAGGATCAATTTAAAGTATCTTCTTACATTGAGAAGGAGTTAAATGCGGTAGCAGAGTGAACTCATGAAAGATTCCAACATTCAGACACGAATTAATTTGGCAAAACACCAAGAGGCCAATATACCCGCATAAAGCCATGATAGCCTCTTGTAATGAATATCACCATCATTCCTATGCCATTAAACATGCAAACAGCAGACTTAAAAAGTTGCAAACTTTTAAAAATCACATAAAATCAACAACTCTTACACAATTATGTCAAAAAAAATTTCTTGTTTGATTTAGTTTACTACGTAACCGAACTTCAGTCCCTTAAAAAACGATTACAATAGCCACCAATCCTTATATACTACATGCATATGTCTTAAATTTTTGGTGACCAAAAGGCTACAACAATCAAGAAAAGTTTCAAAGCTAACCACCCAACCCCAAAACGGTTGTCGTGGCTCCAGCCACATCTCTAGTGTGGTTCTCATCGTCTATAGTGAACACCTAATAAATTCATAAGCATGAAAATAAGCCGATGCATCTACCTATCAGTTTCAAAAATATACTAATAAGCAAAAGCACACAATCTAAGCAATCTAAACATGTGACGATTGCAATAACTTACCAAAAAGTTATGCTAAACGCAACAAATCATCGGACTGTTACCACTCATCTTTTTAACACTACCAATTTATAAAAATCAAATAATCAAACCTTTAACCCACAATCAAAAACCACAACTGGCTGCAACTATAATAAGTTGGCCCGCCAAGACGGAGACAATCTCAGTCTCAATCGAACCGGCCAAGACTCATGACAACAGCCCCTTACAAAAGTGCATGAAGCGTTCCTGTTTTTGGAGCTGTTTTGACAGAAACATTTGAGCAGTTGTTCGGACAGCAAATAAGTGCATGAAACGTTTCTAGTGTAAAGATTCAGAAAAATAAGAAGTATAACAGCAATCCGTAGCATGCATCTATGAAAACCCAACTATTTTTTTGCTTGTTTGGGATCGCTTATTATGACCGCATATGGTTTTTGAAATAATCATAATAAAGGATCAAACAATTTCAATACATCGTATAAAAAAGAAACAGTAAGATTGTTAGCTGCACGTCTGTTTAGCATTTTTTATCAATTAACAAATTAACTGGTAAAATAATAACTTTCAAAAATGCAATTCTTAATACGCAACATTAAAACCGATTATCTAATGATCACATAAATGAATCAATTTTCCATCCAAATACATCCATTAATTGTAATAAGTATGTTAAAGGCAATCCCAAACACCCCATATGTTTTAGGACTTACTCCCAATGACTACAAAAGAAGTCATAAAGATCATCACTCACACCCTTTTCATCATGTCGAATGTCTTTTTTCACTTTCACAATGCTTATTTAATATAAATCTAACCTTACGTTTTTTTACTATCACATCTAACCTAAAAGCCATTATAATTCCACATAACAAAGGAACACTCATCCTATCACAATGGCACAAACAAACTCCCAGGTCTTCATCCGAAAGAAATATGCAGTCATAAATAGACACAAAAGATGAATGCAGTAATCGTTTTGAAACCACCTGTAACACACAGACCATCAACAACCTCACAACCATCTCAAGCCCTTAATAAACATTGCGTATTTCAAAAATAAAAGTTCCGTCAGAAACACCACGTTAATTATCAACGTTAGCCTAATCCCATCAAATTAGGTGTATTTTTACCTTGTATTGCGAAGCCATATTATCAACAAACATTAGCAATCAGGCGACTTTGAAACAAAATGAACCCTGCAAAAAAGAGATGATATAAATAAGAAATTTCTCATAAAGGCCATTATTGAAATAATATAATTATGTTCTTGCTTATCATCAAGAGTGGTGTCTTTGGCATATAACTGACCCAAACAATCCCGAATCAAAAAAATCGGTGTGATATGCCCAACCCTATTACTCACCAAAAGAATCATTAAACATTTATCAACTTTACCTTAAGAGTACGTAAAGTTGCGTTTGGATGAGTTTGGCAGATGAATCGACGGGATACGCCTCGCCAGAAAAAAAACCTGACACACTCGCCGGTGAGATGTGCGTGTGTGACTTGGATTTGGGGATGTGAAAGACAATAGTTGGTGAGTCTTGATTGTGATTTATGTGTGTGTGTGTGTGTTTTTTTTTTTTTTTTTTTCTGGGAAGATCTAGAAGGATCAGAGATGTAATAAGAAGTTAAGAACTTGTTTATCATTGGAGCAAAATGAGTGGTTGTATTTGGGGATTTATCCAGGAAGAGGTAAGAGTGATTACAGCTCTATAACGGGGATGAACAGTACAAATAACGGGATAATTAGCTTGTGAACAGTGCTTCAAACAGTGCTTTTACGGAACGGATGAACAGTTCCCGTTCACTTGCTACCAATAGGGCTGTGAAAAGTGTGTACTATGTATAGTAAAATTTTGTACCAACTCAATGACATCCACATATTGGTCCTTAATGTCATTGTAATTAATTTCCTGTAAAGAGTTAATTAAAACGGGGCACTTTCCCCTTATTAGTATATATAAATAGGGTTAGTTTAACCGGACGGGGGGTGGCCCACCAGCTGTCTCCCTTGTCCCCCTGCTGTCCCCAGCTGTCCCCCACTTTTTCTCAGTACAGCATAATTTTTTGTCAGTTTCTGTTTCGTATTTTTGACAGTTTTAAGCGTTTGGCATATTAAACTTTATATTTTCTGTTCCGTACTTTCAGGTTTATAGCTTTTTGATATAAACAAAATTATAAAAATAAAAAAAAAATTAAAAAAAATTAAAAAAATTGGGGGGGGGGGGGGGGGTGCGGTTAAAAATTTGGGGGGGGGGGGGGGGGGGGGTTCGGTCAACAGCCGCCATATATAATGATTTTTTTTTATTATTTTTTTTTAACCTTTTGTGTTGCGGGATTTATTTGATTTGGCAAATTACAAGTTTCAACCTTTTTTTACAATAATTCTCTAAATTATGTAACGAAGTTTATTTTAGTTAAAAAAAAAAAAAAAAAAAAAAAACGGCACCACATTTTCTGGTGTCAACTGTAACGGCACAAAATGTGGTCCCAAAAGCTTTCTGGTGCCGTTCTATGTTTTGCTGACGTGGTAGCAATTTTGGAGAACGGCATGACCGTACCCATCGCTCTTATTTTGAGCAAGGCATTCTAGAAACATTTGTTTTTTCTTTTCTTTTCTAAATGATAATATATCGTACGTGTCCTTTTACTTGTATATTGTATAAGAAGTATAATGCAATATTAAAGTGTCTTGTGATATGTTTTAAAATTAAACATTGACCTTAACAAAAATATGCGAATTTTAAAAAGGTTTTTAAAAAGGTGACAAATAACAATCGTGTAGCATCATCTTTTGGGCAAAAAAAGTGATTCGTATTGAAAATGATTTTAAGGAATAATAAAAGATCCAATCAAAAAAGTCCAATATAAAAAGTTCGAATTGTATATTGAAATGAGGCTCAAAGTTAAAATCGTTTATTTATCTGTTTTTATGTTTCTACATACTGTATCCACCAATTTGGTGTCTACAAATATACCACATTACATTACACTAACACATCAAACAGAAGTAATTTACATCGATTTCTCATTACCAAAAATCTAAGAATATACTGTAAAACGTTATCATTGACATCTTCACATACATGTACTAAACGCGACCACTTGCTTCCCATGTTTCAACTTGCCTCGTTAAGTTTAGTTTCCTCTCGAGTAAAGACTGAAGTTCGGCATCATCAAATGGAGGATGCATAGTGCATGGACTCGCCTCGGACGGTCCCTTGACCTTTGACATTTCTTTAAACTCCTTCACCATACCTTTATCTAAGCACGAACAAACTTCAACCGCGTTTTTTGTGATAAATGGTCTATATTTGAAAAGCTTTGAGTATTCTGTTAGAAGATGGAGCATGTAGTCATACACGTACTTCATTTGTAATTCGTTTTTGATAAATTCACTTCCTGCTCTTCCAATTTCTTGTGCCTGTACAAATATAATAACAGCGCAACATATAAGTTATGGTAACAAGCTAATTTGGTGACTAGAAGCTAAAGAAGTTTTTACGGTAGCTGCTGCTATAGGTAATTAGTTACCTTTTCGGTATTTTTGTTTCCCCAATCAACTGCATACTTGATTGAATTGCATTTGTTTCTTTCATTTATAGGCCAATAATGAACGGTTGGGTATAAACCTCGAGAGAAAAAATCATAGTAATGAGGCGTTATGACCAAACTCATTGAGTCACAGGCGAGAATATATTTTTCGCTAACTGACCATGAATTCCCTTCGACGTATATTTTGTACCTATACGAGTAAAATAATTTTTTCGGCTTAAAAAACAACTTGTTGATTTTATAATTGTAACATACTAAATTGCAATTTGCACTACCTATGGGTGCATTGACTTGCCAAATCTGTGTCTTTAAACCCTTTTCTCCAATCCTGCACAATTTGACAATATAGAAATAACATTACAACACAATTATGCTATAAAACAATGTACGAAATCTTCA
This sequence comes from Artemisia argyi, assembly GCA_030686995.1. Classification (NCBI taxonomy): domain Eukaryota; kingdom Viridiplantae; phylum Streptophyta; class Magnoliopsida; order Asterales; family Asteraceae; genus Artemisia; species Artemisia argyi. The sequence goes on from CM060678.1 coordinate 179,847,398, forward strand.
TGCAAATCATCCATCTATTATAAATTAGACTAGTCACATGAGTTTGACAAATTGTCATAAAACAATGTACGTACGAGATTGGACCATGAAAAAAAATTTTGAACACGCAAATGAATACAAAAAGAGCGAGAACTAAAATTTACCAAATGATTTATTCTGGCATTCCATTCGTGTTGACCATCGGGATTGCACCTAGCAAGGTCTTTCCGAGCCTTCCCCGTGTGTGTATTCCCTTTCCAGTAAGCAAAGGGTTCCCTTTTCGTCCATTTTTTCTTCAAGTTCCCTTGTTCCAAATCCTTGCTCAGTTGCACCCAAGGCTTTATGTTCACTTCCGGCCTATAAATAAATTGAAAACAAATTACTGTATTATTTTGCATGAAAGGATATATAGTTAAATTTTTACATATTAGAAAAAGTAATTTTGAACATAAAATTGTCAAGTGTGATGTTCCACTTTGTCGCTAGACGATTTGCATGATTTTGAACACATTAGTTCTATATAGCAAATATTCAAGCATGATGGTTTAAAAAGTACTCGTAATCACTTTCTATTTAGCTTTGATTTGAGTTAATTACCGAGATTAAATAAGGTTAGAAAAGCGAATATTACCAACCCCAGAAGGACCAATCAGGGAAAACGATATCATAAGTTCCATCGTCGCCACAATAATGGAATAGTGGTGGTATGACTGAGGTGTTGTCTGGATAATCTCGTTTATTTATCAAGGGCCAGTCGTGACACATGAACATTAGATCAAGGTCAGGGACTTTTCCAGGGTAGAGTTCAAGGAGTTGTAGAATCCCCCAAATGTTGAAAACGTCGCGAGTTTGGAAAACATAGTCGTATTTCTCCATATAAAGCCTTCCATCAACTATAGTTAATCTGAAATGTGCTTTTTCTCTCGCTTTTTCAACCATTTCTAAGGTGATTCCAGTTTCTTTCCATGGTTTTAGGTCTTCGTGAATCCAACGAAAGTATTCAGGACATGTATCGGACACCAAATTGTTTGTACGATTATTGAAGGTTTCGCTATCCGCAAAGCGCAGAATATCTTTTTGATGAAATTGAGCTGTTATTGAAGTCTTCACAACAATAAAGATGCGTTAGTAAATATCTGAAATGTTATGCTACTAATCGAATAAAATTGGTTATTCAGAATTTTGGCCTAATAACATAAAACATAAGATCATAAACTAAAACCACTTAACCTTTGGCCAAAAAGTTAAGAGGGTCCATATCAAATACTGTGGAAAATGTTGAAACAAATAAGTTTTACAACATTGTTACGAAATTCTATTTTTACTTGATACTCTAGTAGCTAGTAGACTCTTATGTCATATCGATTTTTTTTTTTTTTTTTTTTTTTTTTTTTGAACACCATATCGAAATTAAGTAGTAATTATAAAACTTAAACTATTGATTCTACATAAAAAAAATGGCAATTAAATTTTTACATCGCCATAAAAATTTAATTGCCAATTGTTTTATGTAGGATCAATAGTTTAGGTTTTATAATTGCCACTAATTTCGATATGGTGATTATCATTTTGTACCAAAAAGCTTGTGTCCCAATGGTACTCATACTGTGCGACTTCGGACGTGTAAGATAGATTGTGTTGTATATTGTGTAATATAAATAGTTTCCGTTCTAAAAAAGAAATATCATTTTGTATATTATCGGGTAATTTGTTTATGGATGTAGTATTATTCAACTGCACAAAACTTGTGTAGCTTCTTGCTAGAGTTTTAATTAAGTTTGCCGGTAAAAAAAAATAAAAAAAACTGCACAAAACTTGTCTAAATGTTATGCAATAAATCTTATATACAAGATCAAAAGTCATTAAGTTGAATTTATGAAACTACTATAATAGAACCGTAACACTTGTCTAAATGTTATGCAATAAATTTTACATACAATAGTGGACTCAAGATCAAAAGCCATTAAGTTTAATTTATGAAACTACTACGAGTATATTAGAACTGTAACACTTGTCTAAATGTTATGCAATAAATTTTACGTACAATAGTGGACTCAAGATTAAAAGTCATTAAGTTTAAATTATGAAACTATAATAGACTTGTAACAAGATCGGAATTTTTGACAAATAACTAAGTGCGAAAAGGAAATTTTCATGTGCTGAAAGGTCCACCAGTGCTTATATAGTTCCTAAATCATGAAATTTATACGTAACTTTTCACGATTGTGTATCTCTACGTTATTTTTTCATTTCGATTTTATATCTTTTATCCATATACCTTTTGGTTATCGTCTTTCTAGAAACATGGTTCATTCGTAAAGTGCATGTCATTTTCTTTTCTTATTATATGTATTATTGCCAAACTACAGAGAATTAATGTTACACTCCAACTATATAAATATTTCCTAGTCAAATACTGTGAAAATGATATTCATATTATCAAATAGTAGACGTATATCCGTGCAAAACGACAATGTATAAGGGCAAATAATTATACTTACGAAATCATGATTTTGGTTCGACCTTTGATCAAAGGTGTATTAAGGGATACTTATGGGTAATTTATGTAAACTATATTAATTTAAATTTTTAAGGTGCTGTTTGGTTGACACAAAAAAGAATGAAGTAATACTATCAATCTCATTGAATATGTTTGGTATAACTATTTTGGATTGATCTATCGAAATGAATAATAAATATCGTTTATACTTCATAGTTATGGAAAGTGACTCCTTTCAAATTCATTCCCTAATTTTTTATTTCTTTATATTTTTATGTGAGCCATTTGTATTATTATACATTCAAAATTTATTACTTTCTCACTCATCATCAATTTTTTTTATTGGATTAAAATCATTAATAAACAAAAAAGAGACCATAAGTAGGAATACAAGAATTTGCAACCAAACAATTAAATGGAATCATTAATCCATTGTCATTCCATTTTATACCTAAACTCATACCGATTGTGATTCATGACAACAAACCAAACGTACCCTAAGATTTCAAGATTTTAAAAATGATCATTCATGCTTAGTATAGATGGTCGAAAGCCAGGCAATCATTCATATCAATTGATCCAAGGTTGAATATCATCCAAACGTGTATAACACGTTACAGCTTGGTAAAAAAGAATCAAAATAGTAATAATGAAGCATATATACCTTATTTTAATGGATATCTGATTTCATTATTTATAAGCACGTATCAAGCATTAACTTATGAAAACTGACATCATTTCATTATATGAATCCATTTTTTCTTAAACTCTTATATACATGTCATTAAGATCATCAAAAAACAAAACATAAAAACCATGATACTAAACTTAAGAATTGGATGTAATACTAAAAGTACGTAATCTACCAATTAGAAAATACACACAAGATGGTACAAAACTTACGTGCAATAAAACTCATGATCATTCAAAAAAAAGTTTGGTTATATAACAAAAACGTTTGAGAAAACATCTCGAAACTAAGAGGACAGTTTCGGTATCGGCTTTAAAGAAGACAACTTTGCAACACAAAAACTGTTATATATGATGAAAGAATACTTACAACATCAACCCAACGAGTGAATATAGCTGCAGTGACGAATAAAGTGACTATAAACACTGAAAGGAATATCGGTACGCCTGGATTCTTCCCAAGTATGGCTGAAATATAAGTCGGTTTTTTTGATACGACGGTTGGAGAAGAAGAACTACCATCATCTACACCACCACCAGCTATTTCTCCCATGGAAGAACCTTGGAAAAAAATCAGCAGCAAATGATCATGTGTGTATGGTTTTTAATATAGAGAGAAAACTAGATGTTTAAATAGAATTAGAGACGTCAGAAGTGGGATTCTTTGATTTTATACTTGATTAACTTAATAAATTTATTTTTTTTCTATGTATATATTTATTCTCTTTAATAAAAGTCAAGTCCATATTTAATATAAAGTTTCGAGATTAATTATGTCAATAATGTAACGATATTTTGTTAATGGGCTGCTGGCTTTAAGTATGTTACTATACGAGTTTTATTTTGTATTATTGAAGCTCTTAAATTAATATTGAAAAAAATTATACATGTCGACAAAAGTGGCATTTTTTTAAAAATCTTCTACCGAATATAGTAGTTTCTTGAATATACATCAATTGATTCATGTATACGTGAACAAATTTGGAAACAAAAGTGTGATTCGCAACCAAAATTGTATACAGGCTAGCATATTATTTGTGCGATACTGATAACAAAATATGATCATATTATCCATCCAGTATTATAAAGCATTTTATAAAATAAGAAATACTTAAAATTAAGTATTGCAAATTTTTAAGCTAAAAGTATAACTAATTAAAACACATTTTCTAACATTAAATATAATTACAAGTTCTTAAGTTAAAAATACAACTAATTAAAGCATATTTTCTAACATTAAATACAATCTTTAAATAGAAATACTTAAAATTCGGCATTACAAGTTTTTAATCTAAAAGTACAACTAATTAAAACACATTTACTAACATTAATAAACTGATTAATAAATACAATTATTGCAGTTATTAAAACACCCCTTATATTAGAAATACAAATTATAAAACATATTGTACAACCAACTTAAACACAATTCCTACATTAAATGTCACTAATACAAATAATAAAGCTTATTATACAAATATTCAAGCCCGAACTGGCAACGACCCAAATGGGCTCCAGCCTAAATGGGCACGGGCAAAACGGGCTCGATCCCGAACTAGCACGGGCCAACGGGCTCGAGCCCGAAAGGTTTACAACTCTTAGCTATCACTTTTTCCTTTTGATGTTGTTAACATTTATTTTAAGATATCCGTCGCTGCCGTGCGCGGGTACCCTACTAGTTATCCGGTAAACATTCTTCTGTTCAGTAGCATATTTTTTATTATATTTATTTTACGAATTGCCTTGGTACTAAACATTCCTTTCGTTTAAAATTTGGTAAAGGTTTTGTTCATAAAATTCAACGTATTATAAAATTGACTATTTTAAGTTAAAAATAAGTTAACCAATTTTTAAAATTTTAAATTTGCAACAAGCGTCATATATATTGTGTTAGTAATTTAGAAACTTTTATAAGCATATAATATCATAAGAAAAATTATTATATATGCTTGATTGATGAACCTAGACACAAACTTATAAATGTGACGGGTAGAAGTTAAAAATTGATTAGTGAATATGATAAGATAAATTAAGTGTATTACACTTGTCAAACTGTAAATAAAGTAGACATACTCGTAGCTCTAATTGGTAGGTTAATTTATCATTACGTTATATTTATACGAGTATACCTACTTTATTCACAATTTAACATGCATAATACAATTATTTTCTCTTATTATATTTATCAATCGACTTTTTACTTCCATCAATCACATTTGAAAAACTCGTTGATATATTTACGTTCAACTTAATCTAGTTTTAGTTAACCCATAATTATTTTTACTTTATATTTTTGATGTGTAAGCACATTATACAATAGTGGTAGTTATACATCCTCTCAAATATCATTTCAAGACAGGGGCGGATGTACATGCAAGCCAGGGGTAGCGGTCGCTACCCCTGAACTTTTACCCGGTAGTGGAATTTTTGGCGATTTTTGGCGATTTTTTGGCGATTTCGCGACCCCTGAAACAAATTTTCGCTACCCCTAAACAAATTTTCGTATTTCGCTACCCCTAAACTTGGCTCCTAGTTCCGCCCCTGTTTCAAGATGATACTTTAAGAATGATGTATCATTTCCGTTTATAATATTCGAGTTTTGCTAACTAATCTTTTATGATAAGATATATTAATCGAAATTATATTACATGCAATAGACCAAGTCACCATCTCTTTAAAATAAGCCACTGCATGCACGTTGTTTCCTCGTATTGACTTGTAAAGATTGCATCTTACGTGAAACTATGTCTTATTTGTTTACTCCACGATCCAAAAACAAAAAGGTTTTCTAATTAATTAAGATGATTCAGAAAGGTTGTTCTATATATAACCAACTGGGCTAGCTCAGTTGGCCACCAAAGATAACTTTGAGGAGGTTTTCTTGGAAATGTCTCAGGTTCGAGTCTTACCATTAACCTTCAGGGGCCCGAAATAAATAGAAGCAGGAGTGAGGTTTGTCCCCTAAGGAGAAAGGTTCGAGGCTTGCATACTGTCCAATTAAATCACTAAATACTAACTCGCCGTTAAAAAAAAAATCAAAAAAAAAAAAAAAAAAAAAAAAAAAAAAAAAAAATTGTTCTGTATATATAGAATGATTCACTTTTAAATGTAGAATTGCTATTTTTTTCTCTTCTAAATATAGGGTAATTATTTTGCTTTGTTCTGTTTCTTAATAAATAACTAATTAAAACCTTTATATATTATAAAACTAGACTATAGACCCGCGGGTTTCGCGGGTGGCAATAAAAAAATTATATTGTAAGTAAAAAAACAACCATATAAAAATCATACTCATATAAACTAAAACAAAAAATATTTAATGAATGATCCAAACAAAATATGCATAAGTTAGAAAGGTTCACCAAGTATGAAAATAACAAATACCATGATGAAATCATAAATAAATAAATAAATAAATAAATAAAAACCCTGCAAACTTAAACATATCAATGTAGAGAAAATCTTATGAGATGACCATGATGAAATCATATAAAAAAAAGACAAAAAAAAAAAACATTCTTAGTATCTCTGCAAACCTTTTCATGTTATAAATATTTTAATTTTATAAGGGTTTTTTTATGTAAATGTTAGAAAGGATGAGATAATGTATATGAAATTATCATAATTATTAGAAAATTCAACCAAATTAGTAACAGAGAAATTTAATTGCGTCATAAATAATTTGTAAGCATCGAGAAAATGAGATAATTTAAATTCCATAAACAATAAAAGTTAAATGAATAATAAAATAGCTTATAATTGACCCCCGAAGAAAAAGCTTTAGCTTTTACACCTTTAAAATTCACAAGATAAACAACATTCTCAATGAAATGTGATCAATATAAATCACAAATTCTTTAAAAATCAAATGAACAAATCTTAGTCATTTATTTTTTATCAAAATATAAAAATCTGCTTTTCACATTTTTTATTAAAAATAAAATATCTCAAACGGTAAACCGTCAAACAACAAAATATACATCATTGCGATGAAATTTTTTTATTTTTCAATAGATAGACACTTCGATATATTTTCAATGAACTTTTTTTTTCTCAAGATTTTCACAATAGTTTATAATTGCCCCGCGAAGAAAAAACAAAAACTTTAGATTTTCTACAAGTAAAATTCACAAGATAATTGAAACAACATTCTCAATGAGATGAGATCAATATAAATCATAAAATCTTTAAAAAAAATAGCAATTTATTATTTTTATTAAAACAAAAAAAATTCCGTTTTTCAATTTTTTTCTTAAAAATAAAATAAAAATAAATATCTCGCAAACGGTAAACCGTCAAGCGACGAAAGATACACCATTGTGATGAATTTTATTTTTTATTTTTCAGTAAATAGGCACTTCGATATATTTTTGATGAACTTTTTTTAGAATTTTTTTGGGCTGAAATTTATGTCGTGAAGAATTACATGTGATTTGTTTTTTTTAAATGAAGTATGGTTTCACAAATCACATATGATTTTTAAAATAACAAACCAACTCTTATTTTACAAATCACATTTGATTTTTCTAGTCGTAAATTTTACCACTAACAACACTCGAAAAATAAGTTCGTCGAAAGTATATAAAAGTGCCCCTCTATAAAAGGATGATTTAATTCTTGTCGCAATGGTGTAATTCGTTTTGTGTAACGATTAAGCGTATATGAAATATTTAAATAATCAGAATTTATTCATTTAATTTTTAAAAATTTGTGAACTATATTAAACATTTCTCCATTCCCAATCTTTTATATAATACAACAAAATCCCTAGTGGGGACTTTCGTATTTAAAAAAAAAAAGATTATTTCTTTATTAAGTAATATTTTAATTAATTATTATTTTTTAATTTATAAATTTCTAAATTCGTTTTGTTGATATATGCTACACAAGTAGAAGATAAATACAAAAAATATAGATAAGATGCAAAATTTTTAAATGATTATCTTTAATAATAAAAACTATAATTTTAAAAAATATAATTATTTATTTTAAAAACTATAATCATAAATCAAACAAAACAAAGATTAAATTATTTATTTTTTAATAAATAAAAATATGTTATTCAAAAAACTTAAAAAAAACCCGCGCGTGCGCGGGTATTATAACTAGTTTATTTAACATACATTTTGATTCAATGAAAAGTTATATTAGAATAAAGAATAATATTTAAAAAAATGATTAGCATTTCGTTATACAATGTAAGTCAACTGATGCGCAGTTGATAATAAAAATGAACCACAAAATATGTTAAGAACACAAGCAATCTAAAGAAAACTTTTCAAATATTTACGTTGTAAATTTGATATGAAAAACTTAGTATGTAGATATTAGTATTTGGTTGATGAGACTTATATTTGCATGTTAAGCTTAGATAAATATTATTTTCATAAACATGTCATATGTTTTAGATATGCAGTTAAAAAATGATATATATTGAAACAGGTTTAAGATGTAATGTATAAGATTTGATTATAATATTACTATAGTTATGTAAGGTGTACTTATAAATACTACATATAAAAATGAAGGGTAGAACCTGTAAATATGTAATGGCCAATAGAAACTGAGGAAGGCAACATCTTAGAAAAGATGTCTCACTTTCATATTGTAAATTTATTTAATTGTATAAGGGTTTTTGTGTAAATATTTGAAAATGCACAAGAGAAAAGTCAGTTGGAGGCTACAAATGGAACGCGTGGCAATATGACGTCAGATTAATGACGTCAGAATATGGATTTTGTGCCATTCAAAAATCTTTTCATTTATTATATATAAAGATACGGAGTACTATATTATAAAATACTATATCATAGTTAGTTATGAATTTAGGTAGGTTTTGCTTAGTTTCATAAAAATTGGCAATCTCTAATTACGTTATTAACATGGTAACTGTACGCTAGGCATAAGATAGTTAGTTCTAAAAGTCGGTGTAAAATGTGACATGATCCTGCATATAATGGTTTGTTGTAAAAGACACCATAATGTAATTCGATCTTTTATGAGGTGAAGATATAGTTTCAAGAATTATTTTTAATTTTAAAATGTTTCAAATGTCACTTTGTAATGAATTAATGATGATAAAGAAGATGATATATATGATAGAAAAATATTAGTATTCGTATGTGTTTTTATGTCAGTGTATGTGATTCCTCCCGAACCGTCACTTATTTATCACACAAGCTAACCACTTGTGAATGGTCAACCGTAATATCTAAATGTAGCCCGGGAGGAACTAGCAAAGTTAATCCGTAGGTCTTAAGTACAGAAAAGTACGTGAGTACAGAAAAGTACATCCCCGGGTCGTTATGTCCCAACGAGGTGTGAACGTGATACTAAAATGACTTGTAATGTTGAAATAAAATGTAAATAGAAAAATAGGAATCTGATTGACTAACACTGGAATGTGAATAGTACTAGCTCTGTCACAGCTACATGTTTAAGAAACGTGCAATCAGAAACCCTAAAATAGTAAAGGATATTTACAAACGTACGTTTAAGTTTAAATAAACGTAAACGTAACGAATAAAACAAAACATTCCCAAAGAGGGAATTTGCATGCCTTAACGGCTTAAATGCAAATTAAGTAAACTTAAAATATTTACTTATAATTACAAACTTATTTAAAAATTAAGAAAACCTAAAAACCTAAAACGCGTACGTTCACGTTTAAATAAACGTCTACGTACCAAAATAAAACTGAAAACTGATCAGTATAAATCCCACAAATGTGAAATTTATATTTTTGTGATCCTAATAATAAAAGAAAACTATTTATGAATTAAAATAATTTTTACAAGTATATATGTATTTACTATTAAATAAAAACTATTATTTACTATTAATAATTACCTAAAAATAAGAAAAATATAAAAAATGCTTAGAAAAATAAAATTAAAACTTAGAAAAGTTTAAAATACTATATAATAAATTTTAAAACTGAAAATATATTTATTACACTATTTATGTATTTATTATTAATTATTCACTATTTAATAATTAACTAAATATAAAGAATATCTAAAATAAACCTAAATAAGTAAAATAAAAATTTTTAAAAGTTTAAAATAACATAAAAGAATTTCTGAAACAAAAATTATATTTATTATACATATATTCTATTTATTATAATTAATTTACTATTATTTATTTATTAATACTAATATTAATTCTAATAATTACGTATGAACAGTGAAAAATGTAAAAAAATTACAAAAAGTCTATTTACTGATGAGGAAAGTGGGAAAAATATTTGGAGGTCACCAGCTTATTGGAATAAGCTGCTATAAGCCAAACGGCTTATTTAAGCTTATTATGCCATTTCCTTATTAAGTATATTGTTTGTGGGGATACCAACGGAACTGGTGCCCCAGAGCAAATGGAAGGGGTGTGGGATATAAAGCATGTTACTAGCGAGAGGTCCTGAGTTCGAATCCCACCCACACCCAATATTTTTGGAACTTTTTTATTTTTTATTTTTTTTCTTTACAAAAGTATTTACTAACTATATATAAACAACTTTAAACAAGGAAAACTTTTTACAGAAACTTAATAAGCTCTGTACTAGCTTATTTATGTAACAGATATGTATAAGAGGCAAATAAGCAAATAAGCCATCTAAATAGAGGCTATCACTTAGCTTCAAATTTGTTTTTGGCTTTTTCTGATTTCTGGATTATACATATACTAATATTATACAAGATTGATGAAAATAGAACTATACATAATAAGGAAATAAGCAGGTTCAAAGCTTATGACTCAAACAGTGGGCTTTTGAGCTCACAGTTGGGCTATAAGCTTGAAACAAGCTTGAAAAAGGCTGAACCAAGGAAAATAAAAGAAAGGAAACCTGCACACTAGCCAAATGACCAAGTACAAACATAAGTGTGCACAGGAATGGCTCAAATGAGGAGTATGTGAGCTTGTGGTTTAGACAGTCAAGCCAAGGGCTTGACTTGGATGGAATTGAGGCCTCAAAGGACCTGTAACAAGCTCCACATAGGAATTGAAATAGAAAATTATATTTGTGCAAGTTTTATAAACAAATATCAACAAACTAATAACCTAGATTTGACCCATAAGCTTGAAACAAGCTTACAAGCTAATTCAGATAATCAGCTAAGCCAAACACTCCTGCATACTTTTGTTTGGGCATTTAAGGCTCACAGAATAAGCTCCAAGGTCCAAATAAGCTATTGAGGGTGCAAGTGTGTCTGGTTGGGATCCCAAAAAGCCCAAGCTCTCCTAGTGGGGTCCACTAGGGAGCTTGTGAGAGGCTTATGAAGTTGCTAAGTATTTCCTGAGTATGTACTGGTGAACAGTACTCAGGGTGTGGTGATAAGTTAAAGCTGATTGCAGCCTATGCAAATAAGCTACAAAGGTTAATTAAAGTGCAGGATCTTTAAATTGTATTGTTAAGCTTCAAACAAAACTAAACTACACAACCTGAAGATCACTAATGAGCTTAATATGAGCTTGTGGAAGTGGTGCATATAACTGATTACTCAGTTAACTAAGGGAATGGGCAAACAAACAAGCTCACATTCTACTTATCAAATAAGCTCTAAATGCTCAACCTACACTTGGAACATTGAATTGGGTTTCCTGGCTTTGTTATAAACCAAATTTCACAATTGCAAGCTAAGTGGGGAGACTGTTTAGAACTTAGGAAAATCAACTCATCACACTGTTTGCTTCAGTGTGATGAGTGGTTTGTAACAAAAAGATGGCAGAAATTAAGCTATTAATTAAGCTACAAAATTAAAATAAAGCACCGACATTAAAACAAGGCCATATTGGCTACACAAATATGCCAAGCTCATAAGCTTGTGTCAACTCCACAAGCTTCTGCAAGCTTGTGATTTTGACAGCAGCCTAGTGAGACAGGGCAAAAAGACACTACAAAAAGCTAGAAAATAAGCTGTCTAACAAGCAGAATAAAATTTAAGAAAAATAAAAATAAAAATATGAGCAACAAAAGATTAACATCCTAAAATATCTAACACAGAAATTAAGAAATAATCTCACAGGAAAATGAACTTTTTATTCAAAAACTAGAAAAACCAACATTTGACTTTTACACTAAACAACCTAAGTTGACTAGAATGAATTTAAAAGCTAATCTATGAACTGATTATGCTGAATTAAGCTATAAGAAATATAAATTAAGCTAGATAAACAAAAATTACACTAATGATAAAAATTTAGCTACATAAACTACAACAGATAGAAAATTAGAAAAGATAAAAAGCTATTTTGACTTAACACTAAATAAGGCATGGAAATGACTACTGAACTGAGTTAATAGAACATTAGTAACACACAATCAAACAAGAACAATATCACTAGCACCCTATAACACAGATTAGAGAGTAATCATGCAGTGAGCAATGAAACTAATCTGAGAATGAATAGAACTGTAAAAGACAAAACCATTAAGCCTAAAGGGGTGTCAAACCCTCAAATAACCCAAGGATCATGCAAGAACAATAATGAACATCACAAACAGTCTCAGGACCCTAAATCTCAACAATTCCAAACACCCCTTAGATTTCCATTTGTCAAATGAATTTCCAAGTTTTCAATGAAATTGCATACGAACCTAATTCCAAACCTTAAATACCAACTAATAAACAAGAAATCAATAAAATGAAAGCAGATTAAAGTCAGGAAATGTAAAATGCAGAAAATGGAAAAGGGGCTTACAAGATGCATCCAAGCTAAGACTTTGGAACCAATGAACAAAACCACCACCTATAGCCTCCCATGATGCATCTAAACCATAGCCATCCAAAACGTACCATGCTCCAAGCTTGATTCACCATGTAACCATATTTGTTTTTTTGATTTCTTTTCTATTTTCTGATTTTTATTCTATTTTTAAATTTAAAAGATCATGACTGATTATTTGTATCTAAAAGCTTATATGCTTTTGTCAGGAGCCTATATGTGCTTCTAGAGTCCAAGAAACAACCATGATTAAACAGAATTTAAATGACTTGAAAATTAAATGAAAACATGAAATTTAAAAGATACTTGAAATAAAACTGAAATTAAAGGTTTATTACACTATTTTAATGAAAAGTACAAGATTTAAAACTTTATAGAACATTACACTACTAAAAACAGTAAAGATTAATTAAACTATGACCTAGGCTAATCCAAAGGTGTCCTTCCTCTTGCTCCTTCTTGCTTCTTATATAGGCTTCAACAAGGTCATGTGGGTCCCATAAGACTTTCCCACCACCATTGGATGAGTTTGAAGTGATCCTGGCCTTTAATTGAATTTGGCGGGAAAAGGCATTTTAAGCATTTGGAAGCAATTGGGGTCTGTGAAGGTTTTTATTGGTGGACTTGGAGGTGGAAGTGGTCAATTGGGTGAGATGGTGGGAAAAGGAGGTGGAGTTTGAGTGTTGCAGGGTATTTTGCAGGGTAGTATGGGTGGTGGAGTTGTAGGTGTGATACGTGGCACATCCTGGGGCAAACCCATGGGGTGGGTTTTGGTTTAGGGGGTGACAGAGGGTGGTATGAGGTGGAGGTTGAAGGTGCAAGTGGTTGAGGGTGAGGTGGAGGATGCAAGTAGCAGAGGAGGTGGAGTTGGGAGGTGGAAGAAGCCAGGGTCAAACAAGGTCAACACCCCATTTTTATTAACTAAGTGGAAGTGGGCTTGGGGTATTGTGGGCCTGGGTAACTGAGTGGACTGGATTTGGATTATGTTTTGGATTTAAAGGATTTGGATTTAAGGAATAATAAGGATCCGTTTGGTTTAGTATTAAATAAGGCCCAAGGACCAACTTTGTAAATTCTGCATTCTTGAGGGATCAAACCTGTAATAATTTCAAAGTCATAACAAGGACCAATATTGTCAAGTTAAATAAACCAAGGACCTATTTTTGCATTTATTACAATTTAAAATACCCCGAAGACCATTTATGTAATTTTTCCAAAGTTTAGGGGGTTAAATTGTAATTTCCTCAAAGTTATCAAAATAGTTCCAAATTGTAAATTCATGCATAGTACAAGGGTATATTTGATAAATTTCAAGTTTTGAACACCCAGGGACCTATTTTGCCAATTTTGTAACTTGAGGGGTAAAAGTTGCCAGATTGTGTAAACTTTCATCCAGGGACTATTTGTGAATAATTTTGGTTTCCCAAGGACTTAAGTTGACTTTTTGTTCATTTTAAACCTTCAGGGACTAGTTTTGACAAATTGTGAAACTTGAGGGACTGAAACTGCTAATTATGCAAACTTTGTACGTTTTTCATCTGTTTTTGCATATTTTGCATTTGGAACATATAAAACACACTTCTAAGATATTTTAAGTATTATGATGCATATTTGAGTGTTTTTGGATGTTTTGGCAGTTCAGATTGGTATAAAATGATGAGTATTTAGACACTCTTCAGTATGCATTTGGCTGATCACGTTATGAAAATCAGACTGTACCAAAATTCGAATTGCCCAAAACACCAGATCGAGGACCGGACATATGTATGTTTTGGTCCGGTTCGTCGGTTCGGTCCAATTCAATGAAAGCATAATTGACGCCTAAGACCAAACCGGACTGAGGATCAAATACAAGAAAAGTGTGAATCCAAAATCTAACCGAAATATGTTTGGTCCTGTCTGATCAGTCCAGTTCGGGTCGGTTTCTTGGTTTGATTTGGTCCATATCTATTATGTTATGCGCTATGTAAAACCAGCTTGTTTTAATTTGGTAAATTTATTATTTATTTATTTATTATTTTATTTTCTTATTATTATTTTTAATGTTTTTGGTGTGACTTGAAATTAAATACATGTGATAACAAGGCATACTTAACGTAGAAAAACATAGACGTGAAATTGTAAAAAAAGTTGAACTAAATACAAAAGGACATTAATCACACTAGACGAGTACCCGTGCATAGCAACGGGATTTTATAGCGACAGATCGTTTAGTGATAAAAAAAAGTTTATGGGTTATAAACGAAAAATAATAAAAGTTTGAAGATTTAGAGATTAAACATAATGTTTTGAAACCCGGCTTGACCCGTTCTGGACAAAAAATGGGTCGATTTAAATCGAGTGAACCCGACGGGTTGGGTCGAAAACGGGTCAAATTAAACCTGATCAACCCGCCGGGTTTAAAGCGTCACAGGTCAACCCGGTTTTTGAGGCGTATTAATAGTTTCATTTTGAAATATATGTTTTCATATGGCTATTATTAGTTAGACGAACCGGTGGCGACACCGGTTCCCGGTTGAAACCGTTGGTCCGGTCCAGTTTTCAAAACTATATGTACCATCAACTTGTTAGCTTGTATAGAACTTTGTGTATTTTATTAATTTCTATAATGTGTAAAATAACATTAGTTAGTGTGTTAATTATTTTATATTTAGATTATGTTGTAGTTTGTTTAAATTGTACATTGTGAAAATTTTAGTGTACTTTTTAGTAAAGAGTGTTTTAATTGATTTTTTTAATTTGATATATATATATATATATATATATATATATATATATATATATATATATATATATATATATATATACTTTTAATTAGTTGTACAATGTGAATAAATTATTGTACTTTAAAGTTATGTGGTGTTTTAATAAAAGTATTAATTATCTATGCATTTTTCTCACCTTTAACTTTCAAATTTTCACTTTTCAAGATTTTACCATATATTCTTTATAGCGACAAATAGTTTATTCATAAAAAAAAGTTTATAGGTTATAAATGTAAAATAATAAAAGTTTGAATATTTAGGAATTAAACATAATGTCTTGAAACCCGGTTCGACCCGGGTGATTCAACCGGATGAACCGTTCCGGTCGAAAAATTGGTCGATTTAAACCGGGTCAACTTGCTAGGTTGGGTCGAAAATGAGTCAAATTAAACCGGCTCAACCCGTCTGGTTTGAAGCGTCCCGGGTCAACCCGGTTTGTGATTTGTATTAATTGGTTGTATTTAATTTAGTAGATATGTTTTTAATTGGTTGTACAATGTGAATAAATCATTGTACTTTTAAGTAATGAGGTGTTTTAATAAGAGTATTAATCATCTATACTACATATAAAAGAAAAATGGTCAATCTTGAAAAAATGGTCAATCTTGAAAAATGGAAATCTTGAAAAATTTTATTATAGAAAATTATGAAATATAATTAATACTCTTACTAAAATGCCTCATTACTTAAAAGTACAATGATTTATTCACATTGTACAACCAATTAAAAAACATATCTACCAAATTAAGTACAACCAATTAATACAAATCACAAACCGGGTTGACCCGGGACGCTTCAAACCAGACGGTTTGAACCGGTTTAATTTGACCGTTTTTGACCCAACCTAACAAGTTGACCCGGTTTAAATCGACCAATTTTTCGACCGAAACGGTTCACCCGGCTGAACCATCCGGGTCGAACCGTGTTTCAAGACATCTATATCTATATCTGTACTACATATAAAGAGAGAATGGTCAAACCTTGAAAAGTGAAATCTTGAAAGTTAAGGGTGAGAGAAAATGAATTGTGTAATTAATACTCTTATTAAAACCCCCATAACTTAAAATTACAATAATTTATTCATATGGTACAACCAATTAGAAGCATCTATATCAAATTAAAAAACAATCAATTAAAACACCCCTTACTAAAAGTACAATAAAATTTTCACAATATACAATTTAAATATGCTACAACATAATATAAAATATAAAGTAATTAAACACGCTAATTAATTTTATTTTTAAAACACCTTAAAATGAAAAGTATATGTTATTATACAAATTAATAAAACACACAAAACTTCATACAAGCTAACAAGTTGATGTTGCATATAGTTTAAAAACTGGACCGGACCAACGGGTTCAACTGAGAAAAATATATAGTTTTGAATACAAGGACTAATACACGACGGGTTCAGTTATTAAAAGCATGACTCGGTTTAAATCGACCCGTTTTTCGACCAAAACGGTTTAACCGGGTTTCAAAACATTATGTTTAATCCCCAAATCTTCAAACTTTTATTAGTGGTGGCAAAACGGGCGGGCACGGGCTAGAATGGCACGGGTTAAAACGGGCATGGGCTAAACGGACAAATTATAAATCGGGCCAAACGGGCACGAGCTAAAACGAGCAAATTATAATTCAACTATTAAAAACATTCAGAACAATCTTAAAAACCCCTTTAATTCATCTTGTAAAAAAATCAAGCATCTAAGTCTTAACTATATTTAATTATTTTTTCTTAAAAAAATAAAAATAAAAAAATAAAATAAAAAATTTGACTGCAAATTTGAGAAAATCTGCTAGGACAAATGAATAAAAATGCAACTAATTAAATATATCTATCAATTAATTAGAGTGTTAAATAATTATGCATAAAATAGTTAATAAATGAGATAAATTAAAATTAAAATAGTTGGAATATTTTATAGTTACCACTGACAAGTGAATTGATCGAAAAAAAAATGAGAGTAATTGCTTGAAAGTTGAATTGTGTGATTCGAAAGCCTATATAATAATATCTGTTTTTATCTTTTGTCTGTAAAAGCCCATCAAATAAATGCAAGGGGGCAAAAAACGCCCCAAACTTTTTAAAAAGTGTCAAAAATCGCCCAAAATTTACAAATTGGGCAAGATTTGCCACCCCTAACTTTTATTATTTTTCATTTATAACTTATAAACTTCCTTTTATCACTAAACGATCTGTCGTTATAAAATCCCGTTGTTATGCACGGGTATTCGTCTAGTATTTCATAATATCCTTTAATAAGATTTTTCAAGATTTCTACATTTTAAGATTGATATTTTTTCAAGATTAACCATTTTTTATTTATATTATATCTAGTATAGATAATTGAATACAAACTTTTTGATTTTTCAATGAATTGCACTTTCGTGGAACTTGAAATGTTTTTCTTTATAATATGCAACATGTGTGTGTCGGTATTTGCTTTGAGAGCACAATAAACATCGTGTCTTTTAAGTACATTCTAAGGATCGATTTTCTCTCATTTCAATAAGCTTGTTAATACACACATACATGCATGCACGCACAACAAACAAAACTAATGATGTCACAATCCTCAAAAATTTCATTAAGACAAAAGTAACTTAATTTGAACTCAAAGGAATTAGCATTAAGCAATTGCTAAATTCAATTTCATAGCCAGATTGTTTATCATTGTCACGTGATCCAAAACTTATAATACTATAACTAAATGAAGATCCACTGATATACAAAAGTGCGATTCAGGGTATGTTTGATGAGAGGAGTCGGAGCGTGGGTTGAGGCTGGAGCTTATATTATAAGCTGGAAGTTTAAATTTAAAAGTGTGCCTTAGGGTATGTTCGACGAAACGAGTTGGAGCGTGGGTTGAGGCTAGAGCTTATGTTATTAGTTGGAAGCTAAAATTTATTTTTTTTATAAAGTTGTTTGACGAATTAGCTAGGTGAAACTAAATCTTATTATTGTAAAATCACCTAAAAATACATCAAATTAAATTCATATATATTTCAAGTTTTTTCATGTTAATCCATTATAATTTTAAAAGTATTTATGTAATTTGATTAAATATAAGCCCTTATAAGCCTGTTTCAGTTGATTTTAGCTTATAGATGCTTATATTTTATAAAAGCCTCTATAAACCTGTGTGACAAACGTAGCTTATTTAATAAGCTAGCTTCTTTTAAAAGTTTAAGCCATTATAAGTTCTAAGTCAAACACACGGCCAAAAACTAAGCTTTGTCATTACAACTACATATTACCTTGATTAGGCTCGTACTCCCTCCATCCTAAAATTTAAGTCCAGTTTGACTTTTTGAATCAACTTTAACCTTAAATATTTTTGCTTGTGTTACGTACTACTTGATGCAAAATGTATAAATGGAGTAAGTTTAAATATATTTTCATATGATATAATTTTCATCAAGTATTACATAATAAATATATAAATGAGTAAATTGCAAAAATCGTCCCTAAAGTTTGACCAATTTGCATGTTTCGTCCTACAAATTTCGAAACTGCAAAGATCGTCCCTAAAGTTTCGCCCGTGTGCATGTGTCGTCCCTAAAGTTCGGTCCGTGTGCATGTATCGTCCCTAAAGTTTGACCAATTTGGGACGATATATGCCCCAAAAGGACGATATTTGCCCCAAAAGTTTGCCACATGGACGATTTTTGCAGTTTCAACAGTTCTGGGACGAAACATGCAAATTGGCCAAAGTTTAGGGACGATTTTTGCAATTCCCTCTATATAAATATTTGTGGTCAAAGTTGAATTTAAAAAGTTAACTTGGACTTAAATTTTAGGATGAAGGTAATACATCTTAGTCAAAAACCCGTCTTCCACAAATAACCTCAGCATAAAAAACCTTTTCTCATTTAATAGTCAAATTAGAAAAAGTGTACACAAAAGAAACTTAAATCCGAATTCATCACTTCAAAATAAAAATGTCCATGTTGCTTTACAATTTTGCCCACTGTTTAGGGGTTAAAATTCATATTTTACTAACAAAAAATTGGATATATATCGTGGCAAGCATGTTGTAGTTGACCAAAATCGTATATTTGATTGGTCGGAGGTGAAACTGGCTAAAGTCGCGGCTGGGGTCGGGCTTAACCCAAGACTTCAATGTCAATGACTTTGACAAGAATTTTATTAGTGACTTCCAAAATTTTTATATTAGATAAAAATCAAATAAAAATAATACTTGTAAAACAAGTGCAATTTGTGAAACAAGATTTCAGCCTGACATGTATTACTCAATCTTTTATATAATAAAAGAGTTACGTCATTTCGGATTTTTTTTTTTTTTTTTTTTTTTTTTTTTTTTTTTTTTTTTTTTTTTTGTGACAAAACAATTTTAATGGAAAAAAATTTGATTAATAGGATTGCTCGATTTTGACACATAGGCAAAATCGAACATTATAATTAGCAAATAAAAAGTCAAAATTGAATTGATTTTGGTTAAACTTTAATAAATTTGGTGAAAAATTTAATTGAGGAAAAAAATACATAAAAATATAGGTGTTAAATTTATGAGAAAAAAAAAACTTAAAAAAAGATGAGGTAATGAATAAAACATTAGTGGTTGAATTTGAAATATATTATATCGAGTTAAATGTAAAAATTATAAATCTTCATGTTTTTTGATAAATTTAGATAATAAACAAATAATCTCTTACACTTTATACCTTATACACTTTATAATATGAACTTTGTTTACAATTAAATGAGTATTAATATTGGTTTGAGCCTTCCATCCATTAAACTTACAAAATTTTATAAATGTATGAATTAGTTTTAAAATACGTTAAATAAATGTTAGTTTCAAACTTTAATCTATTAAAATATCTTTTTACTATGTACGTTAAATATAAATAAAAACTCATGGTATCCTATTTAGAAGTTTAATTTATACGTATACGGGTTTGAATATTAAATACAATTAAATTATTATTAACGGTAATATAAATATCAAATGGTTAGTACAAGTTGCTGTGATATGAAAATAAATATACACGATTGTACTTATAACGACTCATGTAATTATTATTTTAAGTTTATATACGGATATCTGGAAAAACATTTTTAAAAAACTTCATCAACGCTCATTATGTGCTACTAAACTCGCACATTTTGTATAACAAGATATCAATAGTTAAAGTTAGGCTATGTTAGGCGACACGTAGCAGTATCAGTAAGCAGTAAGTAGTTTGTAGTAGCAGTAAGCAGTAGTTGTTTATTTGAAAAACGTGTTTAGTAACATAGCTGTAGCAGTAATTATAAAGTGTAAAATTACAAAAAATGTCATATACACATCAAAATAAAATAAATGATTAAACAAATTAGGGTATATATGTAATTTCAGTATCTAAACGCTTGGAGCAATTCTGGAATGCTTATTCAAGAAGCATTTAAATTGGAGCGGCAACACAATATTTAAACGCTTGTTGAGGTGTTGCCAAACAAGCTTTTCATCTAAAATGCTTACCGCTTATCGCTCCTAAACGCTTATAAATGCTTGTTGCCAAACATGACCTTAAACAACAACATCAACCTCAACATTAACATCTATGTCAGCTAAACAAAATTAAACCTTTCATCCAATAAATTTTTTACTTAATATTAATTGAAATTAATACATAATGAAAAACTCATGTATACTTATTAGTTGTACTTATATTATAATTTTCACGGAAAAATTATTATATATTCATAGAGTAAACAAAAATTTTAAAATAAATTTGATTTATGTGTAAAACCATGTGATTAAAGAACCTTTGGCCCAATAACATTATAAAGAAACACGCTTAATAATCCAATATAAGGTCGATGCCAGGGTTATATTTACAATTTCTGCTAACTATTTTTCTTACTTTCGCACATGTTGATGCTCTAAAATTTTAAAATATACATAAGATTTTCTGTTTTTAAACGATAATACTATATAATTAAATTTTTCTAGAAAAACCCCGTGGGTGCACGGGTATTATAACTAGTTAAATAGTTATGAATTTAAGTAATATATTTGATACGTAAGATAAGATAAATTTGTAATGTATATATTGGGAATGACATAAAAACAAGAGTAAATTACAGAACCGGTTTGCTTAAATTGCAAAATAATAATAATAATAATAATAATAATAATAATAATAATAATAATAATAATAATAAATTTTGAACGAAGCTTAAATTGCAAATTCAATCTCTACTTTTTCAAAAGTGTACCTCCGAGAAGTCTTTGGTGTGGATAATAAATGGATATAGTCCATGGCTGAAAGAGAAATGACTAAAATACCCTTTATATTGGGGTTGGAAATGAAGGATATTTTAGTCATTTCACTTTAAGCTAAGACTGTATACACACCAAAAGTTTCTCGCATCTGCATTTTCTAAAAGGTAATGACTCAATTTTCAATTTGAAAAACCACATGGGCGGATTTTGCAAATTTCATAATATAATTGTGATATTTTTTGTTTAAAAACCATAATAAAAAGTAATTGTTCAAACTATTACGTACCAGTGTTAGACGACCCCGAGTGACATTGTTTTTGCTTTCCAATCGGCAAATCGACTTTGAACTTATCCACAACGGGATCCCATGCGCTTACTCTCTTCATGTTTTCCCCGATCGGCAAACCCAAGTACGTAAAAAGGAAGTCCCAACACTACATCCCATCCAAGATGCCATATGTGACAAATGGCGTTGAGTGGTCGTTAAAGACATTTGAGTGGTCGTTAATATTAACGATCTGGGCGGTTCCATTCACGATTTGAACTCGACCTTGTGGTTCCATTTGCGATTTGAACTCGAGGTTATTGCGGCTGTCCCACAAATAGTGTTGAGTGGTCGTTAAAGGCATTTTATCGAATGAGCTTATAATTTTATTACACGAGTTGTGTAAAAGTGTAAACAAATCATTAGCTTGGTTAAAAGAAAAAGAAGAAATTAATTGTAATGTAACTTCTATATTAAATTAAAATATAAAAATACAGTTGTTTGGCAAACAGTTTTAGATTTACAATACTTTTAGTCAATGTTTTGAAACCCGGGTCGACCCGGCCGGGTTAACCGGTTCGGCCGGTTCCGGCCAAAAAAAGGGTAAAAAAACCGGGTTAACCGGTGTGACCCGGGTCAACCCGGTTCTCGAAACCCGGCCGGGTTTCATTTTTTCAAAATTTTTTAATAAAACCCGGGTTAACCTGGGTTGACCCGGTGGTCGAACCGGTTGACCCGGTCAAAAAAATAAAAAAATAATAAATTCAAAACCGGGTTGACCCGGCGGTCCAACCGGTCGAACCGGTTGACCCGAAGCCCGATGACTCGACCGGGTCGATTTTGAACCCAGTTTTCAAAACATTGCTTTTAGTAAATACTTTCTTGAAGTACTACTATCTAGGCAAAAACTCATTTCTTTAGCCTGGTGGCAAATGACGCTATGATATATTAAACTGAAGTAGGCTGTATAGTATTACAATTTTTATTTTTTTATAATTTTTTTTGGTAAGGTGAAGACTGTAGAGTATTGCAACTAATTTGTCTATTGCAGTTTTTCCTTTGTATTGTGATATTGAATATGTAACACAGATTTCTTGGTTGTATACTTGCATGAGGTTGCTCTAATAGTCTTATAATTTATGCATGTCTTTGGAAGTTGGGGTAGCTTTGTAAATTTTACTCCTTCCGTTTCAAAATTCTAGTTTTATTATTATTATTATTATTATTATTATTATTATTATTATTATTATTATTATTATTATTATTATTTTTTCCCAAAATAATACGGAGTAGCAAACTTTTTGTGCCAACCAATTAAAAAAAAATAAGTAGATGCGATGATATTTGATTGGTACCACTTTATTTTATTTATTTATTTATTTACTTTTTTAGTCAATAATTTTAGAAAAGTGGTTATATAAGGAGTATAATACAATTTACCTTGTGCACCCAAAAAGTTATACATGTTGCTCGTAAAAATACCGGATGAAATAGCTTAGGGGTTGGCAACACACCCCTCACCCCAAATCCCTTCATTCACTTATACCCAATCACCTTATGTCACATCATCCTCCTACTTTTTCCTTCACTCACTCATTTTTTGTTGGCAACACACCACTCACCCTTCACTCACTCCTTTTTCTTATCCCAACGTTCAAAAATTAAAGGTCCAACAGTCACTTTTTCTCCTCATCTTGTGCGTTAAAGTTTACTGCAAAACACACTCACCGTGCGGTAGCCGGGGACCGGCAGCGGTATTCCCGTAGGGAAAGGACCCTGTGCCGTGCCTCCCGCACCCACTACCAACGCCCTTATAGTCCTATACCAATAATGGCCATTATGAATTAATCAAAAGATTCAACTTTTAATGTGTGAGATACAAGGCACTATCATATGACTTTCATGGATTTCTCAATTATAGTTATTGGTTCGCTTGAACATAAAGTGAAAGTTGGACCTAGTAACACATTTGACCATGTCAATAAAGTAATGCACACACCAAAACAAAGCTGCAGAAAACTTATTTTTCTACAAGTGCCCTCATAAACTACTATCGTTTATTCTTGTTATGTGATATTATGGCAAGATATAGTGACCTTCACTTTCGATTGACTTTGGACCACAATCGAAAAGTCGATGACCCATTTCCAACTCCATCTCCACATCTAAGGGATGCATGATGCAGTTAACGACAAAATGATGAATTAGAAGTGTTGAATGCGTTAAACAGACGAAGTCAAACACATGAAAATGTGAGACAGATTGGTTCATGAGTGTTTCTAAGGCAGTTCATCGGAAAGTGTGGCTCATCCACACGAAATCGAGTTTAAATGGTGGTTGTTTGTACCTTTATAGGTTGAGGATCTTATTCAGCAAACCAATTGTTTGCTTGAGACTTGTTTTAGCACCTATATACTTCTCTAGTTCTGTAAGTTGTCTGCAAGTTTGTTTTTCTCCATTAAACGCTCACCTAAAAACTTTCATATTTAACAAAATGAACAAACAAAAGTATTTCGTCTACCACTTCAGACAGCTTTTAATACAAGGCTATGAATTTGGCTTCATGAGCCAATACTGGTTGCCTAAGCAGTCAATGGGCCTTGCTTCAAATGTTGATACACAAATCATATTGTAACATAGCTGTAGACTTGTAGCGAAATAAAACCATTATGATTATAAACGTGCCAGAAATAGAAAATCAAAATAAAGTTGCAAGGTATTCTTTTGATAAGTAGATGTTACAACAACTTTAAATTACAGGCAACATGAAAATTCATAAAGAATTAGCTAAGACTGAAAATGGGAACGAAGATGCAAGAAAAACAAGACTTGAGGCCTGGAAAACAAGTCATTCCAACTGGTCCAATGGCAGTCCAGCCATCTACAACAATATGGAATTCCATGATCAAAGTTAGGACAAAATGTAGCATACTTAGTAATACAAGTTTTTGTAATCCACATAAATATATGCCAGTCCCTTCATTCCATTGGATAAAAAGCAAAACCTTGACCTTTTTGCCCATGCATTATTTTCAAAAGCGACGTAACATATAATTCAAATTACTCGTGTGTATATGTGGTTGCAGAACAATTTTTAGGATCATGCCCAACTAGGACGTGAAAGATATATTTGTGGTGTATATACTAAATAGTGTGAGATCGTTAGTTTCTCTGTCAAAAAGAAAAAACTAAAAAGGTGCAAAAGCAATCAAGCTGTGGTAATCAGTTTTGCAGGTTTGACAAAACTAATTAGGACGTTTTAGGTTAGAATAATCACTTAGAAAATACAAAAAAAGTTTAACTTAGTCTATAATACTAAAATAGGATCACTTAGAACCGGTCCAACTGGTCCAATGGCAGTCCAGCCATCTACAACAATATGGAATTCCATGATCAAAGTTAGGACAAAATGTAGCATACTTAGTAATACAAGTTTTTGTAATCCACATAAATATATGCCAGTCCCTTCATTCCATTGGATAAAAAGCAAAACCTTGACCTTTTTGCCCATGCATTATTTTCAAAAGCCACGTAACATATAATTCAAATTACTCGTGTGTATATGTGGTTGTAGAACAATTTTTAGGATCATGCACAACTAGGACGTGAAAGATATATTTGTGGTGTATATACTAAATAGTGTGAGATCGTTAGTTTCTCTGTCAAAAAGAAAAAACTAAAAAGGTGCAAAAGCAATCAAGCTGTGGTAATCAGTTTTGCAGGTTTGACAAAACTAATTAGGACGTTTTAGGTTAGAATAATCACTTAGAAAATACAAAAAAAGTTTAACTTAGTCTATAATACTAAAATAGGATCACTTAGAACCGGTCCTTCTAAATAGTTGTTATCCACGAAATCAGATTGATATTGCTGATATTATTCTCGCCTTATGATAAACACATTCATATATTATTGAAAACCCACAAAATAAAGTGTTTGCGGGTCATCCCAACCCACATCGACACATTTATAAGTAAATGATCAAAATTTCCACCTTTAGGAAAACAGTCGTTTGAAATTGAGTAATGATTAGGAGGCCTAAAAGTTGTGCCTTAAGTTTATATGCAAAATTTCTTCTTTTAGGGACACATTTATATGCAAGGGAAGGGTGCTAGGAGCCAGGATGCACGTGTTTCCCAAAAATCATTTGAAATCAATTTACACATATGTTTCAGTTCTTTCGATATTATTGTAAATAATAAATAAATAAATAAATAAAAGCAACAACAACAACAACAACGAGATACCTTAAGTTTAACTCAGTCCCACTAGAACTGGAGACTCAAACTGTAATGGCTTCACGAGCCAATTGCTAAACTGTGGGCTTTCTTTAAATATTTTCAAAGCTGAATTATATTCTTCAGCCTTCTCCTGTAGAAGAATATCAAACGGACTATTTATTAGCCGCAAATCATCACCTGACGTTTTGATAAAGTAGAGTGAACTATTAACAGTGTTACCTTTAGTCTTAAGTAGGAAGTTTCACTCAATGGAAAATTAGCTAAAGATCGACTCAGTGACAAGAATGACTCCAACATTCTCTTCCTGGATAATAGAAAGATACAAGATCAAAACAAGTAACAAAGTAATGATGACATTTAGCCAAATTAGATGCTTGAACATGAGTTCGCTTACTTGCATAAAGTTGACTCTGAAGAAGGGTGCATAGCTCCTTTTGCAGAGGTCCCTTGCTTTCGACCAGTGGTTCCAAGAATGACTTCATGAAGGCCAGACTTATTCCAGCTTATCGAATATCCGCATGTTAAAGTGGATGCGGCAGTTTCAGCATGGCGAAACACCTCAAGAGGTACTGGAGCTACAGAGAATATTGGCTGCCAGATACAAAGAAAATATGCATATTTAGCGTTATACAAGAAATCCGTGAACAGGTAACTAATGAAGAATTCATAGGGTTGTCTGAGCACCTTACAACCTTATTCACTTTAAAAGGACTTTTTAGTTTCTTTGATAATGATAGGACTCTATCACTCAAAGCTCTTGTCAACTGCTCTTCTACTTCTGTATCAGAACAATTACGGGATTGCCCGACAGTGATTGATGAAATGTAAACCGGCTGCAGAATGTGAGAAAGTAAAGCCCCTGCAATACATAAACAAATAAACGTTTATTTAGCCTAATAAAAAGATTTAAAAGAATAAAAGAAACCAATAATATATATGTGCCAATATCAATAGTTATTATCAAACCTTGGACACCAACGACATTCCAACGAGAAATTTTATCAGAGCAGCTCACTGACAAAGTCGCATCTCCACGGCCAGGTTTCCTCTGAACAGTGCCAATGACATGTGAACAATCACCTGAAATAGAAATGTGCGATCAATAAATATTATGCCATTGAAACTATGCAGAGATTACAAATTGCACTGTAGTATTACCGTTGTTCTTCATGGATGACTCCAAGAATTCCTCCATCATATCATTCAGTTTGGTTGTCGAGGATATTGCAAAACCTTCTTTGGTCGAACTATTCAAGCAAGGTAAAAGCTGTGAGTTCAGGGAGGCATCTCCACCTACAAGAAGTTGAACAATTATGAGTACAAATAACAAATGATTCTGAGTGCCTGCAAATAATGATTTCAAAACTTTATTATAATACAAAAAATATCTTGCAAGATATGAAACTGCAGAATGACAATCTTACAAGGCAGCTGTGATATGTATAAATGCAATTGCCACCCCGGTCTCATCTTGTATTTGCCACTGCCAAAACCACCCGCCTCCTGATAGAAAACAGAGTCTGTGGGCTTTTGAATCTCTGAATAGAAGTACCTAAAACGTTCATAACAGATTTGGTGTCATCTGCTTCAGCTAAAACGATTAAAATTTTTTGTTTCATGCTGAACTTCACTGCGTTGTTGGTATTCAATTTGAAATATTCAATTCAATTAGTACAAATCAGACCATGTTCTTAAAACATGACTTCATCTTGATGTTGGTCTACAATAGTTCAAAGAACAGATGACCTTTTTGGGTCAATGCTAGTTCCTCAAGCCTGATTTAACATGCATTTATATGGAATTCTAGGTAACCATTTTCTCTTGCAGTAACTGTTTTAAAGAATAATTAGTAAGTGTTTATGATTGCATTTAGATACTGCTGAATCAATCGGAATCGGCTGTAACAAAGCACAAAACAAGAGATATTTTTTGGTTTGCTAATACGCCATTATCAGATAATCCTTTTGCCTCAATCCAAACACTCAAGGTTGGTTGTCAATAATCAAATAAGCAACTTTATTGATCAATCCCAAATACCCAACAATGTAGTTCTACTACTTATAAAGAGTGTATCTCTTTTCTTGAAATTTGAAACTTGAATATTGAAACTTAAATTAATGTAGTTTGTCTAAATTACCCCCAAGTACCCCTTAAACTTGGCAACTTAAATTATGTTTTTTTGGTGAAAATGGTGAATATATATTAGCACATCAAACTATACATACAAAATAAGAAGGACAGGCCCCATCTCCCTTATTAGACTACATTCTGCAACATTCAAAATCTGAGATACAAACAAAAGACAATACAGCAAAATCACTCTATACTAGTGCAGTCCCAAATAGTCCATATTCACCATAATTCACCAAGACCATAACCTCATGACTACATTTCCTAACAAGTCCTACCTAGATCATTAAATAGCTTCCTCTTCATTTAAGTGACCTATAGAACTCATTGTAAGGCATCATCATGTGCGTTGTAGCCATATCCCAAACTCATCACTGGAAGACACTGCTAAACTAACTACATTTCCTGCAATTTATTTAAAGCCAAGCACAAATAAGCAGCTCCATCCTCACTTATATGACTTAACTTCAAATTAAACCAGGCCTCATTAGTCCAGATAGATCAAACCAGTGAGACACCAACCATACCTCCAATGGCAATACATTGTTAGGACCAAGAAGGTTCATCTTGCACACCTCTCTATTCCTATCATCATGCATTGCCAGCCGGTCCATTTACCCTCCTCAGTTAGAAACCTACTTAAATTATGTTTTTCTTGATCAATTCTAAACTTGGCAACTTTTCAAAAACACACACTATATTAATTTTAAAAAACACAAGCTTTGTATTTCAAAAAATACACGCTTTCCATCAAAGTGTCAAACCAGAATCACAATTTCGCAAGTATAATTATTTGCCGCTATACATTGTCGCTTTGCGTGGGTATTCGTCAAGTAAACTATAATACACAAATAATCATTTTGGCTAGCAGGTCAAACTATATATACGCTGTTAACGTGATGGCTTAAAAATAATTGTCAAAGAATTAATCATTTATCCATAACATCACTTATCAAATATCGGAATTCGAGCATTCAAGTGCATCAAGTAATAAAATGTACAAAACAGCTATAATTCACATAATCGCAGATTCTACTATACTAAAAAACACAAAACCAGATATACATATTTTAAAAAATAACAAAATAAAAGTACACAAACCTAAGCAAAGCTCTTCTGGCGACAATCTCAGCATGAGAATCATTCAAGACGTCTCCGCGAACGCTTAAACGCGAACGGCCGATACACTTTGTCCCCGTACCCAATGCCACCACTTTCAATTCTACACACACACACAAATTCCCATCAATCAATTCTCATATTATAAAACTAAGCCAATTATATCCAAATAAACAATTCAATTAATAAATGATAAGAGAATTAATAAAAAATGTAAAAATAGAAAGACCTTTGGAAGGAGAAGAGGTAAGGAATGCGGCTAAAACAGTGACTTCACGGCCTTGTGGCTTTCCTTTTTTGGGAAGGCGGTTGTAGGCTGTGAAAACGGTTTCTGAGACTTTGTTTCCCCATTGGTTCTTGCTTTCAGGCGATGGTGAATTCATTATCCGATGAAATGGAGGGAAGGGCGATTGAGTTGAGTGGATAATTGTTGATAGACTTTTTGTCACAGCCTTTTTATATCCGCTAAACTTACACCTTCGGTCCTTTAAAAAAATAATAATAAGAAATTAGATAAATGGTCACTATGGTTTGTATATTTTTTTCACAAGAGAACTGTAAAATACATCCATGTGATTTACATATTTGGGCATCTTACATTCTTGTCAGAAACTTTTGGCAATATATATTCTCATTTAGGCAAACGTTTGCCATAATACATCACTCGTTAACAATGAGGACTAACGGTGCAAATTTTTCCTCCGTTATCTCTTAACGAGACTGAAAATATTACACCGTTAGCCTTCGTTAGCCAAACATTTGCACCGTTAGTCCTCTTTTATAGAAAAAAAAAACTAAAAAATTTTAAAATTAAAAAAAAAGGAAAAAATTTAAAAAATTAATTTTTTTAAAGTTAATATTTTAAAAAAATCAAAATTTAAAAAAAAATAATATTTGCGAAAAAAATTTTTACAAATAATATTTAATTTTTTAAAAAATGCATATTTTTTTAAAAATTATTTTTTATAAAAAAAATGCGTATTTTTTAAAAAAATTAACTTTTTTTATAAAAATTAATTTAAAAAAAATTAATGTTTTTATAAAAAAAAATTAATTTTTTTTTCACAAATATTTTTTTTCGCAAATATTATAAAAAAAATTAATGTTTTATAAAAAAATTTGATTTTTTTTAAATATAAAATTAAAATAAATAATTTTTAAAATTTTTTTCCCTTTTTTAATATTTTTAAAAAATGCATATTTATAAAAAAATTATTTTTTTTCGCAAATATTAATTTTTTTAAAAAATTTTGATTTTTTTTAAATATTAACTTTAAAAAAATTAATTTTTAAAATTTTTTTCCTTTTTTTTTTTTTTTTTAAAAAAATGCATATTTATAAAAAAAATTAATTTTTTTTCGCAAATATTAATTTTTTAAAAAAAATTTGATTTTTTTTAATATTAACTTTAAAAAAAAATTAATTTTTTAATTTTTTTCCTTTTTTTTAATATTTTTAAAAAATGGGTATTTATAAAAAAAAAATTTAATTTTTTTTTCTCAGATATTATTTTTTTTAAAAATTTTTGATTTTTTTTTAAAATATTACCTTTAAAAAAAATAATTTTTAAAATTTTTTCTTTTTCTTTTTATTTTTTTTTATAAAAAAAAGGACTAACGGTGCAAATGTTTGGCTAACGGTATAATATTTTCAGTCTCGTTAAGAGATAACGGAGGAAAAATTTGCACCGTTAGTCCTAATTGTTAACGAGGGATGTATTGTGGTAAACGTTTGCCTAACGGGGGATATATATTGCCAAAAGTTTCTGACAGGGATGTAAGATGCCAAAATGTGTAAACCACAGAGATGTATTTTGCAGTTCTCTCTTTTTTCACATATAGTCACTGAACTTTTTTTTGACATACATGATCACTAAAGTTTCAAATCGTTACAGATTCAGTCCATTTTGTTACATAAATGGTCACTGAAGTTTCAAACCACAGTGACCATTTATGTAACGAAATTGAAACCTTAATGACTGAATCTGTAACGACTTGAAATTTCAATGACCATATATGTCAAAAAAAAAATTCAATGACTATATGTGAAAAAATGGACAAACTACAGTGACCATTTATGTAATTTACTAAAAAAAGAAGAAGAAAAAAAAATAATAGAAAAAAACTTTGTTAGTTTTGGCCAAAACCTATGAGCATGACCGCTTATTATAATTAAAAAGAAAATTGAAGCTCTCACTAGGCCTTACCGCATGGTTTGATATTAACCGATCATGTTCATATGAGTTTTTAGAAGATGTCAATCAAGGACGGAACCAGGATCAAATATTACCGGGTGCACAAAATTTTTTAACCGTAATATAACAAACATTTCGATGGATCGGGCGCTGCGTTTAAAAAAAATTGATGTTTTTTTTTTTATCAAACCTTAATACTAAATTCATAGGATCTCGAGCACTCGCGGGAACTCCTGGTTCAGTCCTTGATCTCAATCCTACACATAAGTCACTATGTTAACCATAAAGATGGTACATGTTTATTCTACTCATTGTCTCATATCTATTAGATTGGTAATTTATTTGTGTTATCCAATAAATTGCCATATATAAGTTACATAAAAATGATCTAAAAGTGACATAAACGAGCTAAGCCTTATATGCCTTTCATTCTTCCGGTTGTCACCATAGTTAAGAGAATATTAAGGAATAAAAATTAGGAAGAAATATCATTTCATTTCACAAATCAGGTACTAAAACTAAACATACATGCAGGCATCTCAATCACTTCCCATGTAAACATTTGTGTATCATACTCTTACACTTCAACTTGCAAATTGCTTTGGATGGAACATTTTGATACCGTGTATCGACTTCATAAAGCTACATTAACATGTTGTGGTTTTTTGATATGACTAGTCATCGGTTATCATCAATATGGAACAAGTCGTATTGTCGTAGTTACTCGTAACCTTCCACACTTCAAATAGTTGACGTCCTTGTCTAGCATTCTCGTCTAAAATCCAAACTATCATATAACCAGAAAGCACTATATAAAATCCAAACTTACACCTTTGGTCCTTTAAATAATAATAATAAAAAAAAAAAAAAAAAAAAAAAAAAAAAAAAAAAAAAAACTTTGAAACATGAACATGATTTTCAGTAACGAGGTGAGCAACGGCGGGACGTTGTTTTATTTTGTTGATTATTGCACGGTATTTCTTTTGTTAAGTAGAAAGTGAGTCAGGTGTTCGGTGCGAGGTTAAAAAGTCCGGGAAAAAAATTGAAACGGCGTGGTTCTTGATGATGTTTTGCGGCGGGGCTCGCTAAATAAATGTTAGATAAAAGTTTAAAGTAGTTTTCGCAAGTCATTATATAGTAGGGGGTATGTTTTGTAAATAGTATTTTGGGCTGTTTTTTAACATATTATATAGTAGAGGGTATGTTTTGTAAATATTATTTTGAGCTTTTATCTTGGCCAAAATGGGCTAAGTGACGTGACATGGCATCATTTGACGCTGAATTAGTATATATAATAATGTTCAATAAAAATCTAAAAGAAAATTAGGTCTCTCATTAGTACTTTGTAAGAAAATATTATTTTTCATCTTCATGACTTCATATGAACTTAAAAGTATCTCAAACCTACACAAACATGGACGAAGTCAGAAATTTTTGGTCAAAGCCAAATATTTTTGAAAAATATTTACACTAATTTTCTTCGCTAGGAACACTCCTATCTCCGCTCATGTACACAAAGTCATCTTTTTTACCATAAACGTAGTTAACATGTGTGCTCCACTCATTATGTCATAGCACGTATGCTTTTGGTTGTCACCAAAATATAGTTAAATATTTAAAAATATAAATTAAAAACAAAAACCATTTTCATTTGGGATAATTGTTTCTAAATGTATCGAACTTGCCACCTTTTACTATGTTGTGTAATGAACTTTTTTTTTCTTCCTATTGTGTGTATCAAACTGCCTAATCCATTCTATTCAGTGAATGCTAATGTGATTAGGGTTTTTCCGCTAGAGTAAATTGCATAAATCGTCCTTTTCTCTAAAAAATTGCTAACGGCCGTTTAACAAAGGCAATGTTAGTCCATTTACCAACCATCATTTGCAATGTTAGTCCTTTAACAAAGGCAACGTTAGTCAATATACCATCGCCACCACCCGCCACCACCACCCACCATCGCCACCACCACCACTGCCGTCACCACCACCACCACCGCCGTTGCCATCACCCACCATCATCATCACCACAGTCGCCGCCACTACCACCGCCGTCACCACCACCACCTCTATCCACCACCACCCATCACTGCCACCGCCACCCACTGTCGCCGCTACCCACCGCCACCCATCACCACCACCACCAGCGGCGGTAGTGGTGGTGGTGGTGATGGGTGGTGGTGGGTGGCAGTGGCAGTGGGCGTCGGTGGGTGGTGGTGGCAATGGTGGGTGGTGGTGGATGGAGGTGGTGGCGGCGGCGGTGGCGGTGGTGGTAGTGGCGGCGACGGCGGTGGTGGTGATGGGTGGCAGCGGCAGGGGGTGTTGGTGGGTGGCGGTGGGTGGTGGTGGCAGTGGTGGGTGGTGGTGGATGGAGGTGGTGGTGGTGGCGGAGGCGGTGGCGGTGGTGGTAGTGGCGGCGACGATGGTGGTGGCGATGATGGTTGGTAAATGGACTAACATTGCCTTTGTTAAACGGCCGTTAGCAATTTTTTAGAGAAAAGGACGATTTATGCAATTTACTCTAACGGAAAAACCCTAATCACGTTAGCATTCACTGAATAGAACGGATTAGGCAGTTTGATACACACAATAGGAAAAAAAAAGTTCATTACACAACATAGTAAAAGGTGGCAAGTTCGATACATTTAGAAACAATTATCCCTTTTCATTTCACAAATTAGGTGCTAAAACTAAACATACATATACATGCAGGCATCTCAATCACTTCCAACGTAACATTTGTGTACCTTACTCATACACTTCAACTTGCAAATTGCTTTGGATGTTACATTTTGATACCGTGTATCAACTTCATAAAGCTACATTAACATGTTATGGTTTTCTGATATGACTAGTCATCGGTTATCATCAATATGGAACAAGTCGTACTATCGTAGTTACTCGTAACCTTCCACACTTCAAATAGTTGACGTCAGTGGAGGACCCAGGATTTTCAAAGGCGGGGGGCAAAAAAAATTTTTTTTTTGATAAAATTCGTGATAAACTTTAATAAAAAGGTCATAATTTTTTTTTAACACTAAAAACTAAGGTTTTTATATTTTTGGCTTCAAGGTGGGGGGCAATTTGATTTTTTGGAGGGGTGCACTTTAATAAAATGGTCCTAAAATTTTTTTTTACACTAAAATATAAACTTTTTCGGCGAGTCGTAGAGGGCACCGCCCCCAAAGCTAAAGAGTAGGTCCGCCCCTGGTTGACGTCCTTGTCTAGCATTCTCGTCTAAAATCCAAACTATCATATAACTAGAAAGCACTATATAAAAATCAGTTTAGGACCGTGGTACAATTTATTAGCGAGCTTATCTTAAAAGTTCCTGGCTCAGAAACAAAGAACCCGCTATATATGGTCATAAAAGTAACAACAACATTAACATGTTATCAGAATGGATAATTAAACATCGGCACAATGTTGTGTGTGATGTTCTTGTTGATATTTGTTCTCGGTCTGGAGTTTCAGTTCGTAAGGAGGTGGATATTGGGCTTCGTGGAGAGAGGGACAAAACCTTACGTCCGGCTGATATGTTACTTTACTCTTGGGATAGTGGTCGTGATGTTTGTGTTGATCTTACAGGATCGTCACCTTTGACACGTTCGTGTATGGCTAATTTTATGCCTGGTCGGGCGGTTATTGAAGCCGCACAACGTAAATGTGTCAAGTATGCAGCTAAATGCGCTGATATCGGATATGGGTTCCTCCCCTTTTCATTCTCTTCTTTTGGAGAACTTGAAAAGGATGCAGTGACCTTATTAAAGCGTATTAGACGATTCTCTATGACCCAAGACATTGGAGCACGTGCGGCTCCACATATTTTTAGTAGGATTGGTTTTGCTGTAGCTAGAGGTGTGGGGGCCCAGTTAGTATCTCGGCTCCCCACTAATTTCTTGTAAAATCCTATTTGTTTTTCAATAAAGTGATGTTATAATAATAATAATAATAATAATAATAATAATAATAATAATAATAATAATAATTATCTATATATATAATTCACATTACATACAACGCCGTATTGCCTACACTTTTTTTCCCGCCTCTACATTTTCCCGCCAAAATAATGTGGCCCAGGTTCTTAGCCTGTTTTCTTGGGCCTGCTGATCCAATTCTATCTTTTTTGCCTGGCCCTTATCATCTAACAGGTTATTATCCAGGTTTATAATTCATTCATCAGTACAAATGATTCCAGATTCATCCACATCTAGAATCTTCATTCGCTTTCTCAAACACACATACATACAAGACGGTGGCACAAGATATTGGTGATGATGAAGTGGAGGACAACTGTCTCGACGAAAGTGAGGAGATCAAATGGGAAGAATGATAGTGGTAGTGGTGGACATAGTGGTTATATCAAATGATGGGAGATAAGGTATTGTTTTTTTATTACATTTTTTATTATCTTATCGTTTCCGATTATTTCAAGTATACCTTTTTCTACTATGGTTTTTGATTATTACTAAAACACACTGCTAAAGTACATGATATGGGTTTGTTGTAAATTGTCATCAGTGATGTGGGTTTTTGATTTTATTAGTTATATGATAAAGTAAGGTGTTACTTATATTGTTTAGTATAGATGCATACCAACTGTTTGTTTTTATGACTTAGTGAAAAAAGATGCTCACTTTTTGTTTTGGTTGGAATTCGGTCAAAGGTTTATTGATAAGAAGATTAAGAAGATTGGGAAGAATGTAGTACCAAGATGTAGACTACAATTGATGAGCATCCGGAAGTTATTAGGCAGCTTAAAAGGCTAAATTTCAACATTGAGTAAAAAGGTTTCGTCTGTATCTCTAATTATCAATAGACTCGACAAACATATGTGGTAAAGTGAAACTTTTTTCATTCACATACATAGATGCATATATAGTACTAATGTATTAGGCAATGGAACTTTGCAAGAATTTTTTATTTGAAAAATAAGAATTGTTATAATTACGACGTCATTAACGTGTCCTTTATTATAATTGCAGGGTGGATCAGGAAAGGCAACCAATGTTAAATTTAAAAATATCAAGATGAAGAATGTCAAGAATCCTATTATTATAGACCAAGTGTCATCAAGATAAACCTTGCAATGAACAGGTCAGAATATTAAAAAATTTCTTGAAATAAATTGTTATAGCAAATACATAACAGTCATTAGATTTGTAGCCAACTTATAGGATAACATAAATATCAAAATCAAACAATATTTGAGAAAAATGTCACACTATCCAACCATGTTATATTTAAGAGTGCCATATGTTTGTCTAATTTCTTTTTTTTCTTTGTCATAACAATTGAAATGGTTTGCAGAGCTCGGCTGTCAAAATAAAAAATGGGACTACAATTGCTAAGCATCCGGAAGTTATTAGGCTTACTCTTTGCCCTTCAGGTATACATTTATAAAAGAGTTATTACTCTTCAAGGTATACATTTACAAAAGATTAATAAGTGGTTAATAAATGCGTTTATTGTGACACTTAGATCTATACATAAGCCCGGGTCTTATGAGAACGAAGCTGAAGGCGCATGAACAACATGCCAGAGGGCTAACAAGGCAAAAAACGTTAGCGGAGTCTGTCACATGGTAGGCGGCTTAAAAGGCTAAAGTTCAAATATTCAAATGCAAACAAGTAAATTTATAATCTTTTTTTATTTTCATTTGTAAAAATTTAAGCCATTAGTATCTTTATGAATGAGTTTCGTTAATAAGGAGGTGTTTGGGATTGCTTATTTTTCGGCATTTCAAGAAGTAATGATGCGACAAGAACAACTGATATAAATATCACTAAATGCCTAAATGACGCGAACATGTAAAATTATTTAACCAAAGTCTCAGACGTCATATAAGCTATTATTCAGTTCTATCTATGTATTCAGAAGTTTCGGTTTTCATTATTTTATTTGTCTTGCAGCGGGTGCCTTCTATCGTCAATAGTTCAATACGTCACGGTGGCTTCCAAGGCTCATGTATTTGTTTCTTCATGGGTATCAAGGATTCTAACAACTACTGCCTAAAGGTATGATGTTGGTTGGTATGTTAAATAATACGAGCAGTACAATTACTTTTGTTAAACCATGCCCGTATTTTTTTACATCTTATTATTTTCTGGTACAATTCAGCTTTATAACATAGGATACGGTTCTAGCAAAAGAAAACAGCAAGTCTCGATTTCATCGTTACTTTCTACTCGAGATTCGCATATAAGCTAACACTGTCTTCCGAAAGATGTTGAGGTAAGATACACTTTGATTAATTCATTAAATTAAATGTTTTTTTAGTGGCCTAATATATATGGTGTGTTTGGGATTAATTATGATCATATTAAAATTGAATTTACACCCTTGAAAAGACCAGTTCTTAAAAAACGTCGACCAAATACTAATGAAGCATTTTAAGTTAGATATGAGTAGAAATGTCATTTGTTTAATTCAAACAAACCAGACAAGATGGAAAAACTAAGTGATCCCAAACACCCTCTTATGTCTATCATCATATTTTTTGACTGCACTACTACTATAATACGTTTCATTTATAAACAAGTTACAGACAGTGCTGATCTACACAGCAGAACCTGACGTTGGATCTTTGCTACGCGAATGGCCAAATAAGCTAGCTGCGATTGTCATTGGAACTTCTTATTATGCTTGCAGCCATGGAGGTTGTATCCTGTTTGTTCATTTTAGATGTATTTTTGGTAAATGCTATATACTTATAATGTTTGTATATATGTTTAATTTTATTTATACCATATCTCCAAACCATTGATGGTTCGAAATGATGGACACATGATAGGAAGACGAGGCTAAAAGCTGCTGCAAGGACTCATGACTGAAATGCATTTGAATCCAACATGTTGTTGAGCAAGGAGAAGTGAAGTTACTGGTAACCACACACTTGCTGAAAGGGTATGTACTGATTCTCTTTATTTAACTATCTATTAGGCAAAAAAAAAAAAAAAAAAAAAAAAAACCTTAGTCTCAGGATCCAAATACAACACCACTAGAGTTCTCAGCTCACGAGTTCCAATTATATAATCATTTACCGGCACTTTTAGGCTGCGGAGAAGACAGACACACTATGACCAATCAAGTAAGTTTCCACAAACAACATTTTCTATAATTGGAGAAGACAACATAGAATCATTTACCGGAGTAGAAAATATTTTCTCTCCTACTTTTTATCTACATTAGCATCAGCCTTAATTATTTTTCAGGGGTGTTGTGTGTTCGTTCTCAGTGTTGGAACATATGGGACATATGGTCAAATAGACTAATGCACAGGCTGTTAGGATACTCTAAATGGATCAGCTGAAGTTGAACGTATTTTGAATTGAAATTAACGTAAGCTAAGTAATTAAATAAAATTTGTCAGAGTCGGATAAAGAGGTATGCAATCTGCCTATTTTTCTTGGCAGTGATATTTTGTTGCAACTAATAATTGTGTGCACATAATTGGTTTCCCTGTATGTTTGTTTACTACAGTCAATTACTCAATACCTTGCTGGCTCGCTCAAGGAAAAGAGAAGGAGAAAATATTGAAAAGCAAAGCGGCAAGATAGATTATAAAGTTGGAAGCCAACGGTCTACAGATGAATTTTGAAGATCCTCAACAACTAGGCATTACATATATACCAGATGTATGCTCTTTTCTGAAAAATGAGGCTAAAATATTGATACTTTGGTTGGTATCACAGGCTTTTGAATGTTACCTATTTACGGCCTAATCATATTGTTTACCTCTTTTCAGGACGCACGAGCCTTTACTGGGATCAAAACGGTATTCTATTGCAATTGATAGGTTAGTAACTTTCTCATATATGTAACTATATGCAGCTACACTTAACAGCTAATGTAAGTGTTTGCTTCTGTATGAAATTATCGTTTTTATTTCTACAAATTGGTCTGCCCGAAAAAAAATGGGAGAAAAAACAGGCCCGCCCGCAACGCGGCGCCCGGCGCCATTCTCGTAATAATAATAACATGTTATGAGAATGGATCCAAAATCCAAATGAGCTGAATTCTTTGGTTCAATGGATCTATCTACTGGACCAATTAAACTACATGTCATCTATGATCTAACCGAGTAACAGTTGGGTTAGTTACTATTTGGCCCATGTAGAAATAAGAATATGGGCTTTTGATTGGGTCACCACTCACCACAACACCTTTATCAGTTAACCACGTTGTTTCTTCGAGTCTATCTATAAACAAACTCACTCAGGTTTGACTTTAGATTAAATCTAAGGTAGTCTGCTTTCAATTTTCAATATGATTTAAGTGATCATAATCAATAATCAATTTAAAGGAATTACAGTAACATACATCACATAAAAAACATTCATATATTCTACCACAGTCACTCAATTATATCCAGGTTTTATGTGTTTAGACTTTAGTAATCATTTATTACGAATTACAGTTGTTTAAAAAGTGATTAAATTGTGACCAAAATTTGTACTCGTAATTAAGTTCTTTTCCAAAATTCAAGAGCATATGCGTACCTCCAAAATAAACAATTTAGAATTGTTAAGAGGAAGATACAAACGACTAGAATCCCACATCGGTTAAAGAGAATAAATATTACCACCTAATATAGCTAAGTGTGTACTAAATGTTTGTCTTAAGATGAGTAATGAGATTTCGATTTGGAGGCGTTTATATGTTCTAAAAACATATCAATTCTACCAAACCGGAAACTTTATATGAGATCTTAAGTTTTTATACGTACTACTAGCTTTCAGGCTCGTCCTGATGGGGCACTAGCTCCATTATATTGTTCGATTAAATTCATCCGATGGACAATATTTAAATAGAACATATATGAGATCTTAAGTTTTTATATATACTCCTAGCTTTCAGGCCCGCCCTAATGGGACGGCTAGCTGTGTGATCGAAAACTTTATAGTAATGAGCTTTCGATTTGCAGGCTTTTATATGTTGTATGAACATAAATGAAGTCTGTGTGATCGAAAACTTTATATAAAATCTCAATTTTTTATATATACTATTCCAACTTTATCTTTTTTAACAAATATTCCATATTTTTTCTTTAACAAAGATTGGGAGTCATATAAGTTAGTCTTGTATTGGTAGCTATTATTAAAAAGAAAAATGATTCTCATACCTAAAAAGAATGAGACATATGGTAAGATAGAGAGTGAAGATGATGAAAGATAAAATAAATAAAACGCATATCAAGTAATGAATAGATTAGTCATATTTTTGTGCATAAATTTTAAGCTTCCATAATCCATATCACTACTCTTAATTTCTAAAGTAATGTGATTTCTACTTTTAGAGCTATTATGAAAGCTTCAAACGGGTATCAGTTTATGTATACACTTTGTTTTCTCATGGTCACAAATGTGTGAATAGCATGGCGTTATAACCACCACAAACTAATGAAGGTGATATTGGTTTGGCAGAACATTAACCCTTTTTGAAAATATTATGTGCAATGTTTTCGAGGCTATATATATACATTTGGGTAGTTGTATGCAAGCTCATCAGAAATCACAGTCTTGTTTGTAGACTCGTACGATTTTGAAATCTCGGTCTCATAAAACTAATCTTATCAATGCATGATCGTTTTGGATATAGCATTGGTTAAACGATCATAAGATCGAATATAAGATCGCACAATTAACCGTATGATAACATTTCATGCAACTATCTAAAATCAATACTTTGTATAAATGGCAATCCCCTTGTTAAAACATAAATTATTGCAACCCCCTTGTTACTAACATAATACCATGATTAGAGCTGGCAATTTCGACACGAAACACGAAAACACGATACGACACGAAGTTAACAGGTTTCGTGTTTGGGCTTATCGTGTTTCGTGTTGTGTTCGTGTTTGTGTAAGATTACACGATAAGATAACGTGTTGTGTTCGTGTCAAGACCTCGTGTAACCTGTTAAGACACGATAAGACCTGTTAAAACCCGTTAAAGACCTGTTAAGACCTGTTAAAGACCTGTTAAAGACCTGTTAAGATTTCGTGTTTTAGCGTGTCAAGACTTGTTAAGACCTCTTATCGTGTCGTGTTCGTGTGACCTGTTAATTTTCGTGTTCGTGTTCGTGTTTTAAGATCTGACACGATTAGCATATTGTGTCGTGTTCGTGTCAGGGCTTAACAGATCCGTGTCTTATTGTGTTCGTGTCGTGTCATATCGTGTCGGACCTGTTATGCCAGCTCTAACCATGCTCATCGAAAAATTTATATTGTACAAAATATTACTACCTCCGTCATAATTTATTTGTCCACTTTTGATTTTCAAAGTCTTTCTTTGTCAATTTTGACTTTAAATATGTTTGTTTGTGTTATTTAATATTTGATGCAAAATATATTAATAAATTGAGTTTTAAGTGTATTTTTAATTTGTATAATTTTCATCAAGTATTATATAACACAGTCGATTTTTAGAAAATCTCTAATCAAACCATTTGTCCTTATTTCAACAAAGGAAGCACAAGCCAAAAATATTTATGGTCAAAGTTGACAAAGAAAAACTTAAAAAGTCAAAACTAGACAAATAAATTGGGACGGAGGGTGTAACTTTTTTATATACTATTTTAATAAATTGGGAGTCACAGTACACATATTTTAGTAGCTAATGTTATAAGATGGAAGGTCAATATATTTCCTATCAAGTTAATTAAAGATGATCAATTCAGGGTTTCAGACAAAATGTTTGGCTTTCTTATCTAAGAAATGTGATTATCATTTGATGTTATTACTTATTATCACCGCTTTAGATGAGAATAATACGACGTTATAACCACCACAAACTAATGAAGGTTAGATTGGTTTAGGAATTAGGTGAACGTTATTCCATTTCGAAAACATCCTAGGCAATGTTTTCTACATACATATATAAACTTAGGTAGTTGTGCTCAAGGTCATCAAAAATCACAATCTTGCTTGAAAAGTCGTCTTATGATTTTAACAGGAGCTGAGTCAGAAAGTTATGATCTATGAAGCAAACTTTTACAATTTTTAGAAGGTACATTACAAATCATTAGTTAGATGAGGCAAATTACAAAAACAACCAGATATTTAAAAAAATAAATAAATAAATAAAAAAAAAAAAAAAAAAAAAAAAAAAAAAAACTAGAACCCTGCCCCTTCTGTCGATCTCCGCCTGGATAGTAAGATCTCGATCTCATATAACAAAATTCAAGATCGTTTTGGACATAGAACTGCTTGGAGGATTGTATTCACAAAATCAGAAGATTGAATATGTGATTGTATGATTAATCACATGATCACTTTGAACATTTCAAAAATAATTGTTAAAAAATTTATACTTGGTGTAAATTGCAACACGGGTAAAAACAAACTAGTTCACTGTAGTAGTATCACCTTTCTTGATCACACTACTTAAATTATTATTATCTAAACAATGGTTAATTTATTAAGTGGGGAAATAACTACAGAAAAGTTGTCAAACAACGTTATGTATGTCTGAATAGATCTAGAACAAATACGTACTATATGTATAGCTTACTGAATATACATGAACTAATCACAAACTCACTTTGCTCACAAGACTTGGAGACTGTGGTCATACACTTTTAGATTAAACCTAACCATGATCTAACAAGTATTAAAAACCAATGATTTTACATTTAGCAATTGAGATCGATATCTTCTGTTTAATTTTATGATAAATGTTTTACTGATGTTATCGAGTTGTTCATTTGTTTAGTCGCTTTTTACTTTCAGTGAGTTGACATGTTGAACTCATTGACGTTGAGATTACATTGATGCAATGGTCCGAATTGTTTTATCCAAACACGATACATCAACAATTATTTTTATGCAATTACAATGACATATATAAAATACATCAATAAAATGCATATGTATATCCTACTACAGTTGATCATTTTCAATCATGTTCGATAACATAGTCGGCTCACGCATATCTTATCCTCATATCCATTTTATTTTTATATCTAGATTTCATGTTCTTTTAATCATTTCTGAAGAATCAATTGTCTAGAAGTGCTTAAGTCATGGCCAAAA
Organism: Artemisia argyi; assembly: GCA_030686995.1. Taxonomy (NCBI): domain Eukaryota; kingdom Viridiplantae; phylum Streptophyta; class Magnoliopsida; order Asterales; family Asteraceae; genus Artemisia; species Artemisia argyi. The sequence goes on from CM060678.1 coordinate 179,891,285, forward strand.
GTTGTACCCACAACAATGTTTTCTCAATATTCTAGAGCACAAGAGTTCATCCAAAATAAACAATTTTGAATTATCAAAAGAAAATTTTGAATATCTAGAATCCCACATAGGTGAGACAGAAGAAATTGTGGTACATGATATGGCTATGTTTGGCGACACGTAACAGTAAGCAGTAGCTATAAGTAGTAAGATGTAGCAGTAAGCATTAGTTGCTTGTTTAAAAAACGTGTTTGGTAACGTAGTTGTAGTTGTAATTATAAAATATAAAATTACGAAAAAAGGCATATACTTATGAATGAATGTTATTTTTTAGGGTAAATTGGTAATATTAAAGTAAAATGCTAGCGGTATATTGGATAACTTCTTTAGAAAACATTAAGATTGCAAGTTGTTGAGGTGTTGTTAAACGCTAGCAGCAGTGTTGCCAAACAAGCATTAAGACTGAAATGCTTGTCGCTTACCGATCTTAAACGCTTCCAAAAAGGTGTTGCCAAACATGAATACTAAGGTGTGTATGAATTACATGTTTTCGGCTCATGACCGGGTCATACCAAACGCACAAAGAGCCGGGTTAAAATACACCGGGTTAGCAAAGTGGGCTATTAAAGCCCTATGCTTAGTATATTGTAATAATAAGTTTTCTAGTCCTGTGGTAGTCTATCAAAAACATGGACACACTACTAGGAAAGTTTATATAAACTCTTGACTTCTGTTTTATTACAAAAACCAACGATTGATAATTATGTTAATTCGTGATGCTATAGGTTAAATCGATGGAAGAGCCGAAGAGGTTCACCTATGGTCTTTTTTCTTGTGGCTTTCAATGAGATTTATCCACCCTTTTATCAACTCATAACGCCGTCACTAGCACCTTGTGACGCCGTCAAGTGCAATTTCCAGCATGCTTTTGAGACTTTGTCGTTTTCTTCACTTTTTCGTTCCAAAAACGTCCAAAATGCTTCCTAACCCCGGGGTTAGGGTGTTCCCGCCAATCTACACTTTTTCTTGTGGCTTTCAATGAGATTTATCCACCCGGGGTTAGGATGCTATAGGTTAAATCGATGGAAGAGCCAAAAGGCACCCGGGGTTAGGGTGCCACCAGGCAGTGTACCTGTTCGTTGTAGTATAGCATAGTGACAAGTACCGGGGGATTGATCGTTCAACTCAAAGAATAGTGTTTGCTAAGGTTAAAACTCACTAAAACTAGGTCTAGAGGTGAGGGATGATTTCTTTTTGTATTTTTATATTTTAAGGAAAGCAAGTAAAATCTCGGTTTTTGGAAAGAGTGGGCGGAATTAGTTGCTAATCAACTAACCCAATTAACTAAAGATGCAATCAAAATAAAATAAACTAAACTTAAACTAATTTGTGGTGTAAACGATAATGAAAGAAAATTGTGTTTACTTAGATTTCATTACTCCTTAGCTATCTTTTATAGGTTGATTAACTTGTAACAATTGCATTGATGACGGGTTATATTCCTTAATACCATTCGTAGGGCCGTGTACGATCTTCCCTAACTCTATAAGCTCCTACCTCTTCCTATGTCGAGCCGACTACTAGCTCCTAACATGGCCTCATTAGTAGTTACCTACGCATTAAATACAACCAAAATATCGTAGTACACCTCCGATCATGTTTCTTAAGACGTTCAAGCAAGTTACCAATTAGAAGTCTGCCAGTTTTCTTAAGACTAACATCGAATTCATTCATCCACAACAATTATAAACAAACAACCAACCCATAATCAATGTCTAAGTTTCATTACATCTAAGCAAACACGAAGAAAACCTAGCCTAGCATGTTAAAGAGAAGACAAGCGTAAGATATAATCAAACAATACATACACATATTGAATGATTTGGTAAAATACTTATCTTCAATTAAGCATGGAAGAAACCAAGGGTTGAAACTCTTGAAAAAGCTGTAAAATTCGTCTAGGGTTTATTCCCTCAAAGTTGCACACAATGAATGAAAACTAGAAAACTATATATAGATTTTGTCTTATGACGGCGTCAAGAGTAATATCTGACGCCGTCAACTCGCCGCCAAAAAAAACTCGTATTGCCTAGATCCACTTCTGACGTCGTCACCCTTTATGGGTTCTGGGCCGTCACTCTTTGCAGTTACTCTTGATGGCCTTGACAACTTTGTACGTGACGCCGTCACGACCCCTTCACAAAACATTCTGGTGCATCACATGTAATTGATTTATCCACCCTATTGTCAACTCATGGCGCCTTCACTAGCACCTTGTGACGACGTCAAGTGCAATTTCCATCACTTTGTCGTTTTCTTCACTTTTTCGCTCCAAAAATGTCCAAAATGCTTCCTTTTGTAAATTTCCTCTCAAAAGTACCTAAAATGACAAAAGGAACGATTTAGGGCGGCATTTGATCAATTATCTCGACTTTGGCCTTAAATGACCCCCCAAAAGCGGTACACCATTCGCTTTATCGAGCTTCAAGCTTCATCAGCTCGAAGCTCGATAAAACTCAGCTTAACCGAGTTTCAGCTCGAGTTACTCGACTAAAGCTCAACCGAGTTTGAAGTTATTAACTGGGATGGGATCGATTATCATTTTATTAGTCATTAGTGTACTCAATTGATCCGAAAATGTAAAAACTCATCCGAAATATATGATAAGTCAAAGTTCTTTGGTTTGGATCAATGAAGTTAAGGCCCAATTGCAATTGCAGAAGTAAAAATATAAAATAGATAGATTGTGGAGACATATATAAGTTCTAAAGAAATATTAGAAAAGTAAAATTCCTCTAAAAGCTTATGAAATATTAGATATGATTTTAAATATTTCTAAGAGGATGTTATATGTTCTCAATTCTTTTTAAAGGAGAATGAACCCACAAATAGGATTCATCTCTACTAGTGTCAACACAAATGTTATATATGTCCGAGGTGACTCCACTTAAGTATTATTATCTTTTTTTATACAAAGATTTTTACACACAACTCGTATCTTATAATACATTTACTGATCACTTTTTCCCGGTAAACATGTGAAAAGTTTTTCTCTATAAATATGTGAAAAGTTGTAATTGAAAATTGATCTTCATCAAACAATAGATACTTTCAACATGATATTCGTAAGTACCCATCATATTAGGATAGCTTGGTCAATCAATTTCTTATGTCTTCTTTATTAAAAGTAGTATAATTCACCCTTTTGCCAATCTGAAGTAAGGGCTCGTTTGGTTTGTAGGTGAGTTTAGGATAGGATTTAGATTTTAATTTAAATTTGGATTAGGATTATGATTTAATGTAAGAAAGAGAAATGTATAATGTAATAAAATAAATTAGTTTTATAATTATAGAAGGTTTTGATTTTGTTAACTTTTTATTTTTGAAACTAATAAAATAAATGACTAGTGGTGGTTGTTGACTCTGGCCACGAAAGAAATAAAAACAAATCAAAATGTCACAAAAGAGGGCTAAACCAGGATATGTCAGAAAAGAGGGCTAAACAAGGATATGTCAGAAAAGAGGGCTAAACCAAGATATGTGACCAGGATTTGGCAAAAGTATTATATATGGTGATGATTACTAATTTCAAAAGTTATACCCGTATAACAAACAATTGTTATACGTTTGATGTCCAATCCCATAACCCAACACCTCATACCAAACAGGCCCTAAGAATATAAGTTTACTATGTTCGGATATCATATCCTTAGGCCCAACGTTTCAAACACAATATTTAATTATAAATTTGAGCAAATTCATTTAGAATTGGTGGACATGAAGGTGTCACCTTGTGCAACATTGCATATCAACTTTGTGAACAAAGAGGGTCATAGAGGAATTGAGAAGTCAAATGGGTCGACCACCCTTTTAGTTAAAAAGGCTTTTAAACTGTTTCAGCCAATAAACTAGAACGGGCAAAGTGAATTGCACGATCAAGTTTTAAGAAGACTCATTCAACCTTATTTTCTTAGAAGAACAAAAAAGGAAGTGTTAAAACTTCCAAAAAAACACGAAATGCTGTTTGGTTAAAACTTTCCGGGCGTGTACGTTTTTTCATCATCAAAAACTCACCAATTTCTCGAACAAACCCTCAGTCGAACCTCGGTTATTACGGAACATGAAAACCAAGATGGCATGATCTTTATGCGTTGAAGTTACCACAATTCCTCCTTTTATCATGATCACCTTTCACACCCCAAATCTTGTTTGACAAATCAAATCCTTCCATCTACTCAAGAACCATACTTTGCTTTATATCTACACCAATCTTTTCTTTTTCCGCATTATGAGCAAACATCGATTTTAAAGAATTAACCTTTTTCTTAAATGGAACTTAACACAATGAAAACCAATTAGAACAACAAGAAGAGAAGAATGACACAAACGATATTATTGCCTAAAAACCAGTTACTCACTAACAAATGGAACTTTACATAATGAATTGGCCATAATTCGACTACCGATATGTAGATTATGTGATTCTTGGCATGTTTCATGAACATCTTTCCAATGGATTGGTTTTGTTTCGCACTTTTACGTTAATGCTTTGGACATCTGTTTGACTCAACTCCATGAGTCTGTAATCATTGGTATATGTATTACCATTGTGCTTAGGAAACTTCATATATATACACTTGAAAATGCAACATGGTAAAAACCTAAAAAACAAACTCCATAATTTTGTAATATCTGCCATTGTTTACTTTTACAAATTAGTAAAATACCAGTCGGGCAATTGCCTAGTTAGTCGCTTGGTTATTTATGGTATTTAGCTTATGCAGTCTTCTTTCATTCTTTGTACTCAAGTATTTGTTACTCACTCCATCTTATTTTAAGTGTTCGAAAAATTACTCTGTGTTTTACACTTTATGAGATGAGAGATGTGCACTAAATGTATATAAAAGTTAAGGGTAAAAGCAAAGCTATAGAATACTAACGTACTTTCAAAAAATTACCAACATGAACCATTTACTTTTTTATTGCCTACTATATCAATGAACTCTCAAATTTTAATTCGACTTGAAACATTTCTTTATACCGTTAGTTATCATGTGGCAATGTTAGACTAACAAATGGAACTTTATACCGTTAGTAAAATACCAGTCGGGCAATTGCCTAGTTAGTCGCTTGGTTATTTATGGTATTTAGCTTATGCAGTCTTCTTTCATTCTTTGTACTCAAGTATTTGTTACTCACTCCATCTTATTTTAAGTGTTCGAAAAATTACTCTGTGTTTTACACTTTATGAGATCAGAGATGTGCACTAAATGTATATTAAAGTTAAGGGTAAAAGCAAAGCTATAGAATACTAACGTACTTTCAAAAAATTACCAACATGAACCATTTACTTTTTTATTGCCTACTATATCAATGAACTCTCAAATTTTAATTCGACTTGAAACATTTCTTTATACCGTTAGTTATCATGTGGCAATGTTAGACTAACAAATGGAACTTTACATAATGAATTCAAATTAAACAAAGAAACATACTAGTAAAATGAAATTATAACCCGAACACTAATATACATGTGAACAATCAAATTTGAACACAAGTAACAAAAAATAACACACTTCATTTAAACCAACGGGCAGATTGTATGCGCCGAGCCTTATCCGCATACGTCTCAATAGTTTCATCAATTCCAAACGCTACCCTATCCACTAGACCACGATAGAAATTCTCCCAGATTTCATCGGATACAACAAACGCCATAGAATCAAGGGTACACGTAGACGTGACAATTTCATGGTCGAGGTTAAGCAAGTAGCGTTAAAAGTTGCACCAAAAATTAAATTGCGTATTATAGGATTCAGGATTGATAGACCAACCATTTAAAACTTGCAAGTATAAAAGATTCCTAAAGTCAAAAAATACTAGTGTGTAATTGGCAATTCTGTTATAAAGAAGTAGCTTTGTCTTATATTTTTCTTTAGCTAAGTTGCTAAGATCTTGAATAGTATGCTTTTGACATTTATTCAACAAATGATTGCAAAGTTAGTCCTTTTATACTAACGACTATTTTAATTAACTAAAAATTTGGTTTTTCTTATTTTTTTCATACGTTTTAATACTTATTCGCTCGGTTTTACACGTTTTGATCCGTTTTCATACATTTTCGCCGGTTTAACACGTATTCGTCCATTTTTATGATATAGCCGGTATTTAAGGATAAAATAGATCAAGTCGAGCCTATGTAAGCTAGATCAAGTTCATTGGTATAGTAGGCAATAAAAAAGTAAATGGTTCAAGTCGATAAATTTTTGAAAGTACGTTTGTATTTTATAGTTTCTACCCTCTAAAGTTAAGGATAAAATAGCCGGTATTTAAGTATAAAATAGATAAAGTGAAAATTTATCATTTTTACTTGTTTTAAGTAGACAGGTTTTTGGAGACAAACTATAATAATCTTTTATATAATAAAAGAAAACCGCTATTGGTAATTTTTCATTTCAAAAAAATGCATTCATACCTTATTTAGTAATAATTTTATTCTTATTAGGTAATATTTTATATTTATCCATAAAACAAGTAGAAGATAAATACAAAAACTATAGATAAGATGCAATTAATAATATGATTAAAATTTTTAAATAATTATCTTTGATAATAAAAAAGTATAAATAAACATCATAAATCAAACAAAACAAAGATTAAATTATTTGTTTTTTAATAAATGAAAGGGTAAATTGCAAAAGTGGTACTTAACGTTCCACGAATTTGCAAAAACGAGACCGAGACAAAAAGTAGCGCAAAAAAAGACACCAAGCAAAATCAAAGATTAATACCAACGTAGTTAAGGGTAGATTTCTCACAAGCAAAATCATTTAAATCATGTGGAATGTTGGTGTCTTTTTGGGGCTACTTTTTGTCTCGGTACTGTTTTTGAAAATTCGTGGAACGTTAAGGACCATTTTTGCAATTTACCTTAAATAAAAATATATGATTCAAAAAAATTTTAAAAACTCGCCGTGCGCCGGTATTATAACTAGTAATAATAATGCGAATACGTAAAATTGGACGGAGAAAGTATGTACCACATAGACACGTATAATTTCATGATCTTGATCCCATAAAGCTAGTTCGATCGATACAAGCTCGTTTGAACGTAGAATTGCTCGTAAGATTGTAGGACCGTCAAAAGATCGTAAGACAGAAGATAAATTGATCGTTTTGAACATTTCAAAAAGTTGACATGAAGTTAATTACTACTTGCTATAAATTGAAACACTTGTGAAACAAACTACTTTATTATAGTAGTATCTCACGATCCGCATCTTACGATAACGAATAGGATCCTCCCTCGATCTTGATAAATTGTGTACGGGAAATATAGAAAAAAACGGTATATGGAATAGACGATTTATGGTATCACCTTCAAACAACTTTTATATGAAACTAAACTAAATTATAATTATATATCACAATTCACAACTGACTGATAACGTCCAATTAAGTCTAAGCTGGTCTAACATACCAAATATGAAACCTTTTGTCTCACAGGATGCTTTGTGCTATGTTATTTTGGTGATTGGTTATCAAGTCGAATAAAAGAAGTTCCCGTGTTGTCATTTTTTTTGTGGCTGTCTGGAAGATGAAATGTTGGTCTGTTGTATGTTTTCTATCAAGTGATCGAATTAAAGATGATCACATTGGACAATCACAATATGTTTGGCTTTGTTTTATAAGTAATGTGATTGTTACTCCTAAGTCGAAATCGGATTATTATCACCGCTTCTAATGGAATTGAATCAGTTCTTGATTACGCTTGTTTTCTACATGGTAAAAAAGGTGACAATAATAGTGTGTTACAACCACCATAAATAACGAAGGTTATGATTGGTTTGGCAGTAAGTTATGCCATTTCGGAAACATCTTACGCAATGTTTACTACGCTGCATATATACACTGGGGTAGTAGTATGTAAGGTCATAAAAGGTCGCAATATTGCTTGTAAAGTCGTATAATTTCAAGATCTTGATCCCATAAAGCTAGTTCGATTGATACATGCTCGTTTGAACGTAGAATTGCTCATAAGATTGTTGGACCATCAAAAGATCGTAAGACAGAAGATAAAATGATCGTGCAACCAGTCCCTTACAAGTGACCGATAGCGAACATCCAATTAAGTCTAAGCTGGTCTAACATAACAAATATCAAACCTTTTGTTTCACAAGATGCTATTGTGCCAAGTTATTTTGGTGATTGTTGTCAAGTCGAACAAAAGAAGTTCACGAATAGTAATTTTTTTTTTTTTTTTTTTTTTTCTGTGGCTTTCAGTAAGATGAAATGTTGGTGTGTTTGACTATGACTAAACTGACACAATGGTCCAATATGTTTTATTTAATCACAATTGGTCAACAATCATCTTAATATGCAACTACAATAACATAGAATACATCAAGAACATTTTTGTATTCTTATATGATTAGTCAATTACATCAAGAACAGTCTTATATTCTCATGTTTTATTTAAGCATCTAAATATGCTTAATATAAGTCGTGGTTTAGTACAAAAGTCTTTCCAATACTCAAGAGAGTAAGTACACACTTAAAACAAACAATTCATAAATTTAGAAGTAAAATATCTTAGCTGGAATCCCACATCGGTTAAAGAGAAGAAATAGCACCACCTAATATACAACATTGTACGTGAAACGTATGTTTCAGGATTAGTATCAAGTTCTCAAGTTCGTTGTCTACCATTGTTCGCCAATGCTAACAATTGTTGGCAATGCATCTGGGAAGTTAATATGAATTCTTAAATTTTTTATGTCTATTTTCCAAGTGCATGAAATTTTCTAAACAAGGATCGCAAAGTTTGTTTCAAAGATTATGAGTAGATAGTCATGATGTAGCTTATATACCACATGGATGTCGAAGAGAAGAAATGATGTAGCTTATATACCATGTTCTTTACTTATTGTGCAATTTATGATAAGTATCAAGTTTCAGGATATGACGTGAAGAATGTTCAACGTAAACATAGTTCACATATTTATATGAATTATTATTCGAGTCGAGTTATTTAAAAAATCAAAAATTCCAAAAAGCCAAAAATTCCTCACATACCAAGGTAAATCAGTAAATCAATGGTTGAAATTAAAAACATTTTAATATTTCACTTGCTTTTTATAATTTAAATATCTCTTAAACCGTTAATCGTTAAGCGAAAATTATTACACCATTGCGAAGAGCATGTAATATCATATATGATTTTTTCGGCTACGAAAAAAAACGTGAAAAAAACGGAAAAAAAAAATTGTTGAAAATTTATCAAATAGCATATATATAGAAAGATAATTAAATGCTCGTCGTAACGGTATATTCTTTTGCGCTTAACGAGTAACGGTTTGAAAGATATTAATATTTGAAAAAAAAAAAGATTAAAGTGGGTTTTTTAAATTGTTGAGATTAATCTCATCCATTAGATTAAAGAAAGATGTAGGGAACATGAATGATAGAGATTAGTCCCTTGTATATAAAAAAAATTTGATCCTCAAATGATCATTTACCTTATTCTTATCATTCTTTTTTTAAATCTTTAGAACAACTCCAAACCTTTTTTTAACAAAGACTCTGGAGTCCAAGTATGTAGTCATGTTTTAACAGTTTTATTTATAGCTATTATCAGAAAGTGCAATGAATATATTTTCTGTCAATTTAAATAAAGTTGATCAATTTCTAAGTCAACGTGTATGTGTTTACTGTTTAGTTTCTAAGAAATTTGAGTTTTACTTTAGGAGTTTATGTTTTATCACTTGTGTATAAAAATCTAAAACAAACCACATTTAAGTACATTCAACTTGTTGAATATGAACATGAACTCATTAAAGCAAAATGCAGTTACCTGGATTAGGAAATTCGAGTTTATAGTCATACACTTTTGAATTAAGCAAAGCTTATTGTAATGAAATACCAGTGATTAATATCATCTGACAAATGAAAGATACAACCAATTGTTTCATGATATGTTAGTCAAACCAGGTAGTTCACTTAAGGTCATTTTTCTTGAGCTTTGAATGAATAGACATGTTGATCAGTTGATGTCTTGTACTTGGACAAATTGGCACAAATGTCCAAATGGTTTATTTAAGCACAACAAATCAAAGATCATATTCATGCAATTGCAATAAGGCAGTATGCATCAAGAACATTCACATAACCTAGAGATGATCGGACCACTTGCTTCACCATCGGTATCCATTTTATCTTTATATCTAGATTTTATGTGCTCTTTAAAATCATTTACTAAATCAACATATATAGTTGTCTAAAAGTGGTTATGTTGTGGCGAACTTTTTTACTCATAAATATGGTTTTAAAATATTCATAAGCTGATAAGCATACGGATAAAATCAAACAAACAACATAAGAATTATTAGAAGAAATATATAATCGCGTAGAATCCCACATAGGTAAAAGGGAAGATATGCTCCTAGTTAATATACCATATCGTGTATGGAACAAATGTTTTAGGATTGGTATCTCGTATTCGAGTAGTAAATGAATGTCACGCTAACATTCATGTAATGTCGCTTCGAATTTGTTTATACGCATTCTTTATTTTCTGTACTTAATATGAATTCCCAATCGTTTATACGAATTCTTTATTTTCTGTACTTAATATGAATTCCCAATTTTTAATGGCGCAACTTGTTGCCCGCTTACCTACCACCTTGATGTAAATCGTTTTACTTGTTAATACTTTCAAAAGAAATTCACCAAAATTTGAAAGTCACGGATCTAAAATTTAGTCAACATGCATGGCTTTATTTTCTGAGAAATGTTAAATTTGATGTCTAGCAAAGTAGCAATAACCACCGGTTCATATCAGAGTTATTTACACTTTGTTTTCTATAATTATCTAACAGGTCATGTAACAAGACGTTATAGGCTTATATTAGTCCCAACAAATCACGATCTTGCTCGTGAAGTCGATCGTATGCTCTTATGATCCTGATCTAATAAAATTAGCCAATCAATCAATGATTGTTTACACAAAGCTAAATGTAGGATTTTAACAAGATCGAGCATGAAATTGTACATTCTTCCATATTATCATTTTGAATGTATCAAAAAGTTGCAGTAAAATTTATACCTGCTCTAAATTTCAAGCTAGTTCATAATGAAGCAGCAATGATCTCACGATCTTCTTATAAAAATAAATTTATCTCGTTAAAATTGATATCATAACATAGCCAAACAACAAACTAATGTGTGAACAGTGAACTATCTACATCAAAAGACTGTTAAAATTAATAGATACTCCTAGTTTAATTTCTGTTTGAACAGATCTAAAACAAATAAGCACATGTAACTCACTAAACATGAATACGAGCATGAACATAAATCACAAAAAAACTTAGTTCAGTTGGCTTACAAAAGTCAACTTTACAGTTTACTGCATGCTATATACACTTTTTAATAAATCAAAACATATATAACAAAAAACAAGCTATAGATAAGACTATAATTAAAAGTTAAAACCTTCTGTTTCACTATATGCTATGTTTCTTTTGCTGATGTTATCACGTGAAATCGATGAAAGAGGTTCACCTATGATCTTTTTTCTTGTGACTCTTAATGAGATATCGAGATGACAAGTTAAAAACTTTGACTTTGATTACATGATCACATAGTCCAAATTGTTTTATTTAAGTAAGTACAGTTATCAAATTTATATCATGGTCTCGGACCCCTCATTCCCTCAACTACTTAGAAAGTTAGAATCAATCGGCTCACTTTCTTCACCATGAGTATCCAATCTCATTTTTATATTTAAAAGAACATGTATACATTTATAGCAAATATTGAGAACTATATAGAAAAATTAAGCATGTCTAGAATCCCACATCGGTTAAGGAGAATAAATGGTACCACCTAATATACCTAGGTGAGTATCAAATATTTGTCTTAGGTGACTAATGGGCTTTCGATTTGCATGCCTTCATATGTTGTAGGGATATAGCTCAGTTGGTAGAGCTCCGCTCTTGCAATTGGGTCGTTGCGATTACGGGTTGAAAAACATGGGCTACAACATATGGAAAGTCATCAATCAAAAATCTTATATAAAATCTTAAGTTTTTTTATTTATACTGTTCCAACTATATAATTCTTTTTTAACAAAGATTTCATACTTTTTGTTTAACAAAATCAGGAGTCGCAGTAAGATTGTCTTATTTGGTAGCTATTATTAAAAAGCAAAAGATCAATATATTTTGTATCAAGTTAACTAGAGATAATCAATTCAATCAACATGTATGGCGTTAACTTCTAAGAAATGTGATTTCTACTTTGACAACTATTATAAAAGCTTCAAATAGGGTATCACTTTATGTATATGCTTTGTTTGCTACATGGTCACAAAGGTGGGAATAGCATGGCGATATAACTACCACGAACTAATGAAGGTTTTTTGGTTTGGCAGAACATTATTCCATTTCGAAAACATCATGTGTAATATTTTCTACGCTACATATACACATTTGAGAAGTTGTATGCCAGCTCATCAAAATCAGTCTTGCTTGTACACTCGTACGATTTTAAAATCTCGATCTCATAAAAGTAGTCTTATCAATGCATGATCGTTTTGGATAGGGCTGAGCATCGGTCTAAAATCGACCCGACCCGAACCGACAAACCAAAAATCGTGAAAAACCTAAACCGAAACCAATCCGAATATGGTCTGTTTGGTTCGGTTTTTGTGTCTGGTCCGTCGGTTCGGTTCGGTTTAGGTGTGTTTATGTGTGTTTTTGTCGGTTTTAGGTCGAACCAAACTGACAACCCGAAACCAAAAATCGTGAAAAAATTAAACCGAAACTGAACCGACAGGCTGCCGGGTCGACTCATTTTTGTCGGCTCGGTCGGTTTTATCGGTCCGGTTCGTTTTTGAACCTTCCATGCTCAGCCCTAGTTTTGGATATGTATAGTAGTATACCTTTCTTGATCATACTACTTCAATTATAACCTAAACAATGATTAATTTAGTAAGTGGGGAAAATAACTAAATAAGAGTTATCAAACACCGTTATGTCGTTTTTGAACCTTCCATGCTCAGCCCTAGTTTTGGATATGTATAGTAGTATACCTTCCATGCTCAGCCCTAGTTTTGGATATGTATAGTAGCTTATTGAATATACATGTACTACTAATCACAAATTCACTTAGCTCACAAGACTTGGAGACTGGTCATACACTTTTAATTTGGATTAAACCAAACTGATCAAACTAAAAAGTATATAAAACCAATGATTTTACATTCAGTAATTGAGATCGAATATATTCCGTTTAATTTTATGATAACATAATGTTTTACTGATGTTATCGAGTAGTACATTTGTTTAGCCCTTTATAACTTTCAGTGAGTTGACATGTTGAACTCGTTGACGTTGAAATTACATTGAAGCAATGGTTCAAATTGTTTTATCCAAACACGATAGACCAACAATTATTTTAGTGCAATCAAAATGACATATATAAAATACATCAAGAAAATGCATATATCCTACTACAACTGATCATTTTCAATTATGTTCAATAGAGAGATCGTAGGGAGGCGTAAAAGACGTGACTAAATTTATACCTAAACTTATGTGGCATCATTTTGTTTGTTGTAGTCAAGGAATCACTTTTTCACAAACAAATAGGATCATGTCATATAAGTTTAGGCATGATATTAAGGATACATTTAGGTCTCGCTATTAATTTCCTTATCTTTATATCCAAAATTTCATGTGTTTTTAGTCCTTTACTAGTTATAATACCCGTGCACGCACGGGGTTTTTTCTGAATTTTTAAATAACGTATTTTTATTTATTAAAAATCAAATAGTTTATTATTATTATTATTTTTGTTTTAGTTATTGTTTTTAAGTTTAGTTTATAATTACGTTTGACGTAAGGGTTCATATATATATATATATATATATATATATATATATATATATATATATATATATATATATATATATATATATATATATATATATATATATATATATTAAAAGAAAATCACAAAAGTTTCTAAACAAAATTTAGTTACTCTTGTTTTTGCATCGATAACTTTTGTAAACTCATAGTTTAATATCTAGGACGTCAAATTAAGATATTTTCTCTAGTTTAGTGTTTCGGTCAAACTAATCGATCAGAAGACCTGAATCACCACACATCAGAAATAAGATAAGCACTGAATGCATCGAAACGGTTGTACTTATATTATAGAAGCTTACTCTAGCGGTCGCAAAAAAATCTTTGGATTTTACATTTGCCTTTAGGTTATTACCAAGCCACACTTGACTAAATACATAAAATCCATGAAGCAAATATACATACAACCATAAAATAGAAAGACCAAATACCAAACCTGCTATGCTATTCAGTATCTTCCAGCAATCCAACTTTATAGCTCCACCAGGCATTCATTCCTGGTAGCGAAGATACCAAATCTTCTTACCACTATTAGAATCAAAACTCATAAATCAATCAAACCACATAAATCTTTCAAAATCAAAAACTAAAACTCATAAGGGTAAAAAGTGATACCTCTATTAGAATCAGAATTAAAGTCTAGATCTTTATCTTAAAATGGTTACTAAAATCGAAATCAAATCAAATCATAAAAATACCATATCTTTTTACAAACCATGATGACACTAATATAATTATCTTTATAACCATGACGACACTAATATAATTATTATCTTTATATGGTATATTTTATAAAACTAAGGTACATAATTATGTCAGTGAAGACTTTCATCCTCTTGTTATTGTAATATTTCTCGATTTTCATGTAAGACTATTCTGTGTATGTCATTTTTTTTAGCCAAAGCCTATTTTGAATCGTTACCCAACCTACTAAACGCACTACCTTTACTTCTAATCAGTTTTTGTATCTCAATTAGGCACAACCCACATATGGATTGTATAAAAAGCATAGCAAACATAAGTGGGCACTCGCCTAACATTCTATTTGTCATTGTTAGAGGTTGTAAGTTATGCAAGAACAATTGTAAAAGGAGATTAATTATATATAAGACATACTTATTGTATGCATGAAAGCAGTATTTAACATATTTGGAAATCAGTTACTTACATTCATCGTACTAAAAATTTTGTACTACGAACAAAGTAACGGTACATAAATCTTAAATGTACACACAAAATATGTAGATATTTGAACTTTATAGAAAATGCAATTCAGCCAACAAATGCTTATAGCGAAACAAATGAACCATGAAGAACACATACCTCCTGCATGCAAAGTGCCTCACTAAAAAACGACTACTCCTAAATTGTTTTATTAAAAGACGCACATTATTATTTTATCAATATAAATATAATTATTTATACCTTTTATGGAATTATAATAGTGTTTGCGAGTCAACGAAACTTGGCTCCTCTCGAATGATAATATGATCCATACGAATCCAAAACCGTTTTGACCCGTTTCCTAAACCGCCAAATTGCCAACTCGTTGGTAACTTCAATATGTGAAGTTGGGTTAGTGTGGTTTAGTACCATGTTACGGAAAATCTCGACAACTTAATCATTGCATTTTCAATTCCTTTGTACACTTCTTCAACAACGCTTGTCCAAAACTTGCGATCTCTATTTTGTACGTCCGAATAATGATCATGCTTACAATCAGATAATATTTTTTTGAAAAATTAAATTTCCGATTTCAATATTGAAATCTAATTAGTTCATATTCAAATCACAAAAAGAAGAATAACCGCTTTTGGCCAAAAACTCAAAACTGGTCACTACAGTTGTCATGATAAACAGTTTAAATGCACATCCAAACACCCTCTATCTTACTAAAAAATTGTAAATAATTAAAGTTGCAACAATAGAAATTCAAGGGAGCATCAACGGATTACCGACATGAAAACATGTTTAAGAATCAGAAAAATATCAAAACACCAAACAATCAAAAAATCATTAAAAGTCATACCAACCACTCAACCCTAAATAATATTTAGCATATATGGAGCTTCAACTTTGAATTTCTATTAGTAAAACTTAGTCACCACCGGATCGTTGGCTTAGGGTTCATACTCAACTACGTGATAGAAGCCTCAAAATTGGTCAATAAGAAGATTAACATTAAGATAATTCATGTTGCATACCTTATTCTTGAAGTAGTAAATCAAAGTTAGATATACAACTTCATTCTTTTTCGATTTAGTTTTACAACTTCATAGATGGATGTCGCTCGTTTCGGTCTGTGATTAACTCTACTTTTCCAAAAGTTCGAGGTGGGGGGGGGGGGGGGGTGGGGGGGTTGGGGGGTTTGTTTGTTTCATTTTTCGTTTTAACCCCTAAGGTTTCTGCGATTAACTTCGCTTTTCCAAAAGTTTTTTTAATTATAATTTTGACACATATACTTTTGTACATAATTTTTTTTGGAAAACGTATAAAATCGAATTTTTATAAATTTTGCAAATAAGGAAATATTTAGGGTTTATTTTAGCTAAACATCTTTTAAAAGAAAAAAGAATTACTTTAATTATTACTAAATAAAGTATGATTTGATTTTTTTGAAATGCAAAAGTCCCCACTGGAGGTTTTATTTTATTAGGAAAAAGATTTATGAAGAAATACACTTGTCTAAAAAAGCTAAAGTTATGACCAAAAGTTGTAGTCGCGACAATGTTTTTTCAATATTTTAGAGCACAAGAGCTCATCTTAAATAAACAATTTTGAATTATCAAAAGAAAAATACAAATATCTAGAATCGCACGTAGGTGAGACATGAGAAATTGCGATACCTGATATGCTAAGGGCCCATTTGGTTGACTGGAATTCGTTATAATATGTATTAATTATAATCTAAATTACATTATAATCATGTTTGGTTAGTAGGATTGATAAAAATTGTAATTCAGATTAGTTATAATATCTGCGAACAGGCGTTTTTTTTTTTTAATTTTTTGAATTATATATTTTTATTTATTAAAAAACAAATAATCTAATCTTTGTTTTGTTTGATTTATGATGTTTAATTATAGTCTTTTTATTATTAAAGATAACTAGTTATAATGCCTACGCACGAGCGGGTTTTTTTTAAGTTTTTTGAATAACATATTTTAATTTATTAAAAAATAAATAATTTAATCTTTGTTTTGTTTGATTTATGATTATAGTTTTTAAAATAAATAATTATATTTTTTAAAATGATAGTTTTTTATTATTAAAGATAATCATTTAAAAATTTTGCATCTTATCTATTTTTTTTGTATTTATCTTCAACTTGTGTAGTATATATTAACAAAACGAATTTAGAAATTTAGAAATTAAAAAATAATAATTAATTAAAATATTACTTAATAAAGAAATAATATTTTTTTTTGAAATACGAAAGTCCCCACTAGGGGTTTTGTTGTATTATATAAAAGATTATTTAAAAATTTTATTTCTATTATTAATTGTATCTTATCTATATTTTTTGTATTTATCTTCTACTTATGTTATAGATAAATTTAAAATGTTACCTAATAAGAAAATAATATTTTTTTAAATAAAATTATTACTAAATAAGATTTGAATCCATTTTTTTGAAATTAAAAATTCCCAATAAGGGTTTTGTTTTATTATATAAATATAAAAGATTACATTATATTGGGTGTTTGGCTTGCAAGAAAATGTAATTGGATTACAACCAATTACATCCAGTGATATAATTGAGATTACATAGCAAACTTGATAGAATGTATTGAATTGCGTTGTAATTAGATTTTTACCAATTAAATATCAGTATTTATCTTTCATCGTTATTATTAATTATTTTCAATATATAATTTAATTCTAAAAAAGTATATAATAATTAGTTTTATATTAATACTTTTATATTATATATAAATATCTAAATATATAATTAATTTTGTAATAATTACTTTTATATTAATTTATGTTATTTATTTATTTATTATTATTATTATTATTATTATTATTATTATTATTATTATTATTATTATTATTATTATTATTATTATTATTATTATTATTGTTTTTCTGAATTAAATTACGTTGCAAGTCATCAAAAAAAATGACAAATTTCATCAATTATAATTCTAACATAATACAATTCCAATACATTACAATTTATTTAAATTACAATTCCTTTCGATAAGATTAAAATTCCTTCAAAAATATTCTACGAACCAAACGCACTCTAACTCTAAAGTGTATACAAATTACATGTTTTAGGATTACAATATCAAAGTTAATAGACATCGCCACACAACATGAAAACTTTATATCAACTCTTAGATATTGTTTAGTTGTAGAGATTTTTATTTTTCGTTTTATTATTATTATTATTATTATTATTATTATTATTATTATTATTATTATTATTATTATTATTATTATTATTATTATTATTATTATTATTATTATTTTAGTTTCTAGATTTTTTGAAAAAAGAATGATTTTTCGTTTTTAGAAAAGAGTTGAGAATTTTGAAAATTTGATGAGTTATATTTTTCCTATTTAAAAAGCTGAAAGGATGTTTGGTTGAAGTTATTTTCGATAATTATTCTTTTCATAATCAACTTATAAACAATTGATATCAAAGTCTTTCGTGAATTGTTCTTCCTTCTATCTCGATTCACCTGTTTGGTTAACGGTATTTCATTTCTTTAGTGATTTCTTATGCCGAGTATATTAGTTAACCATATTTCATTTCTTAAGTAATTTTTAATACAAAGTATATCTGTTACTTGTAACCTTCCACACTTCAAATAGTTTACTTCCTTGTCTAGCATTCTCGTCTAAAATCCAAACTATCATATAACTAGAAAGTACTATATAAAATTAGTTTAGGGCCGTGATACACTTTATTAGTGTTAGTACAAAACTTGGGCTCAAAGTGAAGACTAGTGTAGGCTAACTTCAGGTTGCGCTTCTCTTAAACTAATCGAATGATATCTGTTTTGTTTTGCTAAGAAATTGGAGACACCATTAGTCTCACCGCAAAAAAGGGACTTTCGCGGTCAACCTCGGGTGTGAGAGTAAGTTATTTGTAGAGAGATAAAGTGTGTTTTGTGAGAAAGCGTAAAAGTGTTACCGTTGAGAGTGGCTATTACTCTCTATTTATACCATGATCGTTCTTGTCGGGTATGGAGATTCACGTGCCATGATGGTGACATTTTTAGGCGGCAACCCCCAAGGTCAACTCATGTTCTTGTCCTCTTGCATCTGATGGTGATGCTTTCGGGATGGAAATGCGATCTTTCCCTATTGGGAGTCTATTCAGGTCAGCTATACCTATAGATTAAACCAAAGGTACTCTGTTTTAATATGCTACATATGATTTAAGTGATCATCATCAAGTCAAATTCAAGAGCATACGTATACCTCCGAAATAAACAATTTAGAATTGTTAAGAGGAAGATGTAAACCAGTGGTGACGATTAGCATGTGCAAGTGGTGGGACCCTCAATTTAGTATACATCTATTACTATTTATACTTTTATACATGTATAAGTATATAATGTTTTAAATTTTTAGTGTCTTTGTTAATATTATCAAAGTTGATCCAGGCCACATATCAAAAGAACTTTTTATTTTTCATAATAGTTAAACTTTTCGTGATTTATGAGGGCCTCATTCATGATTTCGCACCGGACCTCACCCAAATCAATGAGACGACCCTGATGTAAACCACTATAATCCCGCATATGTTAAAGTGAATCATATATCGTGGAATGAGTAAAAAATTTTCAGGCATTCTGTTGTTGTTGATGTCATAGTTAACAAGAAGTTTGACTTGAAAAGTTTATACAAAAGCTAAAGTTTTTAATATTTATTTCAATTGTATAACTTTTTTTTTACTAGGTGCTATGATCATCTTTCACTTCGACTTTCACATTTTTTAGTTTAGCGTCACATCACATTTAACACATCACCACTCCCTTCACTTTTTATGTGCAATAGTCACCACTTCTCTCACAGTTCAATCATATCTCATAAAATACCTCATACACTCACAAATCAAATAAGAACAATTATTAGAAAAGTTTAGCATGTCTAGAATCCCACATCGGTTAAGAAGAATAAATAGTACCACCTAATATACCTAAGCGTGTATTAAATGTTTGTCTTAGGGTGACTTGTAGGCTTTCGGTTTGCTGGCCTTTATATGTTGTAGAAACTGGAAACATATAAGGATTATCATTTCGAAAGCTTTAAACGAAATCTTAATTTTTTTGTATACGATTAATTTTTCTTAGCAACTTTTAATATCCGATTCAAATTATATAGTTTTTTTTTTTTTTTTTTTTTTTTTTTTTTTTTTTTTTTTTTTTTTTTTAACAACTACATAATTTTGTTAACAACTTAATACCCCATTCAAGAATTGTTTTGGATCCAATCCATAGGAATCAATAGAAACGGCAAATCTCTTATGATACACCAGATCCGGCTCGGTTATTGATAGAGTAAATAAATCTGCCATTTCTTGAAATCTCTCTTCTGATTCAAAATCGATCCGAGTCCAACTATAGAGTTTTTTTTTTTTAACGATTCCATACTTTTTTTGGTAAAGGGTTTTACCCTGGTAAATATACGATTCCAACTATATAATTCTTTTTTAACAAAGATTATATAGTTTTTCTTTAACAAAGATTGCGAATCACAGTAAGTAGTATTGTTTTGGTAGCTATTATTAGAAAGTGAAAGATCAATATATATTTTGGATAGTGTATCAATATTAGTGGCCCAAGTCCACTAAATATACGTACGAATCAAGCCCATTACCAAGGCTCATCAGTCAACACTTGACAATGACCCGACCGAAATTACCAGACCACTCCTGGCCTGACGAGACTCATCAGGCTATGTTGAACGCATAAGACTACTGCTCCCCAACTTTCACTAACTATTGAAATGTACGACATGACATATGACAACAGGGACGCACGACAAGCACTATCATGTACGAGCCAAGGAGGAGAGTCCACATGTCTTCTTTGTCTGGTCTTCAGATGATCAACACGTGGCCTCCCTACAGCTATTGATCGTCTCACAAAGGGTTTATCTTTAGACCCTACTAGCCTCTCAATGAATAGAATGCTTCACACACAAACTTTACACGTTCACACACTTGGGCAAATACTGCCTCACACGCAATCTACAGATGGTTTGTTTAAGTGTTACCCGAGCTTCTTGATCTTTATCAACTCATCAGGTCCTTACCATTCAATACAAGAAATCAAACAACACAGACCATCCCAATCCACTCTTAATCTCGATTTACATACCATAAATAAACAATTTATTATCAAATTAACTAAAGATAATCAATTCAATCAACATGTATGGCTTTAATTTCTAAGAAATGTGATTTCTACTTTTAATGTTATTATTAAAGCTTCAAACGGGTATCAGTTTATGTTTATGCTTTGTTTTCTACATGGTCACAAAGGTGAGAATAGCATGGTGTTTTAACCACCATAATGAAGGTTATAATGGTTTGGCAAAACGTTATTTTGTTTCGAAAACATCATGTGCAATGTTTTCTACGCTACAGATATACATTTGTGTAGTTGTATGCAAGCTCATCAAAAATCACTAGTCTTGCTTGTAGACTCGTACCATTTTAAAATCTCGATCTCATAAAACTAGTCTGATCAATGCATGATCGTTTGGATATAAAATCGGTTAAACATTGTAGGATCGAATATAAGATCGCAAGATTGATCATGTGATAACATTTCACACAACTGCCATAAAATAAGAGAGAACTGCAAAATACATCCCTGTGGTTTACAGGTTTTGCCATCCTACATCCATGTCAGAAACTTTTGGCAAGATACATCCCCCGTTAGGCAAACGTTTGCCACTATACATCCCTCGTTTACAATGAGGACTAACGGTGCAAATTTTTCCTCCGTTATCTCTTAACGAGACAGAAATGTTACACCGTTAGCCCTCGTTAGCCAAACGTTTGCACCGTTAGTCCTCTTTTTTAGAAAAAAAAATTAAATTAAAAAAAAAGGAAAAAAATCTTAAAAATTAATTTTTTTTAAGTTAATATTTAAAAAAAATCAAAACTTTTAAAAAAAAACTTAATATTTACGAAAAAAATTAATTATTATTTATATTTTTTTTTCGCAAATATTATTTTTTTTTAAAATTTTGATTTTTTTAAAATATTAACTTTATAAAAAATTAATTTTTATAAAAAAAATTAATTTTTTTAAAAAATACGCATTTAAAAAAAATTAATTATTATTTATAAATTTCTTTTTAAAAAATACGCATTTTTTTTTATAAAAATTAATTTTTAAAAAAATACGCATTTTTAAAAAAATTAATTATTTTTTATAATTTTTTTTTCGCAAATATTATTATTTTTTAATACACTTTTGATTTTTTTTTTAAATATTAACTTAAAAAAAATTAATTTTTTAAATTTTTTTCCTTTTTTTTTTAATTTTAACTTTTTTTTCTAATTTTAAATTTTTTTAAGTTTTTTTTTTTTTTTTTTTTTTTTTTTTTTTTTTTTTTTTTTTTTTTTTTAAAAAAAAGAGGGCTAACGGTGCAAACGTTTGGCTAACGAGGGCTAACGGTGCAACATTTTCTGTCTCGTTAAGAGATAACGGAGGAAAATTTGCACCGTTAGTCCTCATTGTAAACGAGGGATGTATAGTGGCAAACGTTTGCCTAACGGTGGATGTATCTTGCCAAAAGTTTCTGACAGGGATGTAGGATGACAAAACCTGTAAACCACAGGGATGTATTTTGCAGTTCTCTCCATAAAATAAATACTTGGTATAAATTGTAATCCCCTTATTAAAACGTATGTTTAAACATAAATTGCAATCTCCTTGTTAATAACATAAATCCATGCTCATCGAAAAAAATTATACTACAAAACATCAAGAGCATACGTATACCTCCAAAATAAACAATGTAGAATTGTTAAGTGGAAAATACAAATGACTAGAATCCCACATAGGTTAAAGTGAAGAAATGATACTAGTTTATATACAACATTGTATACGAATCTTATATGGTTGAACGAGCATAAGGTTTTCAGGCATTCTGTTGTTGTTGATTGTCAAAGTTAACAACAAAAGGATTCACTTGAAAAGTTTATACAAAAGCTCAACTTTTTAATATGTATTTCAGCTGTATAACCTTTTTATGATGATTATAAACTGTTTCTTTACAGTGATTGAGAACCTCGCTAATAGGCATGTTTTGGTAGCTATTAATCTCGATTTTAGCTGTATCAACCTTTTAGAACTTACGCATGTTTCAAGTTTCAACTTTCAAGTGTCTCGAATTTGTTTTTAATACATAGTCAAAATGGTGAGATGTGAGAATGATAAAACGTTAAAGCCACCAGAACTAATGAAGAATCGACTGTTATCACTGGTTGGGCGAAACATTATTCCATTTAGAAAACATCCAATGCGATATTGTCTGAGGCTACATATATATAGTTGTATGTAAATTTATCAAAACTGTGATCTTGCTTGTATCACTGTACGATCATACACTTTTAGATCTCGATCTCATTAAACTAGTCCAGTCAACATAACATCAACTTGGATATATAATCAGTTGTAGGAGATACATTAAAAAAGCTTGTAAAAGTTTACCTAATATTTTAATTTCTGTCTAAATAAATCTGAAAAACATAACAACATATAACTTGTTGAATATGAACATGAAGATGAACTTAAATCACAAATAAACTTAGTTAGCTTATAGAAATCAAGTCTACTGCCATACACCTTTTAACAAATCAAAACTTATATTACCAATAACCATCGATTGATAAGTATAATAAAAGAAAGTTAAAACCGTTTGTTTCACGATTTGTTATGTTAATTCGTGATGATATCAGGTTAAATCGATGGAAGAGCCGAAGAGGTTCACATATGGCCTTTTTTCTTGTGGCTTTCAATGGACATCGAGATCACATGTTGAAGTCTTCGACTTTGATTACGATGACACCATAGTCCAAATTGTTTTATTTTAAACATAACATTTCAACAATCCTATTCATGCAATTACGATACCATAAAATACAAAACGTTGATCGCCATCAATATCATATCGTAACCCTGGACCCTTAACTACTTGGAAACAATCGACTCACTTTCTTCACCATTGGTATCGATTCTCATATTTATATCTAGACTTTAGGTGTTTTTTAAGCATTTATTAAGAAAAATAGTTGCCTATGATTGCTCGAATTGTGGCCATATATGTAGTCATAACAAAGTTTTTCCAATACATAAAAGAATATGTATACATTCATACCAAACAAATGAGAACTGCTATGAGAAAAGTTTAAACATGTCTAGAATCCCACATTGGCTAAAAAAAAAAAAAATGATACGACCTTATATACCTAAGTGTGTATTAAATAGTTGTCTTAGGATGAATAATGGGCTTTCGGCTTGCAGTATTTCACTCGTTGAGGAAAACGCGTGTTATTTGATTGCCGAAAAGTTTATTTGAAATCTTAACCTTTTTATATACTATTTCGATTGTAGAAACCTTTTTTAACAAGGATTCCATACGTGTATTTACTGTTAATCGTGAACTTTATATTATATTTTCTTAACATTGATTCCATGTCTTCTCTTTAACAAAGATCGAGAGTCACACACAATAGTTATAATTTGGGTAGCATTAATTGAAAGCGAAGGTCTGTTGTATGTTTTCTATCAAGTGATCGAATTAAAGATGATCACATTGGACAATCACAATATGTTTGGCTTTGTTTTATAAGTAATGTGATTGTTACTCCTAAGTCGAAATCGGATTATTATCACCGCTTCTAATGGAATTGAATCAGTTCTTGATTACGCTTGTTTTCTACATGGTAAAAAAGGTGACAATAATATTGTGTTACAACCACCATAAATAACGAAGGTTATGATTGGTTTGGCAGTAAGTTATGCCATTTCGGAAACATCTTACGCAATGTTTACTACGCTGCATATATACACTGGGTAGTAGTATGTAAGGTCATAAAAGGTCGCAATATTGCTTGTAAAGTCGTATAATTTCAAGATCTTGATCCCATAAAGCTAGTTCGATTGATACATGCTCGTTTGAACGTAGAATTGCTCATAAGATTGTTGGACCATCAAAAGATCGTAAGACAGAAGATAAAATGATCGTGCAACCAGTCCCTTACAAGTGACTGATAGCGAACATCCAATTAAGTCTAAGCTGGTCTAACATAACAAATATCAAACCTTTTGTTTCACAAGATGCTATTGTGCCAAGTTATTTTGGTGATTGTTGTCAAGTCGAACAAAAGAAGTTCACGAATAGTAATTTTTTTTTTTCTGTGGCTTTCAGTAAGATGAAATGTTGGTGTGTTTGACTATGACTAAACTGACACAATGGTCCAGTACGTTTTATTTAATCACAATTGGTCAACAATCATCTTAATATGCAACTACAATAACATAGAATACATCAAGAACATTTTTGTATTCTTATATGATTAGTCAATTACATCAAGAACAGTCTTATATTCTCATGTTTTATTTAAGCATCTAAATATGCTTAATATAAGTTGTGGTTTAGTACAAAAGTCTTTCCAATACTCAAGAGAGTAAGTACACACTTAAAACAAACAATTCATAAATTTAGAAGTAAAATATCTTAGCTGAAATCCCACATCGGTTAAAGAGAAGAAATAGCACCACCTAATATACAACATTGTGCATGAAATGTATGTTTCAGGACTGGTATCAAGTTCTCAAGTTCGTTGGCTACCATTGTTCGCCAATGCTAACAATCGGTGGCAACGGATCTGGGAAGTTTATATGAATTCTTAAATTTTTTATGTCTATTTTCCAAGTGCATGAAATTTTCTAAACAAGGATCGCAAAGTTTGTTTCAAAGATTATGAGTCCTGCAATCTCGGTAGATAGTCATGATGTAGCTTATATACCACATGGATCACTACATGTTTAGAATCCCACGTAGGTCGAAGAGAAGAAATGATGTAGCTTATATACCATGTTCTTTACTTATTATGCAATTTATGATAAGTATCAAGTTTCAGGATATGACGTGAAGAATGTTCAACGTAAACATAGTTCACATATTTATATGAATTATTATTCGAGTCGAGTTATTTAAAAAATCAAAAATTCCTCTCATACCAAGGTAAATCAGTAAATCAATGGTTGAAATTAAAAACATTTTAATATTTCACTTATTTTTTATAATTTAAATATCTCTTAAACCGTTAATCGTTAAGCGAAAATTATTACACCATTGCGAAGAGCATGTAATATCATATATGATTTTTTCGGCTACGAAAAAAAACGTGAAAAAAACGAAAAAAAAATTGTTGAAAATTTATCAAATAGCATATATATAGAAAGATAATTAAATGCTCATCGTAACGGTATATTTTTTTGCGCTTAACGAGTAACGGTTTGAAAGATATTAATATTTGAAAAAAAAAAAAAAAAAAAAAAAAAAAGATTAAAGTGGGTTTTTTAAATTGTTGGGATTAATCTCATCCATTAGATCAAAGAAAGATGTAGGGAACATAAATGATAGAGATTAGTCTCTTGTATATAAAAAAAATTTGATCCTCAAATGATCTTTTACCTTATTCTTTTCATTCTTTTTTTAAATCTTTAGAACAACTCCAAACCTTTTTTTAACAAAGACTCTGGAGTCCAAGTATGTAGTCATGTTTTAACAGTTTTATTTATAGCTATTATGAGAAAGTGCAATGAATATATTTTCTGTCAATTTAAATAAAGTTAATCAATTCTAAGTCAACGTGTATGTGTTTACTGTTTAGTTTCTAAGAAATTTGAGTTTTACTTTAGGAGTTTATGTTTTATCACTTGTGTATAAAAATCTAAAACAAATCACATTTAAGTACATTCAACTTGTTGAATATGAACATGAACTCATTAAAGCAAAATGGAGTTACCTGGCTTAGGAAATTCGAGTTTACAGTCATACACTTTTGAATTAAGCAAAGCTTATTGTAATGAAATACCAGTGATTAACATCATTTGACAAACGAAAGATTCAACCAATTGTTTCATGATATGCTAGTCAAACCAAGTAGTTCACTTAAGGTCATTTTTCTTGAGCTTTGAATGAATAGACATGTTGATCAGTTGATGTTAGGGGTGTCCATGGTACTGGAACCGTCACGAACCGGAACCGTCCCGAAAGAACCGAGAACCGAAAATATGGAAAAAGTAAAACCAAGAACCGTCCCAAGTTCTTCGGTACGGTTCCGGTACGGTACTCGGTTCCGATACGGGAATTTCGGTACTTTCCCACAAGACCCGAAGTGTTTAAATAATTTATTTTTTTTCATCGTTGATCATTCATAAAGACATGCTAATAATGCTATAAAAATACAAATACACACAAAAATACAAATACTCATTTACTACATATTCGAGATAAGCTTACATTAGTGATTTCGAGATAAACTTACTTTCATGTTGATGAATGATGATGATGATGATGATGATCTTTGAATTAATTAAAAGTTAGGGTTTTATTTTTATTATGTGTTTTTAAGTTTTAGATTTTTTATGTTACAGCTTAATAATGATTAGGGTTTTATTTTCTTAAAAGGCTATACACATTACAAAATGTCCTAAATAAACCCTATAAAATTTCATATTTCAAAGTGTTCGGTTCTTTCGGGAAAGAACCGGAACCGGACGGTTCCGACCCGAACCGTCCCGAGAACCGAAATTTTGGAATTTTAGGAACCAAGAACCGTACCATGGTTCTAATATACGGTCCGGTTCCGGTATGGTACCGGTACGGTTCCTCGGTTCTTTTGAACACCCCTAGTTGATGTCTTGTACTTGGACAAATTGGCACAAAGGTCCAAATTGTTTTATTTAAGCACAACAAAATAACAAATCGAAGATCATATTTAATGCAATTGCAATAACGCAGTATGCATCAAGAACATTCACATAACCTAGAGATGATCGGACCACTTGCTTCACCATCGGTATCCATTTTATCTTTATATCTAGATTTTATGTGCTCTTTAAAATCATTTACTAAATCAACATATATAGTTGTCTAAAAGTGGTTATGTTGTGGCCAATTTTTTTACTCATAAATATGGTTTTAAAATATTCAGAAGCATACGGATAAAATCAAACAAACAACATAAGAATTATTAGAAGAAATATATAATCGCGTAGAATCCCACATAGGTAAAAGGGAAAATATGCTCCTAGTTAATATACCATATCGTGTATGGAACAAATCTTTTAGGATAGGTATCTCGTATTCGAGTAGATATTAAATGAATGTCACGCTAACATTCATGTAATGTTGCTTCGAATTCGTTTATACGAATTCGTTTATACGCATTCTTTATTTTCTGTACTTAATATGAATTCCCAATCGTTTATACGAATTCTTTATTTTCTGTACTTAATATGAATTCCTAATTTTTAATGGCGCAACTTGTTGCCCGTTTACCTACCACCTTGACCTTGATATAAATCGTTTTAGTTATTAATACTTTCAAAAGAAATTCACCAAAATTTGAAAGTCACGGATCTTAAATTTAGTCAACATGCATGGCTTTTTTTCTGAGAAATGTTAAATTTGATGTCTAGCAAAGTAGCAATAACCACCGGTTCATATCAGAGTTATTTACACTTTGTTTTCTATAATTATCTAAAAGGTCATGTAACACGACGTTATAGGCTTATAATAGTCCCAACAAATCACGATCTTGTTCGTGAGGTCGATCGTATGCTCTTATGATCCTGATCTAATAAAATTAGCCAATCAATCAATGATTGTTAACACAAAGCTAAATGTAGGATTTTAACAAGATCGAGCATGAAATTGTACATTCTTCCATATGATCATTTTGAATGTATCAAAAAGTTGCAGTAAAATTTATACCTGCTCTAAATTTCTAGCTAGTTCATAATGTAGCAGCAATGATCTCACGATCTTCTTATAAAAATAAATTTATCTCGTTAAAATTGATATTACAACATAGCCAAACAACAAACTAATGTGTGAACTATCTACATCAAACGAAGGTCATACCGTTCTTCTGTATGGGTAAATGTAATTAAAGCAATGGAAAGTAATAAGGAGCATGGTGTTGATTTGTTGGGGTATTGCAGCAGGAAGATTGGTGATGGTAGAAACACGAAATTCTGGACAGAAAAATGGGATGGTAATAGCCTCCTAAAAGATAGATTTCCAAGAATGTATGCTTTGGAAGTAAACAAGTTGGTTACCGTAGCATCAAAGAAGGTCCAAGGAGCCGATACAGATTCTTTAAGACGTCGTCCAAGAGGTGGTGTAGAAAGTGAGCAATGGACTGCAATGCAAACGCTCATATCAGGTATAAATTTAACTCCAATGGAGGATAGATGGGTTTGGACGTTAGAAAGCTCGGGGATATTCACTGTTCGTTCGTCTAGGATTGCAATTGACAAGGGTATACTTATATCGAATGGTGCCCCAACAAGATGGTGTAAGTTACTCCCGAATAAGGTCAATATTATGGTCTGGAAAATGACTCTTGATAGGCTTCCCACTCGAGTAAACCTTGATGCTCGTGGCTTAGATATTCCCTCGATTTTATGTCCAATTTGTGAGGAGTGTTCGGAGTCTACAACACATGTTTTTTTTAGTGCTCCTTCGCTGTGCAGGTATACAACAGGCTAGGTACGTGGTGGGATATAAATATTCCATTCTTGGGATCTTATTCTCAATGGTTGGAGTGGTTTAGGTCTATTCGGCTAAGCAACATTCAAAAGCAATTCTTGGAAGCGTCATTTATATCTTTATGGTGGCATGTATGGAGCTATCGGAACTCATGTGTGTTTGGAAGGATGCCTCCGAGAAAGAGTTTATTTTTTGATAATTTTGATATGACGTCTTTTTTATGGGTTAATAGTAGATGTCGCTCTAAACGTTTGAGTTGGGTTGGTTGGCTTCAAAACCCGACTTTGTGTACTTCCATTATGTAATTGTTTGTTTTGTTCTAGCTTCTTGCTAGTTTATAAAATCTCCGCCGTTCAAAAAAAAAAAAAAAAAAAAAAAAAAAAAAATTAATAGATACTCCTAGTTTAATTTATGTTTGAACAGATCTAAAACAAATAAGCACATGTAACCCACTAAACATGAATACGAGCATGAACATAAATCACAAAAAAACTTAGTTCAGTTGGCTTACAAAAGTCAAATTTAACCTTCTGTTTCACTATATGCTATGTTTCTTTTGGTGATGTTATCACGTGAAATCGATGAAAGAGGTTCATCTATGATCTTTTTTCTTGTGACTTTTAATGAGATATCGAGATGACAAGTTGAAAACTTTGACTTTGATTACATGATCACATAGTCCAAATTGTTTTATTTAAGTAAGTACAGTTATCAAATTTATATCATGGTCTCGGACCCCTCATTCCCTCAACCACTTAGAATCAATCGGCTCACTTTCTTCACCATGAGTATCCAATCTCATTTTTATATCTAAAAGAACATGTATACATTTATAACAAACAATTGAGAACTATATAGAAAAATTAAGCATGTCTAGAATCCCACATCGGTCGGTTAAGGAAAATAAATGGTACCACCTAATATACCTAGGTGAGTATTAAATATTTGTCTTAGGTGACTAATGGGCTTTCATTTTGCATGCCTTCATATGTTGTAGAAAAACATGGGCTACAACATATGGAAAGTGATCAATCGAAAATCTTATATAAAATCTTAAGCTTTTATTATATATACTGTTCCAACTATATAATTCTTTTTTAACAAAGATTTCATACTTTTTGTTTAACAAAATCAGGACTCGCAGTAAGATTGTCTTATTTGGTAGCTATTATTAAAAAGCAAAAGATCAATATATATTGTATCAAGTTAACTAGAGTTAATCAATTCAATCAACATGTATGCCTTTCGATTTGCATGCCTCCATATGTTGTAGAAATACACAGGCTACAACATACAGAAGAGTGATAACTCGAAAATCTTATATAAAATCTTAAGCTTTTTTTATATATACTGTTCCAACTATTTAATTCTTTTTTAACAGAGATTTCATAGTTTTTCTTAAACAAAGATAAGGGGTCGCACTAATATTAGCTATTATTAAAAAGCAAAAGATCAATATATTTTGTATCAAGTTAACTAGAGATAATCAATTCAATCAACATGTATGGCGTTAACTTCTAAGAAATGTGATTTCTACTTTTACAGCTATTATAAAAGCTTCTAACAGGGTATCACTTTATGTATACGCTTTGTTTGCTACATGGTCACAAAGGTGGGAATAGCATGGCGATATAACTACCACGAACTAATGAAGGTTTTTTGGTTTGCCAGAACATTATTCCATTCGAAAACATCATGTGTAATATTTTCTACGCTACATATACACATTTGAGAAGTTGTATGCCAGGTCATCAAAATCACGGTCTTGCTTGTACACTTGTACGATTTTAAAATCTCAATCTCATAAAAGTAGTCTTATCAATGCATGATCGTTTTGGATAGGGCTGAGCATCGGTCTAAAATCAACCCGACCCGAACCGACAAACCAAAAATCGTGAAAAACTTAAACCGAAACCAATCCGAATATGGTCTATTTGGTTCGGTTTTTGCGTCTGGTCCGTCGGTTCGGTTCGGTTTAGGTGTGTTTATGTGTGTTTTTGTCGGTTTTAGGTCGAACCAAACTGACGACCCGAAACCAAAAATCGTGAAAAACTTAAACCGAAACTGAACCGACAGGCTGCCGGGTCGACTCATTTTTGTCGGCTCGGTCGGTTTTATTGGTCCGGTTCGTTTTTGAACCTTCCATGGTCAGCCCTAGTTTTGGATATTTATAGTAGTATACCTTTCTTGATCATACTACTTCAATTATAACCAAAACAATGATTAATTTAATAAGTGGGGAAAATAACTAAATAAGAGTTATCAAACACCGTTATGTCTGTTTAGAAAGATCTACAACAAATAAGTAGCTTAGTGAATATACATGTACAACTATGGTGGTCAAAGATATTGTTTGCAATGGGGAATGGTTGTGGCCAACTGAATGGACTGAAAAGTATCTTCTGCTTAACCAAATACAGAATGTGGTGTTTAATGATGCAAGTGATGAATTGATGCGGAGAAGTAGATCAGGTAAAATGGGTCAATTTTCTATAAGACAAGCTTATGCTGATTTGCAAAATGAGGAGGAAAGTGTTAGATGGAATAGTTTGGTATGGTTCACTCAGAATATTCCCAAACATGCTTTTATTTTATGGCTTGCAATCCAAAATAAGTTGGTGACTCAGGATAAGCTCAGGAAGTGGGGATATTATGACATGATGATTTGCAGTCTATGCTTTGAAGATATGGATTCACATCAACATCTGTTCTTCAAGTGTAAATATGCTAAAATGTTCTGGTCTAAAGTTTGTTTGAAAATTGGGCTTAAGTGGGCAGAAATGGAGTGGAATGATATAGTGAATTCTTTAGCTAATATGGACAATGGGAGCACAATTAAGAGTATAATTAGAAGATTAAGCTTGGCTGCCAGTGTTTACTTAATTTGGAGAGAAAGAAATTGTAGGTCGTTTAAGAATGAGAATAGAAGTGTGGACGAACTCTTTGAAATGTTTGTTGACACTGTTAGAATCAGATTAGCAGGACTGAAAGCTAAACCAACTGTTGCAGTGCTAAATGCTCAAGTAGAGTGGAATGTGCAGATGGTTGCTAGAGGTAATACTTCATAATCAATCTAAATGTTGCTGCTAGTTAATATGGTATTTGATTAGTATGGAAGTTGTATAGAGGGGTGTTTGGCAGTGGATGTATAGATTACTGTTTCATTGATATATCATCAGATCATTACATTGATTGATACCTTGTACCTTGGAGGCTTAACTGGTGTGACTGTAGTTACTATGCCCTCATATTATTGATTGATTTGGCCTTGGGAGGAAGTCAATCAAGGTATGATTGAAATAGTAAGAGGTCTAATTATGTCTAGCTGTACCATAAAGGAGGGTCAATCTTTGTGAAGGGTAATATGATCTTGGAGGGGAGTGCAAGCAGAATGAAATTGAGAGATGTGAAAGATGAATCTTCATGGTCCATTCTTTGCATTCCCACAGGAGGATAGGTTGGTCCTCACTGGAGGAGTGTGTTCCCAATTGTGTGAAGCCATTTTAGAGATGGAAATGTAGCACAATTGGCAGAGCCCTTCTGTGGAGGGGTTATGGGTTCGTGATGATGCCTCTCATCCTTTCTATTTTGCTAATGTGGATGCTGGTTGAGTAGCTTGATAGGAAGATGAAGGGGAAATGTAGTCAGATGGTACATTGGTGCATGATAAAGGTGAATTGGATGCTTCTGTGATGCAAGACTGAATGGTGTTGCTATTATGTGTAGAATGTGTAATGTTTTGTTTGTGATTCTGTTAAGTAGTATCAGGAGTGTGGGGTGTGTCCACCTCTTTTATATCATTGATGTAATATTTCTATCTTATTAATATAATTCACCTTTGGCACCAAATATACATGTACTACTAATCACAAATTCACTTAGCTCACAAGACTTGGAGACTGGTCATACACTTTTAATTTGGATTAAACCAAACTGATCAAACTAAAAAGTATATAAAACCAATGATTTTACATTCAGTAAGTGAGTTGACATGTTGAACTCGTTGACGTTGAAATTACATTGACGCAATGGTTCAAATTGTTTTATCCAAACACGATAGACCAACAATTATTTTAATGCAATCAAAATGACATATATAAAATACATCAAGAAAATGCATATATCCTACTACAACTGATCATTTTCAATTATGTTCAATAACATAGTCGTCTCACGCATATCATGTCGTCATATCGATTTTATCTATAGAGAGATCATAGGGAGGCGTAAAAGGTGTGGCTAAATTGCATCATCGTGTTTGCCATAGTCAAGGGACTCACTTTTTCACAAACAAATAGGATCATGCCATATAAGTTTAGACGTGATATTAAACATACAATTAGGTCTCGCTATTAATTTCCTTATCTTTATATCCAAATTTCATGTGTTTTCTTAGTCCTTTATTTATGAAGAAATACACTTGTCTAAAAAAGCTAAAGTTATGACCAAAAGTTGTAGTCGCAACAATGATTTTTCAATATTTTAGAGCACAAGAGCTCATCTGAAATAAACAATTTTGAATTATCAAAAGAAAAATACAAATAACTAGGATCGCACATAGGTGAGACATGAGAAATTGCGATACCTGATATCCTAAGGGCCCATTTGATTGACTCGAATTTGTTATAATATGTTGTAATTATAATCTGAATTACATTATAATCCTGTTTGGTTTGGTTAGCAGGATAGATGAAATTGTAATTCATATTACATTATATTGGGTGTTTGGCTTGCAAGAAAATGTAATTGGATTACAACCAATTACATCTAGTGATGTAATTGAGATTACATAGCAAACTTGATAGAATGTATTGAATTGCGTTTTAATTAGATTTTTACCAATTAAATATCAGTATTTATCTTTCATCGTTATTATTAATTATTTTCAATATATAATTTAATTCTAAAAAAGTATATAATAATTAGTTTTATATTAATACTTTTATATTATATATAAATATCTAAATATATAATTAATTTTGTAATAATTACTTTTATATTAATTTATGTTATTTATTTATTATTATATTAAAATATTATTATTATTATTATTATTATTATTATTATTATTATTATTATTATTATTATTATTATTATTATTATTATTATTACGTTGCAAGTCAACAAAAAATAATGACATATTTCATCAATTACAGTTCTAACATAATACAATTCTAATACATTACAATTTATTTAAATTACAAATCCTTCCGAAAATTAAAATTCCTTCAAAAACATTCTACGAACCAAACGCACCCTAAAGTATATACGAATTACATGTTTTAGAATTATAATATCAAAGTTAATAGACATCGACACACAACATGAAAACTTTATATCAACTCGTAGGTATTGTTTAGTTGTAGAGATTTTTTATTATTATTATTATTATTATTATTATTATTATTATTATTATTATTATTATTATTATTATTATTATTATTATTATTATTATTATTATTATTATTTTGATTTTTTGAAAAAAGAATGATTTTTCGTTATTAGAAAAGAGTTGAGAATTTTGAAATTTTGATGAGTTATATTTTTCCTATTTAAAAAGCTGAAAGGATGTTTAGTTGAAGTTATTTTCGATAATTATTCTTTTCATAATCAACTTATAAACAATTGATATCAAAGTCTTTCGTGAATTGTTCTTCCTTCTATCTCGATTCACCTGTTTGGTTAACGGTATTTCATTTCTTTAGTGATTTCTTATGCCGAGTATATTAGTTAACCATATTTCATTTCTTAAGTAATTTTTAATACAAAGTATATCTGTTACTTGTAACCTTCCACACTTCAAATAGTTTACTTCCTTGTCTAGCATTCTCGTCTAAAATCCAAACTATCATATAACTAGAAAGTACTATATAAAATTAGTTTAGGGCCGTGATACACTTTATTAGTGTTAGTACAAAACTTGTGTAACACCCCAACCCGACAAGGGTAAAGATATCACAACAATGGTTTCACATCAGATCATAATAAAGCATACAATTACAGTAATACAAAAGTTTCAAATAAGATTTAGGATCTACCAGGTTATCAAGTCTAGATTTGCTATCAAGTCTTCTAATCCAAGGGTACACTCTTTTCAAAACCCAGTTTCCTACTAAAACCTGCCGCATGAAAAGGAAATGCGGCTGAGCTTAAAAAGCCCAGTGAACAGATACATATACAAAGCAATGAAAATAAAACAGAACTGAAATATAGTGCATTAGAGAAATAGAATAAGGAATAGATAAAAGAGTAATAGAATAGAAAGAAGAAAGGATAGTCATCTACCACGAGCCCAAAACTCAAAGTCAATCTCAACATCATAATCTCAAAGTCATAATCACACAATCAGAGGGGATACCTCTCAGGCAACCAGATAATATGAGGGGTGTCCTCATGTATCATAATAGTGGAGTAGCTAGCTCCCAGAAATTGTGAAAGGCGTGTATTGCACACAGCACCAGTCACCTCAAAGTCAACTCAAAGTCATAGTTAAATCCACTAAACAGATCAGATCTAGGATTGCAATCCATACGCCCCTTACTCAAAGTCAATCTCAAAGTCATATACTCAAAGTCATAATAGCCGGCAGATAATCATAAAAGGGACGGCGTGAGAAATCACTCACCCACACATGAGTCATGCCAGCGATGCATCACAGACATGCCTATGGTACCTCCATAGGTAGGGAAACATAAATGGCTCGGGTATCAAACTAAGAGT
This sequence comes from Artemisia argyi, assembly GCA_030686995.1. Classification (NCBI taxonomy): domain Eukaryota; kingdom Viridiplantae; phylum Streptophyta; class Magnoliopsida; order Asterales; family Asteraceae; genus Artemisia; species Artemisia argyi. The sequence continues at coordinate 179,927,683 of CM060678.1, forward strand.
CAGGTCTCAAAGTCATACAAAAGGTCATATAGCAAAGGTTTATCTCAAGGTCATGTCTCAAGGTCATCTCAAAATCATAATATCAGAAGTCATATCAATGGTTCAGAATATCCAAGGTTCATTCCCAAAGGTTCATTTCAAAAGATTCGTTATTAAGTTTCGTAAGTTCAAAATAAAATGTGAAAGAGTTAAGAGAAAAATAGATTTAAAACTTTAATAGTCATTTACCCATTTCATCTCAAAGATCTCCCTTTTTAAACATTCTTCATAAAAGCCAATTAATCCTTCATTTAAAATGGTTTCGTTTCAAAATCATAGAGTGTCATTTCAAAACAGTTTCCTTCCATAACATCAAGTTATATTTTCAAAAGGTTTTCATATCAAATTATCATAAAAGATGAACCAGAGATATCGGATATTCAAGGGTCAGAAGTCATAGCAACGAAATCAAATCAGAAGCTAACATATCAAAGTTTAACAGAAATCAGAGGAAGTTCACAACAGAAGGAAACATAGCAATGGCTTGGGGAATCTTAACTGAATCATAGCTCAAAGTCATAAGAAGAATATGGAAGCCTTTACTGAAAAGGCAGAGTATCCGTACCTTATTACGAAAGCACAAATAGAAACAAGCACAGAATAAGGAATAGCTCAAGATCTTTTCTTCTTCACACCTAGAGGAGAAGAGGGGGAATCATAATTCATTCTCAAATTCATGCCTTTCCATTTTAAGTAACTTTCCCTTTTTAGCAGGTTTCTATAGATAGTAGTTTCCACTTTTAGAAAGTTTCCATATTTAGAAAGTTAAATCATTATTATTGGTAATAAGATATCTTTTAACATAATTACACCTTTGGTCCTTGGGTTTCATAACTTTGCATTTTATACCCTTTACTTTCCAAAATTACACTTTAAACCTTTTAGTATTCAAAGTTACACATTAAACCCTTAACTTATCCATTTTACATAATGAGCACTTATTTTAAGATGTTATACGAATGGATACTCAAACTTTCATAATTTACACCTTAAGTCCCTCAAGTTATAAAAGTTACATATTTAACCCTTTCATTTACAATTTCAACTTTTAATTATCAATAATTACATATTAAGCCATTAAATGGTCAAAATGACACATAAACCCCTGAATATATTAATTTACTCAAAACAGCTCCAAATATCTGAAATTTACATCTTTAGTCCCTCTCTTTTAATTATTTACAAAACAAACCCTAATTAGGTTTAAAATACATTTTAATCCATTAAAATGTAAAACTTACACTTAGCACCCTCATCATTGTCGAATAGTATACAGCCCAAATTAGGTTCCAGAATTAACCTTTAAGTTATAAAGTTTACAAAACTCACCCAAAACTTTTATACCAAATCGTATAAACCAAAAACAAAGGAATTAGAAACCCTAATCCTTCTAATCAATTCCCAATCATTAACTCATCATTACATATCATTAATTATCACCTTTTTCCAGCCCTAACACCCAAAACCCTAGGGCACATGACTTTTATTTCTCCTTTTTCTTTTATTATAGCCGATTATTTACATGGTTCCAAAATAATTGTTTTAGGCCTTAACAATTCGAACCAACATTTTTCCCAGGTTATTATGATGGTATAGAGTCTAAATAAAATAGGTTTCAACCCTCAAAAATTCGGATTCATTTATTTAGGTTTTGTATACATTTTTAGGGTTTTATTTACGAATATGATATAGAGCATGCATGGATCGATTCAACCATTTTATTTGATGTTTATAGGATGTAAGGGACCTGAGAAAAATACCAAACCAAGGCTTGAACGTGTGGAGAGGGCTGTATGATTTGTTGTATACGCGTATGGACAAAAACGAACCCAAAATGCTCACGACTTCACCAACGATCTTCCAACCTTGTAACCATTTTTCGTGGGTTGTATATGATGTAAGAATCGCCAGAAAAATAAGAAATAATTTTTGTGGAGGTCGAATGAATCAAAACGAATTTACCTTGTTTATAGGGCTCGACAAAAGGAAAATTGTGCCACGATCGAACCAAGCTTCAACAATTCAAAAGGGTATTTTTCTTGGCTTCTTAGGATGATGATAGATCACATAAAATTGCTTAGGAGTGTTGTGAATGTCGAATGGAGGCCAAGGAATTCTTTGTGTGTTTGTTGGAAATCGGCAAAATTAGGGTTTGGGAGAAAATGATATGGGTTGACTTTTAAATGATGAATGCCGATCCTAGGGGAGGGCTTGGGCCAGGAATTTCGTGATTTTAGCTTGGGTAATTATCTCTTAATAATTATCTTCTCAATTTACCATATATATATCATTTAAATCATAATAAAACTAATTAAAATACATTTTTACCTTAATCGGCCATATAGGGGCATTTTGGTAATTTAGCCACTTGTATAAATGTTAAATGTAATAGTTAAAATTATTTGGATACATAACTTGTGCATTGTTTGAAGTCTGGGATTTATTTGGAGACTTTATAAGCTTTTAATTAAATTTTAAATATGTAGGGGCATTTTAGTCATTTCACAAGCTTTCAGATTTTAGGTGTTACAACTTCTTCCCCTCTAAAAAGAAAAATTTCGTCCTCGAAATTTAAAGTCGCAAAGTTAGACGAAGTCGTAGTAAACTGTAACAGGTCGTCACAACCATTCTCACGCTCGGGGAGGTTCTTCCAAAAGATCTTTGGACCCAAATGATTTCTCATGACTCGTAACTCTTGTCAAAACAGTTTCAGATTTCTCAGAAGGGCATATCATACTGAATTTGAATCAAAAGGATAATGTATCAAACATAACGGATGATAATCGAATTCTCTAGGAAGAGGTATAAAAATACATAGGGATTGAATCGGTGAATCAGATGAGAATGAGGTGATATAAGGTTTAACTCTTCAGCTTCTCAGATAGTCTCGGCTTTTAGATACCCTTCCAAAAAGGTATTCTCATAAACGAACAGATCTCGTTTCCTCAAAGTCCACAATCACATAATTTACTCATGGCAGATCATAATGAACAACTTCAACGAATGCGAAACGTATACGGGCAGAAAGCATATGGTTAGATATCATCAACGGCAGAAATTTCATAATGGAACCTAAGATTCTTATCAGAAGTTGCAAGATCAGCAAAACACGTGTCGAGAGTCCAAACGTATCGAATCGTATATCATGGTCAGCAGATCAAACGTATAGGTAGAATGAACCTAAAGTCTCACTATATCGCGAATAGTCGCCAACTGAAAGAAATCCAAGGCTTCTCTAAAGCACTCCTCAAGGTATCCCATGCCCACAACAAGTGCATTTATATGACGTTAGTATTATCACGTTGATCAGGCGTCATAATACTAGCCTCACATAACATGCCCTCATGGTGGTCATCCTCTACCTCAAGTCGTGAGTCAAAACCACTTATCTTAATCCACCTAGTACTACTACAGTCTCAAAGATCATCAGAATCAAACAACATAACTAAGAGAACGAAATTACTCGAAGAGTAACAGAAATCCGAGAATGTCATTCAAAATTAAGGTACGTCATCAATAGCGTCAATCCTTTACAGCATCATCTCGTTTAAACACACTGTCCGCTTCAGAATCCGTCCACTCAAATACGAATTTCAAAATTTCTTACAAGTTGGGGTAGTCTGTTTACTCTTGTCCATCTTATCTCATGATTAAAAGAATTTAAAACTCGAGTCGGGTTCCTCCGGTCTTCAGCAGCTCCTCTTGGTAGTGTGGCATCGTAGCGGCAGTCTCTGACGCGCTTACTGTGCATCCCTCCATCTGCAGGTCCGCTTCTGCTCTCAATTCATCTTAGTACAACTAAAATGAATAGAGAAACAAGACTGCGTGTCTTCGACAGGTCTTCTAACATAGCTCCAGGTTTTAAGGTGCATGATGTTGTTGTTGACTCCAGGTTGTGTGTTGAATGGTTCATCTTCTTTGGTCTGGTTGTCTTGATGCCCAAACTGAAATCTTCACGTGTTGCATGATGTATGATTGAGCACTATCCCAGTTCCTCTCTTCTTTTTGTATGCTTCTTCCATGATAATGCTTGTCACAACCATCTCCTCCTACTCTTCCACCTGGTTTCTACCTCCGATAACGGTCTTCGATCTTGGTCCCTCTTGTGAAAGCTCTGTCTTCACATTATACAGGGTAGTGTTGTCTACTATGAATTCTGAACGTCAATCAAATTTCTCTTCCAGAACAAAAGGTCATCTCACCAATAATCTCTATGTTCTTCTTTCGTTTCCGATCTTACTACTAAGTCATACAATGACCATTACCCTAGTAGTCGTGCAAAACTCTAATTTTCAACCTCCTAAGCAGTCAGAGGTTTAGCTAGTACCATTTGCGTAACTAATCATTATTACAGGTGTCTATAAATTTGGATGGTGATTCTAAAATTCACTCCCGAAAGGGAAAACTTCACGCTTAATTTTGAGCAAACATGTGATCGTTCCTGAGTTGGATGAAATTAAACATACTGGTGGGTTAATCAGAAATCTTCTTCCGAAAACTTAAAATTTTCAATCATTCTCAAAGTGAGGTTCATTCTTTGATGCACGAAAAGATTCTAAAAGACTTCAATACTCGAAAATCTAAGGAGGTATTTGTAATTGGTGTCAGAAATCAGGATAATCATGAGAAAAACCAAAATTCGGGCTTTCATAGCCAAAATGTTTGACAGACTAAAAGGAAGAAGAATCAAGATAGGCACATATCAAAATAATTCCCAAAAATTCTCTCAAGCCTTATTATTTCACATTCGGAAAAAGCCCATGGTTTAACACAATCCATACATCATCATCGTTCAAAAGAAACCTAAACAAATAATACAAACACGCATGGCTTGAGCTCCATTTCCCTGTGTAGATAGAGTTACTTGCGGTGGATTCCAAATCTGAGTTTGCTTCCTCTTCTTCGCTGAGCCAGCCGTTTCTGTTCCCTTCTGGTTGTAGCTGTGGTCATCTTGCAAAATCATTGTCATAATTCCTCTCTACAGCCCGCACTCTTCCTCCTACTTCCACAAACTGGGGACACTTTCCCTGGTACCTTGTCACGATGCCATTCCTGTCAGTGACCTCTGTTTCATATACATGTACCTCTTTTCCAAACATCTTTACCACAGTCAAATTTTCTTCAATTAGGCATGGCCACATGCCTGCTGGGACCCATATTCTCCAGCTTGTCCTCTTCCAGTTACCAATTCGTCTTTGGCCAGTCGGCAAAACCATCGTCCGACGGTAGTTGCTGTTTGTTGGAGGTGCCATGCTGAAGATGACACAAACGATAATAAGTACTAGAATCTAATAAACGTCTCAATTACTCATAACTTCAGAAAAATTTAAACACGTATAATGCCAGCGCCTGACGATCTTGGAAAAATGATTGAAGGGGTATAGATAATTCATTAGAAGGAAGAAACAAGTAACAGATTGTATCAGATATATCGTCTTCATGGGAAATATGGGAATGTCCGAAAAGATCAAAATGGTTAGCAGAAGATTCAGAGGTTAGAGTCGGAGTCTGGAGACAAGGATCAATTTGTGTCAGGAAGTCACCGTGCAAGTCTCAATGCTCTCAAGGTTTCAAACCTTAGGTGGTGCAAAACATACGTTTTGAATATCTAAGAGTAATTCCAACAGGCTTAAATCAAAAGAAAAACATGGATCAGAGTGATGCGGAAACGAATATACGTAAGCAGATGTATTATAGTCTACCCATTCCTCACTGGTTAGAAATTTAGTTCCTATAGGGAAAATCCTAAGGCAATTCCTCAAAGGTTGTCCTACGAGCGCATACAGTGGAAACTTAGTGGTCCTAACTTACACAGGTCAAGGGTAAATGTATTACGAATCGCAGCCTGGGCTCTGATACCATAATTGTAACACCCCAACCCGACAAGGGTAAAGATATCACAACAATGGTTTCACATCAGATCATAATAAAGCATACAGTTACAGTAATACAAAAGTTTCAAATAAGATTTAGGATCTACCAGGTTATCAAGTCCAGATTTGCTATCAAGTCTTCTAATCCAAGGGTACACTCTTTTCATAACCCAGTTTCCTACTAAAACCTGCCGCAGGAAAAGGAAATGCGGCTGAGCTTAAAAAGCCCAGTGAACAGATACATATACAAAGCAATGAAAATGAAACAGAACTGAAATATAGTGCATTAGAGAAATAGAATAAGGAATAGATAAAAGAGTAATAGAATAGAAAGAAGAAAGGATAGTCATCTACCACGAGCCCAAAACTCAAAGTCAATCTCAACATCATAATCTCAAAGTCATAATCACACAATCAGAGGGGATACCTCTCAGGCAACCAGATAATATGAGGGGTGTCCTCATGTATCATAATAGTGGAGTAGCTAGCTCCCAGAAATTGTGAAAGGCGTGTATTTCACACAGCACCAGTCACCTCAAAGTCAACTCAAAGTCATAGTTAAATCCACTAAACAGATCAGATCTAGGATTGCAATCCATACGCCCCTTACTCAAAGTCAATCTCAAAGTCATATACTCAAAGTCATAATAGCCGGCAGATAATCATAAAAGGGACGGCGTGAGAAATCACTCACCCACACATGAGTCATGCCAGCGGTGCATCACAGACATGCCTATGGTACCTCCATAGGCAGGGAAACATAAATGGCTCGGGTATCAAACTAAGAGTTAGGTCTCAAAGTCATACAAAAGGTCATATAGCAAAGGTTTATCTCAAGGTCATGTCTCAAGGTCATCTCAAAATCATAATATCAGAAGTCATATCAATGGTTCAGAATATCCAAGGTTCATTCCCAAAGGTTCATTTCAAAAGATTCGTTATTAAGTTTCGTAAGTTCAAAATAAAATGTGAAAGAGTTAAGAGAAAAATAGATTTAAAACTTTAATAGTCATTTACTCATTTCATCTCAAAGATCTCCCTTTTTAAACATTCTTCATAAAAGCCAATTAATCCTTTATTTAAAATGGTTTCGTTTCAAAATCATAGAGTGTCATTTCAAAACAGTTTCCTTCCATAACATCAAGTTATATTTTCAAAAGGTTTTCATATCAAATTATCATAAAAGATGAACCAGAGATATCGGATATTCAAGGGTCAGAAGTCATAGCAACGAAATCAAATCAGAAGCTAACATATCAAAGTTTAACAGAAATCAGAGGAAGTTCACAACAGAAGGAAACATAGCAATGGCTTGGGGAATCTTAACTGAATCATAGCTCAAAGTCATAAGAAGAATATGGAAGCCTTTACTGAAAAGGCAGAGTATCCGTACCTTATTACGAAAGCACAAATAGAAACAAGCACAAAATAAGGAATAGCTCAAGATCTTTTCTTCTTCACACCTAGAGGAGAAGAGGGGGAATCATAATTCATTCTCAAATTCATGCCTTTCCATTTTAAGTAACTTTCCCTTTTTAGCAGGTTTCTATAGATAGTAGTTTCCACTTTTAGAAAGTTTCCATATTTAGAAAGTTAAATCATTATTATTGGTAATAAGATATCTTTTAACATAATTACACCTTTGGTCCTTGGGTTTCATAACTTTGCATTTTATACCCTTTACTTTCCAAAATTACACTTTAAACCTTTTAGTATTCAAAGTTACACATTAAACCCTTAACTTATCCATTTTACATAATGAGCACTTATTTTAAGATGTTATACGAATGGATACTCAAACTTTCATAATTTACACCTTAAGTCCCTCAAGTTATAAAAGTTACATATTTAACCCTTTCATTTACAATTTCAACTTTTAATTATCAATAATTACATATTAAGCCATTAAATGGTCAAAATGACACATAAACCCCTGAATATATTAATTTACTCAAAACAGCTCCAAATATCTGAAATTTACATCTTTAGTCCCTCTCTTTTAATTATTTACAAAACAAACCCTAATTAGGTTTAAAATACATTTTAATCCATTAAAATGTAAAACTTACACTTAGCACCCTCATCATATATTTTTGTCGAATAGTATACAGCCCAAATTAGGTTCCAGAATTAACCTTTAAGTTATAAAGTTTACAAAACTCACCCAAAACTTTTATACCAAATCGTATAAACCAAAAACAAAGGAATTAGAAACCCTAATCCTTCTAATCAATTCCCAATCATTAACTCATCATTACATATCATTAATTATCACCTTTTTCCAGCCCTAACCCAAAACCCTAGGGCACACGACTTTTATTTCTCCTTTTTCTTTTATTATAGCCGATTATTTACATGGTTCCAAAATAATTGTTTTAGGCCTTAAAAATTCGAACCAACATTTTTCCCAGGTTATTATGATGGTATAGAGTCTAAATAAAATAGGTTTCAAGCCTCAAAAATTCGGATTCATTTATTTAGGTTTTGTATATGTTTTTAGGGTTTTATTTACGAATATGATATAGAGCATGCATGGATCGATTCAACCATTTTATTTGATGTTTATAGGATGTAAGGGACCTGAGAAAAATACCAAACCAAGGCTTGAACGTGTGGAGAGGGCTGTATGATTTGTTGTATACGCGTATGGACAAAAACGAACCCAAAATGCTCACGACTTCACCAACAATCTTCCAACCTTGTAACCATTTTTCGTGGGTTTTATATGATGTAAGAATCACCAGAAAAATAAGAAATAATTTTTGTGGAGGTCGAATGAATCAAAACGAATTTACCTTGTTTATAGGGCTCGACAAAAGGAAAATTGTGCCACGATCGAACCAAGCTTCAAAAATTCAAAAGGGTATTTTTCTTGGCTTCTTAGGATGATGATAGATCACAGAAAATTGCTTAGGAGTGTTGTGAATGTCGAATGGAGGCCAAGGAATTCTTTGTGTGTTTATTGGAAATCGGCAAAATTAGGGTTTGGGAGAAAATGATATGGGTTGACTTTTAAATGATGAATGCCGATCCTAGGGGAGGGCTTGGGCCAGGAATTTCGTGATTTTAGCTTGGGTAATTATCTCTTAATAATTATCTTCTCAATTTACCATATATATATCATTTAAATCATAATAAAACTAATTAAAATACATTTTTACCTTAATCGGCCATATAGGGGCATTTTGGTAATTTAGCCACTTGTATAAATGTTAAATGTAATAGTTAAAATTATTTGGATACATAACTTGTGCATTGTTTGAAGACTGGATTTATTTGGAGACTTTATAAGCTTTTAATTAAATTTTAAATATGTAGGGGCATTTTAGTCATTTCACAAGCTTTCAGATTTTAGGTGTTACAACTTGGGCTCAAAGTGAAGACTAGTGTAGGCTAACTTCAGGTTGCGCTTCTCTTAAACTAATCGAATGATATCTGTTTTGTTTTGCTAAGAAATTGGAGACACCATTAGTCTCACCGCAAAAAAGGGACTTTCGCGGTCAACCTCGGGTGTGAGAGTAAGTTATTTGTAGAGAGATAAAGTGTGTTTTGTGAGAAAGCGTAAAAGTGTTACCGTTGAGAGTGGCTATTACTCTCTATTTATACCATGATCGTTCTTGTCGGGTATGGAGATTCACGTGCCATGATGGTGACATTTTTAGGCGGCAACCCCCAAGGTCAACTCATGTTCTTGTCCTCTTGCATCTGATGGTGATGCTTTCGGGATGGAAATGCGATCTTTCCCTACTGGGAGTCTATTCAGGTCAGCTATACCTATAGATTAAACCAAAGGTACTCTGTTTTAATATGCTACATATGATTTAAGTGATCATCATCAAGTCAAATTCAAGAGCATATGTATACCTCCGAAATAAACAATTTAGAATTGTTAAGAGGAAGATGTAAATCAGTGGTGACGATTAGTATGTGCAAATGGTGGGACCCTCAATTTAGTATACATCTATTACTATGCCTTTGTTAGTATTATCAAAGTTGATCCGGACCACATATCAAAAGAACTTTTTATTTTTCATAATAGTTAAACTTTTCGTGATTTATGGAGGCCTCATTCGTGATTTCGCACCGAACCTCACCCAAATCAATGAGACGACCCTGATGTAAACCACTAGAATCCCACATATGTTAAAGTGAATCATATATCGTGGAATGAGTAAAAAGTTTTCAGGCATTCTGTTGTTGTTGATGTCATACTTAACAAGAAGTTTGACTTGAAAAGTTTATACAAAAGCTAAAGTTTCTAATATTTATTTCAATTGTATAACTTTTTTTTACTAGGTGCAATGATCATCTTTCACTTCGACTTTCACATTTTTCAGTTTAGCATCACATCACATTTAACACATCACCAATCCCTTCACTTTTTATGTGCAATAGTCAACACTTCTCTCACAATTCAATCATATCTCATAAAATACTTCACACACTCACAAATCAAATAAGAACAATTATTAGAAAAGTTTAACATGTCTAAAATCCCACATCGGTTAAGAAGAATAAATGGTACCACCTAATATACCTAAGCGTGTATTAAATTTTTGTCTTAGGGTGACTTGTGGGCTTTCGGTTTGCTGGCCTTTATATGTTGTGGAAACATATAAAGATCTAACATTTCGAAAGCTTTAAACGAAATCTTAATTTTTTGATACGATTAATTTTTCTTAGCAACTTTTAATATCCGATTCAAATTATATAGTATTTTTTTAACAACTACATAATTTTGTTAACAACTTAATACCCCATTCAAGAATTGTTTTGGATCCAATCTATAGGAATCAATAGAAAAGGCAAATCTCTTATGATACACCAGATCCGGCTCGGTTATTGATAGAGTGAATAAATCTGCAATTTCTTGAAATCTCTCTTCTGATTCAAAATCGATCCGAGTCCAACTATAGAGTTGTTTTATTTTATTTTATTTATTTATTTATTTATTTTTAACGATTCCATACTTTTTCTTTAACAAAGATTGGGAATCACAGTAAGTAGTTTTGTTTTGGTAGCTATTATTAGAAAGTGAAAGATCAATATATATATATATATATATATATATATATATATATATATATATATATATATATATATATATATATATATATATATATATATATATTTGATAGTGTATCAATATTAGTGGCTCAAGTCCACTAAATATACGTACGAATCAAGCCCATTACCAAGGCTCATCAATCAACACTTGACAATGACCCGACCGAAATTACCATACCACTCCTGGCCTGACGAGACTCATCAGGCTATGTTGAACGCATAAGACTACTGCTCCCCAACTTTCACTAACTATTGAAATGTACGACCTGACATATGACAACAGGGACGCACGACAAGCACTATCATGTACGATCCAAGGAGGAGAGTCCACATGTCTTCCTTGTCTGGTCTTCAGATGATCAACGCGTGGCCTCCCTACAGCTATTGATCGTCTCACAAAGGGTTTATCTTTAGACCCTACTAGCCTCCCAATGAATAGAATGCTTCACACACAAACTACGTTCACACACTTGGGCAAATACTGCCTCACACGCAATCTACAGATGGTTTGTTTAAGTGTTACCCGGGCTTCTTGATCTTTATCAACTCGTCGGGTCCTTACCATTCAATACGGGAAATCAAACAACACAAACTATCTCAATCCACTCTTAATCTCGATTTATATACCATACATAAATAATTTATTATCAAGTTAACTAAAGATAATCAATTCAATCAACATGTATGGCTTTAATTTCTAAGAAATGTGATTTCTACTTTTAATGTTATTATTAAAGCTTCAAACGGGGTATCGGTTTATGTTTATGCTTTGTTTTCTACATGGTCACAAAGGTGAGAATAGCATGGTGTTTTAACCACCATAATGAAGGTTATAATGGTTTGGCAAAACGTTATTTTGTTTCGAAAACATCATGTGCAATGTTTTCTACGCTACAGATATACATTTGTGTAGTTGTATGCAAGCTCATCAAAAATCACTAGTCTTGCTTGTAGACTCGTACCATTTTAAAATCTCAATCTCATAAAACTAGTCTGATCAATGCATGATCGTTTGGATATAAAATCGGTTAAACATTGTAAGATTGAATATAAGATCGCAAGATTGACCATGTGATAACATTTCACACAACTGCCATAAAATAAATACTTGGTATAAATTGTAATCCCCTTATTAAAACGTTTGTTTAAACATAAATTGCAATCCCCTTGTTAATAATATAAATCCATGTTCATCGAAAAAAATTATAGTACAAAATATCAAGAGCATACGTACATCATAAACAATGTAGAATTGTTAAGTGGAAAATACAAATGACTAGAATCCCACATAGGTTAAAGTGAAGAAATGATACTAGTTTATATACAACATTGTATACGAATCTAATATCGCTGAACCAGCATAAAGTTGTCAGGCATTCTGTTGTTGTTGATTGTCAAAGTTAACAAAAAAAGGTTTGACTTGAAAAGTTTATAAAAAGCTCAACTTTTTAATATTTATTTCAGTTGTATAACCTTTTTATGATGATTATAAATTGTTTCTTTACAGAGATTGAGAACCTCGCTAATAGGCATGTTTTGGTAGCTATTAATCTCGATTTTAGGTGTATCAACCTTTTAGAACTTACGCATGTTATAGAGGAATGCTAGAGTGGCTAAGCTCAAGACTATATGGAATCTACCGGCTGATTGATTTCGTAGATGGTGATGGCGCCTAATTAGAAACTACGGTTATTTTGATATCTTTTGTTATTGTTTCTAATTAGTAGGTTGTCGTGTTTTTTGAGCATGTTCAAAGCACGTAGTTTTTTGGAGTGGCTCACGACCACTTCCCTCATGTACTTAAAATCATTTTATTAATATATTCACCGGGTATAATCCCTTTACCCAAAAAAAGAACTTACGCATGTTTCAAGTTTCAAGTTTCAACTTTCAAGTGTCTCGAATTTGTTTTATATAAAGGTGAGAATGATAAAACGTTAAAGCCACCATAACTAATGAAGAATCGACTGTTATCACTGGTTGGGTGAAACATTATTCCATTTAGAAAACATCCAATGCGATATTGTCTAAGGCTATATATATATAGTTGTATGTAAATTTATCAAAACTGCGATCTTGCTTGTATCACTGTACGATCATACAATTTTAGATCTCGATCTCATTAAACTAGTCCAGTCAACATAACATCAACTTGGATATCTATACTACTATATAATGCATTTGGAACTATTCTATAATTATAAAGACTTAAAATTAAGACTTTTACTTGCTTATTATTGAAGGATTTCAAAATTAATTGGTTAAGAAGCAAGTTGGTTGTTCAACCTAAAATTATTTGGCTTAACCATCTCTACTTAAAAGCATAAAAACAACTAAATTTGTAACCGAATAACAAAAATATAGTCACAAATACCCGCCGCCGCATTACGCGAGTACCGTTCTAGTATAATCAGTTGTAGGAGATACATTAAAAAAGCTTGTAAAAGTTTACCTAATAATTTAATTTTTGTCTAAATAAATCTGAAAAACATAACAACATATAACTTGTTACGTTGAATATGAACATGAAGATGAACTTAAATCACAAACAAACTTAGTTAGCTTATAGAAATCAAGTCTACTGCCATACGCTGTAAACGAACCGGACGAACACGAACGGAACCTTGTTCATGTTCGTTCATTTAATTTTAACCGGACAAATAAACGGACACGGACGCTTAAACAGACGAATTTTCTTGTTCATGTTCGTTTATTAAGAAAAGGAGTTGTTCATGTTCGTTTATTAAGAAACTAAACGAACATAAACGATCTAACATAAATAAAAATAGACAAACAAACATATACTTTATTGAATTCATCACAATATATTGTTTTATAAGTGTTGTTTTGTTTAAACAAACCAATTTTTAAAATTATAAAACTAAAAGATATGATATATGAACATAAATAGATAAATAAACATAAACAAACGTTAACGAACGCATAATCGGACGTTCACGAACATAAATGAACGGACGAGACTTTTGTTCATTTTTGTTCATTTAACTAAACGAACCTAAAATATTGTTCATGTTCGTTCATTTAATAAACGAACGAACATAAACGAACTTTTTACCGAACGGTTCATGAAATGTTCATTGAACGTCAGTTCGTTTACAGCCGTAGCCATACACCTTTTAACAAACCAGAACTTCCTTTTTTGGTAAAAGGGCCATAAAACCCCGTTAAATATATTCAAAAAAAACTTTGAAGTACAATTGACATGGGTGAATCCCATGCCCTCAGCCCGTTACATAGGCAATTTGACTCTACAAATGTAACAAAGCAAAACAACTGCTAAGCCCAGAAACTACCACTACTGCTAAACGCAGAGACTAACCAATTACATTCAAATTATAATCAAATTACAATCTAAATGTAAAACGACCAGGTTCAAAGAACCACTTCCATAGTGAGCGACTCTGTATTCAATGTCTTCATTGCTTGACCCCGAGTGCACCACCAACTTCCAACTGCAATCGCAGCAAGTACGTCTAAAGTCACATTGTTTTACCTGTCCTACCAACAAAGAAGATGGCCAAAGGTCCAGGACCATCCAACATAACTCTTCGCCAAAGATGAATCTACCCTACCAAGTCAAATGCATGCCAAAGGTCCTAATCCATCCCTAGCGGCTGAAAACAGCCACAAACCATCCGGCACCCCATGCGGAAATAAGATCCCAAGAGAACCTAGCACCGTAGCACCACCATAGAACCACCAGCAACATCCACATCGACTTGCTAAGGTAGATAAACCCTAAACATGCTGCACTCGATCACCAATAGCTGCACCACCACGACCATCAACATAGCCGCACCCATGGTACCACAACTATCATGACCGCACCCCTTGAACCCATGATTGGCACCCCCAATGAATGACCCCAAGACAAACCCTAGAACCACACACCAAAGAACACCAAAACCCTAGATTCAAAAGCACCCTAAACCACGGCCAACCTGCTCTAAGGAACCCTAGCCGCACCTTAGCCATGGCCAGATCACAAACCTTAACAACAATCAAATAGGGTAGGAACATAGGTTCAACATGAAATCAATGAAAACTTCATGATAAACCAACCAGCAACCCGAAGAAAGAAGATCCCCAGGCGCCACAGAAACCCTAGAATATATTACAAAAAACCAACGATTGATAAGTCTAATAAAAGAAAGTTAAAATCTTTTGTTTCACGATTTGTTATGTTAATTCGTGATGATATCAGGTTAAATCGATGGAAGAGCCGAAGAGGTTCTCCTATGGTCTTTTTTCTTGTGGCTTTCAATGGACATCGAGGTCACATGTTGAAGTCTTCGACTTTGATTACGCTGACACCATAGTCCAAATTGTTTTATTTTAACCATAACATATCAACAATCCTATATTCATGCAATTACGTTACCATAAAATACAGAACGTTGATCGCCATCAATATCATATCCTAACCCTGGACCCTTAACTACTCGGAAACAATTGACTCACTTTCTTCACCATTGGTATCTATTCTCATTTTTATATCTAGACTTTAGGTGTTTTTCAAGTATATATTAAGCAATATAGTTGTCTGTTAGTGCTCGACATGTGGCCACATTTGTAGTCATAACAAAGAATATGTATACATTCATAACAAATAATTGAGAACTATTATTAGAAAAGTTTAAGTATGTCTAGAATCCCACATCGGTTAAAAAAAATAAATGAAACGACCTTATATACCTAAGTGTGTATTAAATGGTTGTCTTAGGATGAGTAATGGGCTTTCCGGTTGTAGTATTTCATGCATTTCATGGGGAAAATGTTTGATGTCTGGTAGTCGAAAACTTCTTATGAAATCTTAACTATTTTATATACTATTTCGATTGTAGAAACTTTATTTTAACGAGGATTCTTTACATTCCATCTCAAAATATAAGTTTAGTTTGACTTTTTGAAACTAATTTTACCTTAATTATTTTTGTTTGTATTATCTAAAATCTAATAAAAAATTTACTAATGAAAATATATTTAAAACCTAATTGATTTATATATTTTGCATCAATTACTATATAATATAAAAAAAATAAAAATAAATGAAGTCAAAGTTAAACTCAAAAAGTCAAAATAGACTTATATTTTTGAACGGAAAGAGTATCGTGAAGTTTATTTTTAATCTTCATTTTTGTATGTATTATTTTAAGGGCAAATGACAAAAAAAATGCATAGAATTTAACATTTTTTGTACTCGTGTGTAGCAAACTACTTTTTTTTCCCTTATTGTGTGTACTTAACTTTTAAATTTCGATCATTGTATGTATTTTGTCACTATCATGCCATGTAAAATAATCATTTTACCCTTCAAAATTTGAAAAAGTAAGAGTAAAATGGTAACAAAATACACACAATGATCGAAATTTGAAAGTTCAGTACACACATAAGAAAACAAATAGTTGGCTACGCACAATCACAAAAGTGGTCAAGTTCGATGCATTTTTCTGTCATTTGCCCCTATTTTAACTAAAAAAAACACCCTTATCTTTTGCATCTTTTGATGTCCACAACACCATTTGATATTCATCAAGGGAATTGATTGGCACACTCAAAAAATTGATTGGGACACTCAATGTACAAATAATTAAAGCAATTTATATTTACAGTACAACTGTTTATTGCATTATTTGGAGTGTCCCAATCAAATATAAGAGTGTGCAAATCACCTCCCATTCATCAAAGATCCAACCCCACTAAATGAGCACTTGTCCCAAAGAATATATAAAACGAGCTGGGTAACCCGCGCGTTGCCGCGGGTATGTTTTGCGACAATATTATTTGTTATTGATTTTTGTAAGACTTTGAAGCAGTCCAGGGGTAAACAAACAAAATTAGCACCAATCAATTTTTTCATTAAAAAATTTAATACATGTATGTAATTCATGTGGTTGAACTGAAGGTAAGCATGCACATAAAATGTGCATACAATATTACTCACCTTGTAGCTTTACAATGTTCAGTTGTGAATCTCAAAGTGCAATATTAGTTGGAACAACCTGATCATTCTGAAAAGGATAGTCGACCGATGAGGTTGCTTTAGATTCTTTGCGAATCTTGAATTGTCCACAATAGGAGGTAGATGTTGTTGGAATGAAGGTGCTTTAGATTCAGCCATGAATCAATCTGTCCTTTCTTTTTTTACCATGACCAAACTCTCAATGAACATGTATCAATACAACCTGCAAAGAAAAGAATGCAACCTGTTTTAACTAATGTAAATCAGTAAAAATGAAAATTAAGGGTGCTTGGGTAAGCGCATAGCTAAAAGTGTATGTATATTTGGATAGTCATGATCCAAAGGATTATACCTATTAGCACCTGATCTCACCTCGCCCATATGGTTAATCTAAACACTTCTTACTTACACAAATATTGTATGCTCTCTTTTAAAACTATCTAGTGCTTGTCACAGGTTATTATTGTAAACCTTTACCCAAGATATTAAAGAGAGGGTATAATGCCAACATCAATGACTTGTACACACGTTTTAGAAATATTTAATGGGACATCAACAAAAAAATAGTTGTGTAATTATTGAGAACAAAAGATTATCATGTCAATGCATTTTCTTCGAGTAAAATTAGGACACAATAGCGAGATTTTTTCAGTAAACTTTAACAAAACCTTTAGTAGACGATTAAACCCAGGCTATCTCTCCAACCATTTTTTGAGTGTTGCTTGATGTTACGTGTTGGTTTTACTAAATCTTTTACAGTCACTACTTACCCTAACAGCAAATTCCTAATACTAAAGCAAGAAACAAATAATCAGTCTACACAACATAATTTGCAAGCACACCGATATTTCAAAAATATATATACCTAGTGACCCTCGCCCATGTCGATCCACCACCTTATTGCAGCCTTCCGCCTTGACCCATCTGTGAATACCCGCCCTGCTGATTCCTTGCATCTCCCTGATTTCATATACGAATCACTACAACTATCTGAGACGTAAGCAACATAGTCAATGTCTGTCTCAAAACAATAGTTAGCGCAACAGGGTGAGGAACAGTTGGGTTGAACACCATATCTGGTCAAGAAGGCGGCATCAAATGCCCTTGTCCACCACTATTGCAAGTTGAAAGAAAACTTACACGACATAATGATTATGAACACTTGGAAGTTGATATTCTTCCTCGAGGTGAAAATTAGTATTAGCACCATAAAATAACAGCCTCAAGCCGACTAACCAAGGTAACCTACTCGATCTTATTACAAAGCAACCTCGAACATGTCTCTGTACCATAGCAGTGAAATCTGCAATTCAAAAAAAAATCGAATTGGAGCTTTTGTAACATGTAACATAAGTTACATAACTCTAAAGTCTATTCTTAAATTTCGGATTAAAACAAAAAGTTACCTCTTCAAATCCAATTCTAAGTTGACCATACTTCAATCCTGGTAGATGAGGGAAACTGCAAAGATAATATAATATATGTATATTATTCTAAGAAAATGTACATTATTCTAAAAAAATGCAGTTTTTAGAATGATAATTTAACACAAAATATTTATATAACTCAAAAATATGTCAAGAAAAATATGTTGAAACTGACCCATATCATCAAAGTCAGTTACCAGGGCAGCCTCTTGGACAATGCCCAGGTTGATTACACCTAAAGAACATGCCATACGCACCACTATTTCCACCTCTTGGAGCGACACCATTGTGACCATAC
This sequence comes from Artemisia argyi, assembly GCA_030686995.1. Classification (NCBI taxonomy): domain Eukaryota; kingdom Viridiplantae; phylum Streptophyta; class Magnoliopsida; order Asterales; family Asteraceae; genus Artemisia; species Artemisia argyi. The sequence goes on from CM060678.1 coordinate 179,946,370, forward strand.
TTACGTATCTGACCCACGGCCCCTTGATGAGGAATGGTTCCAAAATTTGAAGAAAAAAATACCAGGGTTCGAACTTCGCAATTGGGAAGTGTTGTTCCTAATGGCATGGTTAAGCTTCCCACAGATCCACTATACTGACCCGCGGTACCCACTTGAGTACCAGATGCATAATTCGTTGAAACATAACTTTAGTACTCTATGTTAGCTGCATTACCATTAAAGATTCCACCCGAACCTCCATACTGACCCATAGTCCCTTATTTTATCAGTATTGGCTGCAACCTAAGAATATTAAGCAACTTGTGTCACATATAAATTTTCACACAATCACCATTCATAGTCATCCGGAAAAAAGACAATCTTTCTGAATTTAATAGTTAGAGCCATACCTAAGGTCAAATTTGCGATTCCCACAGAGCTCTCCGCCTTTAGTATCTGTCCACCGGACACTCCTTCTAGCACATTGATACACAGGCTTGCCACATTCCTTCGTTCATCTATTCGCGGACCAGTCATCGGAAAAAGGTTCTGAATCCTAAAATGCCTTAGGTTGTGTTAGTGCCAAATAAATGAATAATACAGGATGCAAAGTTAACCCGCTGAAATAAGTAAAAGCATTTACCTCTAGTAGTACATGGGCCGGCTTGAATGGAATCTCAACTTGCTTTGTATAGTAATACTAATATAAAAAGTCCACCTAAATGTCCCATCGTAAGCATCTTTGACAAATAATGCAAGGAAAATAAATGGTTCACTGATGCACTGAAGCTCAATGAGAGAAAATAACTCTTACAAAGTACTTTATTCAGTGCCTCTATTCGCAGTCGCCAAGTCAACCATCACCACCACAACAACAAAAAAAGGAAAAGCCAGTTGTTGCCATTCTGAAACCAAGTCCTACTTCTCCAACACATGTTCAGTATATTGGTGTTATGGTCATGGCAGGATTAACAACATTTCCGATAACGAACCTGAAAAAATCAACTAATCAGAGAACAAAATTTATATAGTTAATTAAGGATTAGTTAAATTAGCTCAACCCCGCGTAACTGAATACAGGATACTTGCAACATAATACAGACAACATAAATACTATATGCAGAATATTCATGAGCGAAAATAACTTACCACGTTATCTAGCTGTCCAAGAACTGCATTGTGATCATTTGGTTAAATGTCTTGTTCGTCCCTTAATACTACCTGCACAACAAACATTCACCAATTAGAGAAACTATATTATAATGCAAAAATAAAATGGGATGTTTTTCATCGAAATAAAGGTCTGTTGACACAATCCCATTAGCTTTCGCTTTTCCACATCCACTTCAGGCTTAGTAAAACAGAAACTGAGTATGAGGAACGTGGTTCCTAGATTGTCGCCGAGTCTAATACTTCTAGTAAGCAACCTGGTTTGCTTCCAGGTTTGTATCATTTTTAGTTTTTAATTACTCGCACCAACTTTTATTACTTATGACTTCCGTACATTAGATGTGCAGGTATCTACTATGGTAAAAGTACAATAAATTTGTCTACTGTTTCAAGAGTTCAAGCGATGAAAAAGACACAGAATAAAGAATATTGAGAACCAAGAATAGTGCATAATGAGAGGCGTGTACTACGTTTTATAACAAAACCAAAACTAACATGATGAGTTCTATTTATACAACGTTTCTTTTGCTTATGGTCACAGGTAACTTACGATTCATTTATACTTGATTCAACAATTTCTAAATTCAAACATCATAAAAATCAATCTTTTTTTAATATTCAATAACACTAAGCCCAAGTAGTTAACTTTTATTTGTATTTTGACGTCGCAGGTATGGAATCGGTCATATCACAAACAGGAGGATTTCATGACACTAACTTTCTACCATTTTGTAAGAACTATCGATGCATGCATTTATGCGAACATAAGTGTGGAATCTCTTCTTATGGAGAATGCAATAGTCCATTCATGTGTAGCATTTTATAAGCATCTACTATAATCCATGACCCAATGCAAATACTGTAATTGTAATGAAATAAACATAAAACTAAGAATCACAAAAATATCTAAAGTAATACCTATTTTCAGACCCATATCCATCTGCTGGTGCATTTTAGGAAGCACCTAGACGATCATTCTAAGACATTAGACTCATTATACCCATTCTGGCCTACTTTGCATGAGCAAGATGAGCTGCAAAAAAAATAATACCATCAAGGTAAGCTTTATTAAACCCAAACAACGCAAGGTAAATTGTCCTTACACAGTGAAAATCATACTTTCCGAAAATTTTAAGCGCTAGAGCAACTGCACGAAAAAAAAATAAAAATTTAACATACCAAAAACCCACGAAAAGCTGTTTGGATACGAATAGCAGTGTGTAACATCCTTGAAATCTTTTGGTTGCACCCTAACAACAGCAGTAACAGCAACAGAAAAGGCATTTGAGCGAACATTGAAGATTCAATTTTATCCATTTGTAACTTCCTTTAAGCCGCTTTCGACCCGATCCCATTTCGCACAATGAACTTCTCCTTGAGGATGCAAAAACTGGGCATTGAGTTTGAGCACATAGAATTAGCATTGCAGTGTGTATTAATGTGACTTTACATTACTATCATCAGCCGGTTTAAACTGTACATATTCATTTACAAGTGACTAATCAAACAAAAAAAATAGTGACACTTACTTCATCTTGAAATGAAGCCGCAATTTACATAAGGTCCAACATGAAAATCATTCTTCGTCTGCTCACCAATAGTTTTTTATTCCAGCGAGTCCTTCCGGGCTTCGTTCACATTGTAGAACATGTTATGCTTTGGAAGTAAGAACACACTTACCATTTTTCCTAGTTTCAAGTGCATCAACAAACAGTAGTAGAATTATCAGATAAAGACGGTGTAAAAAAAGTAAGAATAGAGCGTGTTAAAATACCATGACATAACATGTTACTTGCTATTACACCTCCAAATGCATCTTTGTCTTCGAGGGCCTTGATGAATTCTCTAACCTCCTTCCCAAATTCACGAACTCTTTTTAGGTTGTCTCAGCCCTGCATATTCAGTTTAACACCGATATTCCACATTAGTTAACAAAATTACAATTATACACTCACAATTCTAACATAAAATACTAATCCTCACTTAAAAATTTGTCAAAGAATGAAACCAATAACCAAAAATCAAGATTATTTCATAAAAGTCACCCAAATGTCCAAAATACCATAACAAACACAAACCTTAAGTAAGTAACAAAAAAAAAAAAAAAAAAAAAAAAAAAGGTAAGCATTTTTTTTCATTAACTCATAGAAACAAACACATGGTATGCATATATACTAAACAATATAAGTAATACCTTAATTCATTATATGAACTAACAAAATCAAAACCCACATCCCAAATCACAATTTACAACAAACCAATATCATGAACTTTAGTAAAATCAAACATAAATTAAGCAAGAATTAAAAAAAGGTTTTTTTGTTACCTCAAAAAAATTCTTGATTCTTGAAAGTAGCTGGATTCATGCTTGGCTATTGAATCTGGAAAATTTATTGGTTTTGTATGTGGGATTGATGATGCTGCCATTTTTTTTAATGGTTTTGTATTTTGATTATTGGAATATGAGTTAGTGATAAAGATCGGTTTGTGTGTTTTGGTGTATGAAGATTGTTCTGGAACTGCGAGTTTTACATGGTAATAATACCAGCCACATGAAGAGGATAAAAATAACGGGGTGATTACACCCGTATTACGGGGTTCAATAGGAACATCTACAGTTGTTTTACAGGACTGTAGATGGTAAATGGAACGGGGTTACTCCCTTGTAGCCAATAGATGTTGCACACACGGACCACTACCAACAGTGGGTAGTACAACGTTGCACAAACAACAAATGAGGACCACAAAATGCCTCGTTTAACATGCGTAATACAGTACTGTAGCTCCATTTTTGGCTTTTAGCGCCTGGGTTTTATATAGATAGTATAATATTTCTTAACATATATTCCATATCTTCTCTTTAACAAAGTAGTCATAATTTGGGCAGCATTAATTGAAAGCGAAGGTCTGTATATTTTCTATTAAGTGAATTAAAGATGATCACTTTGGACAATTACTTTATGTTCAGTTTTGTTTTATAAAATTGTAAGGGGGGTGGCAACGTAACTCGGCATGGCTCGGCGAGGCTCGGCATCAACAATGCCATCTTCTCGGCATGGCCTTTTCGGCATGCAATTCGGTAACTATTACCGAGTCGGTAACATCTTGAAGCATTTAATACTTTTGGAACGTTGGAGGAGTTATTGTTGTTATTGGTCAATTAAAATGAAAAAAGGTTTAGGCATGCTTAGGCATGACATTGCCACTAAAAAACCAACTTTAGGCATGTTTAGGCAAAAAATGTGTTGCATGCTTTTTATTGGTCAATTAGAATGAAACTCCATAAACCTTTAGGCAACGTTGCCACCCCCTAAAAGCAAGAGGTAACTTGACTATAAACCCAAGTTATTGCCAAGTTAAGATGATATGGAGGCTGACATAGACCGAGTTATTGCCAAGTTAAAACACCACCCTCTCAAGTTATTGCCAAGTTAACGTAGCGTGTTAACCCTTTTAACGCTGCGTTAAAGACTATTTAAAAAAAAAAAAAAATCACTTTAACCCAAATTATTGCCAAGTTAACACATCGCCTACCAAGTTATACCAAGTTATTGCCAAGTTAACCTTTAACTTGCTGAGTTATTGCCAAGTTAAGACACCGCCCTCACAAGTTATTGCCAAGGGTAAAAGGTTAAATGCCAAGGTAACGCTGACGTGGACCTAGTTATTGAATAACTCCGGGTTAAGACACCCAATGCTCTAAGTACTAAGTAATGTGATTGTTACTCCTAAGTCGATGTCGGATTATTATCATTGCTTTGAATGGAATCAGTTACGTTCTTGATTACGATTCTTTTCTACATGGTAAAAAAAGTGAGAATAATATTATGTTACAACCACCATAAATAACGAAGGTTATGATTGGTTTGGCACTACGTTATGCACTTATGCCATTTCGGAAACATCTTATGCAATGTTTACTACGCTACATATATACACTGGGAAAAGGTCGCAATATTGCTTGTAAAGTCGTATAGTTTCAATATCTTGATCCTATAATGCTAGTTTGATTGATACAAGCTAGTTTGAACGTAGAATCGATCATTGCATGAGATGAATTGAGCCATTCAATTTGATCTAATAGTCGATAATTGCAACTTGATCAATCAAGTTATAAATAACTTGAGAGGATCTCTACCCTGTCATAAAACTAACCCAATAAAATTAATAATGTTTTAGACATAAACGAGAGGGGTACCCGCGCGTTGCTGCGGAAATGTTGTGGTTAAGCTAAACTCGAAATAAAACGATTGAAAAAAATTATTTTTGTTATTAAAGACTAAATTTGCAAAAGATCGATAACCGCAAGTACTATTTTTTTAAAGGTAGTCCTTTGGGACTAATTTTGAAATTAAAACATGAGGTGGTCTTTAAAAAAATAAATAAGTAATTAAAAAGAAAAAAAATGATGAACAGTAATTTTTAACGGGATCGATATGTTGTAAAGTTAGTTCTTTGGGACTATCTTTGAAAATTATAATTTAACATGAGGTGCTGTTTTTGTTAAATATTTAACCTCAGGGTAAAAAAAAACCGGATGAACAGTGTCGCTACAGTACCACCGCTACAGTACGCAACTCACAAAAACACTGTTGCGATAACTGTAGCAAACACTGTTGCTACAGTACACGTACCGAGTTTTAGTATATATATATAACGAGTGGGGTAGCCCGCGCGTTGCCGCGGGAGCGCTTGGTGTATGAGGTCGGAATAGAATATACCAATACGAAAGTTATTTAAGGAGAAAAGAGAAGATCAAATCCTGTCTAACAAATTGGTTTGTTAGTGTATGTCAGGATTGAATAAAATGTATGACATGTGCTGTAGAAAATTACAAATTGGTTTGATAGTGTATTGCAGCCATGCAGCAGAGAGATGAAACCAACTATAATCATAACAGAATTTAATTCCTGAACAAAGTCCACCTTCAACCCCATCATCTTCTCACCTCTTTTCACATCTGTTGTAACATGAAGCAAAAGCAACAATGTGTGGTATTAAAAATTATACCAACTACAAATAAAATATTTAGTCACTCCGATTATCTTATAAAAATGTTTAACCATAAGTTTCATATTTATCCTAAAGTTGAAATATGTGGTGTAGTCACAGCTGCAACAAATGACATATATTTAAAGCGTATCTTAAAATTGCATACCTACCTACTGCTAATATTTGCAGGACACAGTAGCCGTGACAAATTAAATGAATGTATTTTTATTGCTGAATTTTAGTGCAAAAACAAATAGGTGCTAACCTGGTTAGACACATAAAACTCGCAACCATTTCAGCAATCATTTGGCGGGCGAAACATGTTATCAAGGGGTGTTTGGATAGCTGTTATTTGACGTCCTAACCAACACCCTGTCTGCACCAAAGAAAATGTAAAAAACACCGATTAGAATATGAAAGTTGAGTCAAACTATCTTTTTTTGAATATCTGAATTAAATTAAGCGCAGATTTGCATAAACAGTTTCATGTTAACATACCCTTTATGTAATCTGTTTCTGAAATTTTTATTTGTAAGAAGGATATTTAAAATATGTTTGTACCACTCCTGCATTCCTGTCGTTAGGGCCATTGAAACCCGGTAGGTGGCCTTTCCGGCTGGCCTAGATCTCTCACTTTTTAGATTTCTTCACAGATATTTCTTTCGCTTTCGCCGACTTCTTTCTACACAACACAATTATCCAATAAATTGCATAAACAGATGATTAAAAAAGATGATCTTAGTAGCCTAAAATAGTTTTATGGCGTCTTGCTCTTTCTTATAACCCATTGGACATCTAAATGCATACAACCTCCTAATCGATAGTTTGGCACTAAACATGATCCACTGGATCAAAAAGTAGATGGGGCGGTGCATTAACAGGCGAAAAAAGTGGCAGCCCAGTGGTCAAATTATTTTGAGTGGTTTGCCAAATAAGCAATTATACATGAGAAACACATTATAAAGCATGCTTTAACAAACAAAAACCAAAAGAAATCACGACATAAACATACCAAAAACACCCTCGTATGCAAGCAGCAATGGCAACCTAAGTTGCAAGTACAGTGTAAGGAAGCTCAATATCAGCAAATTAACCCGCAAATAGGCATCCACGCGCTAAGCTGCAAGCAACCATAAGCAAGTTAGTATTTTTTTTTATTTTTTTATTTTTTTTTTAATATATAAGCTTATCATCTTCAACTCATAGCTTATGTGAGTAACCCATGAAGTCAACTACGCAAGGCCATAAGTCTGAAAATAATCCGAAAAATCAGGCCTTATGAAAAATAAGGCGAAATCAAATAAGCTCATAAGTCCACATATAAGGTTAAACAAACACCCCTACATTATGTTTAAGCAGCTTATAACTATGAACTTAAAGCCTAAAAAAAATCAATCCCAAGCACCCCTTTAATCTCGAATCAGAAAAGCAGGTAAGAATTCATCCCCCTATGACAACCCAAAAACAACACTTACTTGGTATTCCATCGGTTTTGTAAGCTGTATTACCACTTTAGTCGCATCTGGCCTCTTATATGTATCATCATCCAAGAGAACAACGTCTGCTGAATTCATGATCCTGCATTATGGGCATCGGGTTTTCAGATGGCTTATTTGCAGGTTGTTTGGGAATGCTTATTATTACTGGTTATATAATATACCTATTAGAAACATCTTAAAATGCCAAAATGAGTCCATATTTCATATGTAAGCAGAAAAGCCAAAAAAACCGACAAAAAATAAGTTAAAAGTCCATATGTCATATGTAAGGTGAAAAAACGACAGAAAATAACTTATAGTCTGCATATAATCAAAGTGCATACATAGTTGATCTACTTCTTGAACATTGGCTTTTGAGCTACCAAAAGTTCTTCCTCATGGTTTGAATTTGTTACATCATTCATCACCTTTGTTTCTGGATTTCCACCGACTCTCCTACAAAAAAGAAATTGTAATTAAGGGATGTGAACGAAGTAAACACCTCTGCCCAGAATGAGCAGTTCTAATTAGTAATAAATTCATTGTTTACTCTAACAGTCATTGCTATCTATGTATTATATCAAGTTCGTTGGGTACATGAGGACAATATAAAGTGCTCCTAATAAGTTGACACGTGCACTTCAGGGCCTATTTCAGCACTCAAATGCATCTATCAAAGCCTCCCATTTCATCCCCGATTACCAAACCCATTTCAGTCCGCAAAATGACTCTTTTTAGCCCCATTTTAGCCTCCAAACACGTTCAAGTCAGGCCTATTTCATCTTCCAAAACTACCCATTTCAGCCCCCAAAGCCACCCATTTCATGACCCAAACTCACCAAAACCATGTTACCTTATTAAATGTCAGTAAACACCCCAAGCGCTACTGGGACCCAAACGCACCCAATGCTGAAATGGGTATGTTACCTAATGAAATGGGTATGTTACCTGATTAAATGGTATTTTTCTCGAATCTCAATAGCCGAATGTCAAGTCAATAGGCCAATGTAAAATTTTATGCTTATCCATATATTTACCTTCAAGCAACTGCAGTACTCATAAGCAATCCTAAAAATCCCTAAGACTACTAATCCACTATATAAAAACTCAATAACCTCAATCATAACTGATAAGCAATACCAAACACCGCTGAAAACTATATTATTAGCGAAAAATGAGAACTCACCAATTTTGACATTGAAATATTCATTCACCAATTCCAAGAATCAACCTGCATCCATAACCACCACTAAATCACTCCGAAGGAAAATGACAAAAAAATTTACTTCCACCAAAAAAAATAAATAATAAATAAATAAATAATAAAAGAAAAAACAAATGACTTACTGATTAGGTCCCCTAACATCTTCTATAAACAAAGGCCTAGCATGAATCCTTTTTTTTTATAAGAATAGTTGAATAAGCCATCTGTAATTCAATAAAAAATCACATCATCAAATAAAGTTAATAAACAGTGAAGATAATGAAACAAAGAAAATGACTTTAAATATTGCTGAAACCAACAATGAAAGTAACTTTAAAAGTTACAGGTGAGATACTTACAAATAAGAATCAATTTGTTATTGCTTATTATTAGCATTGGACCGAAATTTAGCATAGTTTGGTACGTTTGATGCGGCTTTTGGATTTGATGTTACCGATTCATGTTCTATAATGGGTTTGTTCAATATCTGCGTGTGAGCTGAGAGAGAGGAGATGGGTTTTGAATCTCGATTTTGGATGGTGGTTTTGGAAAAAAGGGTTGTGGGAAATATGGGATTGATGTTCGTGAGCCGCAGGTACTTGTAGATCAAAGAGTTACTTCAGACATTGGTTTTGCTTGGGTGGTTTATGGAAATTTTTGAGAAAACTTTGTGTGGGAGGAGGGTTTGAGAAGATTGTGGAAGGTTTTAGAATAATCTATGAGGAGGAGAGATTTATTTCCGCCTTTTAGATATATAGTACAATATGTGAAGCATGGTTTACTGTTTAGTCAACTGTTTTTAACAACTCTTTGAAGCGCTCATGTGCCAACAGCGATCCCGGGTTTTTAATATATTTATAATTCGGTTGTTGAATTGTTCATAAGATCGTAAAGATGAGCATAAGATCACATGATCGTCCACATGATAGATTAGAATAATTCAAAAAGTTGTCATAGTATTAAACACTTGATATAATTTACAACACTTATAAAATAAAGTACCCGTTAGTTGTAAATTGTAAGTTTGTAACAGATGAAATGTTATCGACTCAACTCGAAGAGGCTCACTTATGGTTATTTTTCTCGAGCTTTCATTGAGACGACATGATAAAGTTAGACTTCGAATACGTTGACACAATGGTCCAAATCTGTATATTTCAGCACGATAGATCAACAATCATTTTTATGATATTACGATATGATAACATAGAATGCATCAAGAACAATTATATATTCTTCCACATTAGCTACCAATTTTCTATCGCCAGCACGGCAGCACCTAGAAACAATTAGCACACTTTCACCGTCCGTATATGTTATCTAGATTTTATGCATCTTTTCCAATCATTTATTAAGAGCATGGGGTACGGTGGTGTCATGGCTGGCGCCATGGCCACCAGCCCAAAAAGTCCGACGGCGCACCACACCGTCCCTCGCGCCATCGCGTCTGGCGCCGTCCCATCGGCGCTGCACCATCATTTTTTTTTTGCTGGAAATGGTAATATTTTTTGAAAATGGGAGCATGGTTCCAAAAGGGAGCTAGTCGTTCTTTTTGAAAATGGCTGGAAATGTTTTTTTTGTTTTTTTTTTTTTTTTTTTTTTTTTTTTTCCAAAGCTGCAATCCAGATCCAACGAGGATGAAGGCAAGTTTGGTGTGTTTGCAATTTTAGTCCTTGTGATTTTCTTTTATATTTTTTGGTGCTGACAGTTTTAGTTCTTGTGGTTTTTTATGCAATTTTTTTTTAATTGTAATGCGTGTTTTTGTAATGTAATGTGTTTTTTTTAATTAATGGAGTTTATTTTAGTTAATATTGTGTATGTTTTATTTTATATATATATATATATATATATATATATATATATATATATATATATATATATATATATATATATATATATATATATATAAAAGAAAAAAAAAATGGCCGACGGCACCAGAAATTCTGGTGCCAACGGATACCTTGAAATGTGGTGCCGTGGGGTTTCTGGTGCCGTGAAGCTTTTTGCTGACGTGGCAGCAAAAAACTCTCACGGCACGAGCCTGACGGCACCACGGTACCCAGTGCTCTAAGAAACATAGTTTGTCTAGAAGTGCTTAAGTTGTGGCCAGAATTTGTACTCTTAACAAGATTTACTCGATATTAAGAAGCATACAATTCTATACATTCAAATACAAGCACCTTTAGAATCCCACGTAGGTCGAAGAAAAGAAATGATAGCTTATATACCATGTTCTTTACTTATTGTACAATTTATGGTAAGTATCAAGTTACAAGATATGACGTGAATAATGTTCAACGCAAACATAGTTCACATCTTTAAATGAATTATTCTTATCATTCTTTTTAAAACAAATTACGAGAATGAACTTTTTATGGAGTCGTTTTACGAGAATGAACATTTTTTACATGTTTTACCAAAGTGACTAATATACGTCACTATCAACATTGTTATCTTTCATTCGCGTAACATGATCGCCGGATTCAATAAGATTCGCTCAAGTTAAATATATGTCACTATCAACATATTTATTGACCCAACAACTCTTTTAAACAAATCTTTGTAAACAATCTCCTCGTACTCTATGCCTTTTAGTTTCAATTTCCAAGCAAGTGTATTATTATTTCTTTGAAGATGAATACAATTTTTCATATAGTTCAAAATACGCTTATATACGTTACCACAATTTTTGAATTGATTATAACATATCAATATAATTATGTACTTATTACACTAAAATTGTGAGTTACTTTCATCTTTTTTATCACTCTATTGTATGAAAAAATGTTATTTGTTTGAAAGTACTATGTAACTTGCTTCTATTATCAACTATTTTAACAAATGGGCAAGACCAAGGCTTCACCTTTTCCATCTCATAACTTACCTTACCTTAGTTCGTTCTTTTATAACCTAATTCACTTGCTTTACCTTTTCCATCTCATAACTTCTTGAACAAAATCACACGCCTATCACATATGAAAATTGACCAAACAACTCTTTTACAAATCTTTGTAAACAATCTCGATCTCTTTTAAACACGCCTATCACAGACCTCGCCACGCCTCCAATCACACGCCTCCACCTCGCCTAGGGCCACGCCTAGACTCAAATCCACATCGCCCAAAATAACTCGTGGCATTCAATTAACATCGCCTAGGACCTTGCCTGGGAGCTTGCCAATCACATCACCTACAACCTCGCGTGGGAGCTCGGCTGTCACATTGCCTAGGACCTTCCTTCGCATTCAATTAACATGATTCAGTAACACAATTCTCTGGTAACACGTAACACAATTTAATTGAACTCAATTCTCGTTAACTCGATTCAGTAACACAATTCAATTCAACACTCCCACATTCAATTTACATTCAATTCCTTATCTTCCTCCACAAACTCCTTTATTCTTTAAACCACATATCCAAAGCTTTCATCGCCCCACACTCTTATGTAATCGGTTTTGTTTGTGGGGTATGTAGGAGTTTGTTGGTGCCCACGTTGTTTGTTCTTTGTAGTGGTACGTGCTTTTGTAGTGTTATTATATTTTGTCGGGTTAGGGACAATTTGTGTGAATTGCACGTATCTTATTCAGAATGGTGGCTCCATGTCCGGTATGTTTTATATATAAAAGTCAACATATTGTTATCGTAGATTTTTTTTAATATTTTTTTTGTTTTTTGTTTTTTTTTTTTTTTTTTTGTAAACTTATTTAAGATGTTTTTAATATATAGTCTTACTATCATTAAGAATAATGCTCGCGCACGCTTGAGTTTTTTTTCTAACTTTTTTAATAATGTAAATTTTTATTTATAAAAAACAAATAATTTAATTTATTTTTTGTTTTGTTTATGCTTTTTAATTTTGTATTATACGATTAAGAGAGGTCGAATATCTGTAATTTTAATGTCGGTAAACACTTATTTTTTTTAATATCTTGAATAATATAATTTTATATATTAAAAAACTAATAGATAGTGTATTTTTTTTAATTCATTTTTTAAGCCGGTTTTAATGCACGTGCACACGAGGGGTTGTTTATAATATTTGTATTTATTATTTTTTTCTAAAATTTATTTATTTATTTAATTATACTTTAGATGGTTTTTCAGGTTGTAATAATTAAACCTATTATTATTTGGTTGTTAATTAATTGTAATAATTGATTACTTGTGATATATCGTATTGTTTATAATATATAATATTTTGTATATTTGCATTTTAGTTCAATGATATTTTTTTAATCTTAAGATATGGTTACGTCTTAGTATTTTATTATTTGGCAAAGTAAACGATCATATTGTTTTTTAAAAACTTATATTTAAAAAGAGTTTGAGTCAAATAAATATAATTCATGAAAAAACAATGTTTTGTTTTTTAGTATTAATTTTTTATTCAAAAAACTTATAAAATTTAAGTATATTTGTATAAATTCTGAATTTAATAATTTTGCATACTATCACCTTCAATAATGAATTGTGTTTTGTTTTCCACCCATGCAAAAGATATTTTGAGCCGTCATTTTGATACAATGCAATGATTTATACTTGACCAAAATTTTCCCCCTTTTTCTAATGGCACATTTTATCTTATCTTCTTTACACTCTTATCCACCATCATTTTTCTCTCACTTATCTTTTGTGCTGATCATCCATTTGCGCCGTTTCTCTATATATTCCGCCATTCCGGTATGTTTTTTTTTTTTTCTTTTTTTTTTTGTTAATTTTTCATTTTTCATTCTCATAACGTGATTAAGTCTCTGATCTGTATCTTTATATACTGTTTTTTATACGTTTTTTGATTTTAGATAAGTGTATATGGTTGGAAGTTTATTATACATCCGATTAATTAGATTATTGATTTGAATGATGTGTTTAGTAGTCTTTTGATTTGGTTTGTGTTATTTTGTTTGTGTTTATTATTATGTTTTTTTTACTTTTTAACTTTAGTCTTAACGATCCTTAGGAAGAAGCAATCATTTTTTCGAAAAATTTATAATTATATATAAATATAAGCGTCTTTTCTAATTGGTCGTTTTCAGGTTCATTTACATAATTTTTTCTGTTTTTAATTCTATTTTTGGCAATGCATGGTACGTGTTTGTTAAAACGTTTGAGTGAAGAATGTTTCTTTTTATTATCAATATGCAGTGGTTCTTTCATATTGGGTCTCCCTATGTAGTTCTAAACAAAGTAGTTTTGATCAAGTTTGTAATATCTCCATATGTTCTTATTCTTCAATATGAGAATCGTTTGTGAAAACAAAGCATGATTATTTATCATATGCCTGTATTGTTATATAGTAAAATGAAGTAAAATTTTCAGAAATAAGCTTTTAGTAAGAAGCTTAGCCGTCCTTTTTGTTTTCTACACCTAATGTGTTCCCTTTCTATTTCGTATTTCTATAAATACACTATTGGCAAAGTGACCATTTGACACTAAAAACGTTGATTTGTCCTTCTGGATAATGGAAAATTTATGAGCATTTTTTGAGGCAAGTTATATTTTGTTAGTCTCTTTAAACATTACTACCGAAATCTTTTTCATTTTTTTGACAATTCTAAGTTTTGATGAGCAACTGTTCGGCAGTCTTGAGTTGGTTTTGTCTTGTGAGTGTCCATAATTTTAAGTAGTTTTGGACGTTATACTTGGTGGTGACAATGATGAATGAGATTAGTGGCTTGGAGTTGTGGAGCGTGGTGGTGTTTGTATTAGGTTTAGTTTATAATTGCTGTTTGTGCTTTAACCTTGCTAGATGATAATTTTTATTCACTTAATTCAGTTTATTGTAGTAATTTGTATCCTCAAATAGTGTTCCATATAGGAGTGTTTGGCATATTTGACTTTTGATGGTCAAACTGAGTATTGGTCCCAAGTTGAATTTATTTTAGCTTTAAATCTTTAATCTTCCATATTTAGTTGTTTTAAGTTGTTTTTTTTATCAGTTTGTAATAGTATTTAAGGTTTTGCATCCGTTGGTCAAAATAGCCTAAGTTGGATTTTATAGAGCAAATTAGATTTAGGTCATTTGTAGTGGTTAAACATGCTCAAAATATGTTATAAAAGTGGTTTAGTGTCCGGTACTTAGGTACTTAAAGTCAAATTTTCATAATCTTACCCATTTTCATCATGTGTCCAGCGTCACTAATTTGCCAAAACAGCTTATGTTTTTTTTTTTCTTTTTTTCTTTTTTTTTCTTTTTTTTTTAGTTTCTTTGTTTCAAGTTTTTTTTAGCTGATATTTTGCATGCAATTAGTCTAGGTAGCTTATCTAGTATCTTATATTTTTGTTTTATTTTTTCTATTTTTTGTTAGTAGCTTTTCATAGGCTGCAAAAACCCCCTCCTAGGCCTGAAATGCCCTGCTACATCACCGGTGGTGATTCACCACTGTTCCAAGTAGCCCTTTTCATACGTTATTTTCTAGGTCTTTATTAGCTTTTCTCTACCCCATTATGCTTTTACGAATAGCCGTTAGTATGGAATTTAGGTTTTCTCAGCTTTTAGTGTTTTAGCTTATTGTTTGTTAGCTTTTTTTTAGGCTTCTAGTAGTGACTTTAAGCTGTTTGATCTATTCTGAGATTGCTTTTCTTTTCGTTATTGTTGAAAGTACAATTGTTTGTACTTGAATCTTGATATAGTTAAGAGTATGTGTAAACTTGTTTCTTAATCTTTTGTCGTACAAAGTAAATTGTTAGATTATATTTTGTAAATTACATGAGTATAGAAGGTAAAAAGAACATGTTGATTCAAAAGATCAAAAGCAGAAAAGAGTCAAGTGCAATTATAAGAGAAGAGTGAATGCTAGAATGCATATAGGTGTGGTGTGTAGGCTTTAGTTGTGTTCCGTTTGGCCTAATGAGATTAAGACCTGAATGGTTGTCTTTTTGTGAGTCGTCTAGTTTACTCTTGTTCCAAGAACAGTCCACATAGGACTGCCTTGATTAGAGTCATCGCAAGTCTTCACAAGGATGACCGTTCTATTTGTTTTGTCAATGCATTTTTACAAAATGTTACCAAATATCAATTGTAACTGTTGTAGTGATTGTATTTGTTTCCGTTGGTTTTTTTTTTTTTTTTTTATCATTTATATTTTTTTATTTATTTATTTTTTGTTACAGGTTTAGGAATGGTTTATGCTGATTTAAAATGTTTCTGTAAGAGTTTTTTATTTTATTTTATTTTTAACCCTTTTTATTTAGTTATTTTTTTAAAAAAATTTGTTTGTTTTGTATTTTGTTTTGTTTTATTGTAGATGAAACCAAGCAGAATGGTTTGGTTGAATTCTTCACTTGCCTCCATGGTGATTTTGAGCACGAATTGGTAATCTTTTGCTTGTGATGTGCTTCCTTAATATTTGTCTTTCGTATTTTTTTTTTGGGTACTATATGACGTTTTGTATAATTTAGGAGTTATCTGGTGAGCTTCTCCCATGTAATATGCTTGAATTGACGGATGTTTGGGAGGTTACTGATGCTCGTGGTGTTGTTCGTTTTGTTACAATGGAGAGGCAAGAGCATTGTTATTCGTGGGCTTTAGCCGGTACTAAATGGACCGATTTACTCGCAAGCGTGATTCATTTGGATCCTAAGTTTGTTCATTTTTATCAGATTTGTGGTAATAAGTTTTTGGTCAACTTCTATACCGCCAATGGCGAAGAAGTTGGTTATGGTTTTACTTTTGGTCATGTTTCGAAGTGTGTTGTTTTAGGCTGTAAGGATCCTCGTTTGTATCAGGTATGTACATTAAAATTGGTTTGTTTATTGTTTAGATTTATTTATTATTGTATTTTTATTGGTATTATTTTGTTATATATATTTACGCATTTATTTGCAGCCAATTCCTTCTGAGATGATGCTTGGTTGGAAAGAAACTCGAAATTGTAAGTGTGTTCAGATTGAGATTGATGGTGGTGTTAGGAATATCGGGATTACTTTCCATTCTTTTTTGAAAGAGAGTTAATTGGTGTGGCTTTCACTCGTGATGAGTGGGAGAGTGTGTGTTTTTTTGGCGTTTTCAGAGACGAAGCTGTTGGTTATCTCTCCTAAAGAAGACGGGGATTTGTTTGTTGGTATGGTTATGGACGGGTTTGTTGCTGATCCTGTGAAGATGTTTGGGTGTGCACCCCAACCACCAGGTTAGTTTGTTGTATTTCATTTGTCATTTGTGTGTGTGTGTGTGTGTGTGTTGTTATATTCTTAAAATAGGTTGTGTCGGTTTAGGTGTGTCTTCAAATCTGTTGGTTTTGTGGCCTCTACTTTCGTGTGTGACTTTATTGCTTGTATTTAGAAGAAACAATATCTGGTTTGTCTCTTTTTCTTCCCTTTTTTTCTTAATCCTTAGAATGTAAATTAGACTATAAATTTTAAGTAGTAACTCGCTTGGTTTTTTGTTATTCAGAACATTCCCTCGTCGTTTCACAATCATGAAATGAGTGTTGGTTATCGCGAGGCGTGGGTAATCGTAGGCGGGTATTCCTTTTATATGACGGTTAGAATACACGCTAATAAAAGCAGGAAAGGAAACCGGCATACGCATGTTTTGTTGGTAGGTGATTGGAATAGGGTGCAGGGTGTTTTGGATTTAAGCATTGGAGATAAGATGGCTTTTGAGGTTGTGTCTGGTAACATTACTTCTGATGGTTGTTTATCTTTCAATGTATGCAAGTTGGTTTGACTGTGTGTTTCTGTAGTATGTTGATATAGTATTTTGTGTTTTGGTAAGTCGGTTTCTATGTTTGTGACTTGTTAAGATGATTAGTAGTTATTTAGGGGGTTATGTATCCTTTTGAACTGATGTTAATTCTATGTTTATAGTTGTCCTTGTTTGATGTTTATATTTTGTTGTATCAAATGTGCTTGTAATTGCGAATTGTTTAGTTTTTTTTTGGTTTTCTAGATTTACCGGTGTCAATGGTTATGCCAAAGTCATCGTCACGAACATATTGCGCTCTTCCTGACGATTACTTTTGGCATAAAAAAAAAAAAAAAAAAAAAAAAAAAAAAAAAAAAAAAAAAACAACTAAACAATTCCCAATTACAAGCACATTTGATACAACAAAATATAAACATCAAACAAGGACAACTATATACATACAATTAACATCAGTTCAAATGGATACATAACCCCCTAAATAACTACTAATCATCTTAACAAGTCACAAACATAGAAAACCACTTACCAAAACACAAAATACTATATCAACATACTACAGAAACACACAAACCAACTTGCATACTTTGAAAGATAAACAACCATCAGAAGCAATGTTACGAGACACAACCTCAAAAACCATCTTATCTCCAATGCTCAAATCCAAAACCCCCTGCACCCTATTCCAATCACCTACCAACAAAATATGGGTATGCCGATTTCCTTTCCTACTTTTATTAGAATGTATTCTAACCGTCATATAAAAGGAATACCCGCCTGCGATTACCCACGCCTCGCGATAACCAATACTTATTTCATGATTGTGAAACGACGAGGGAATGTTCTGAAAAACAAGCGAGTTACTACTTAAAATTTATAGTCTAATTTACATACTAAGGATTAAGAAGAAAAAGAGAAAAGCAATAAAGTCACACGAAAGTAGAGTCCACAAAACCAACAGTATTTGAAGACACACCTAAACCGACACAACCAATTTTAAGAATATAACAAAAAAAAAAAAAAGGGAAAATGAAATACAACAAACTAACGTGGTGGTTGAGGTGCACACCCAAACATCTTAACAGGATCAGCAACAAACCCGTCCATAACCTTACCAACAAACAAATCCCCGTCTTTCTTAGGAGAGATAACTAACAGCTTCGTCTCTGAAAACGCCAAAGAAACACATACACTCTCCTACTCATCACCAGTTAAAGCAACACCAATTAACTCTCTTTCAAAAAAGAATGGAAAGTAATCCCGATATTCCTAACAACACCATCAATTTCAATCTGAACACACTTACAATTTCGAGTTTCTTTCCAACCAAGCATCATCTCAAAAGGAAAAGTAATTGGCTGCAAATAAATGCGTAAATATATATAATAACAAAATAATACCAATAAAAATACAATAATAAATAAAACTAAACAATAAACAAACCAAGGTTAATGTACATAACTAATACAAACAAGGATCCTTACAGCCTAAAACAACACACTTCGAAACATGACCAAAAGTAAAACCATAACCAACTTTTTCGCCACTGGCGGTATAGAAGTTGACCAAAAACTTATTACCACAAATCTGATCAAAATGAACAAACGTAGGATCCAAATGAATCACACTTGCGATTAAATCGGTCCATTTAGTACCGACTAAAGCCCACGAATAACAATGCTCTTGCCTCTTCATTGTAACAAAACGAACAACACCACGAGCATCAGTAACCTCCCAAACATCCGTCAATTCAAGCATATTACATGGGAAAAGCTCACCAGATAACTCCTAAATTATACAAAACGTCAGATAGTACCCCAAAAAAAAATACGAAAGACAAACATTAAGGAAGCACATCACAAGCAAAAGATTACCAATTCGTGCTCAAAATCACCATGGAGGCAAGTGATAAATTCAACCAAACCATTCTGCTTGGTTTCATCTACAATAAAACAAATAACTAAATAAAAAGGGTTAAAAAAATAAATAAATAAAAAGGGTTAAAAAAATAAATAAAATAAAAACTCTTGCAGAAACATTTTAAATCAACATAAACCATTCCTAAACTTGTAACAAAAAAAAAATAATAATAAACAAATAAATATAAATAATAAAAAAAACCAACGGAAACAAATACAATCACTACAACAGTTACAATTGATATTTGGTAACATTTTGTAGAGATGCATTGAAAAAACAAATAAAACGGTCATCCTTGTGAAGACTTGCGATGACTCTAATCAAGGCAGTCCTATGTGGATTGTTCTTGGAACAAGAGTAAACTAGACGACTCACAAAAAGACAACAATTCAGGTCTTAATCTCATTAGGCACCACGGAACACAACTAAAGCCTACACACCACACCTATATGCATTCTGGCATTCACTCTTCTCTTATAATTGCACTTGACTCTTTTCTGCTTTTGATCTTTTGAATCCACATGTTCTTTTTACCTTCTATACTCATGTAATTTACCAAATATAATCTAACAATTTACTTTGTACGATAAAAGATTAAGAAACAAGTTTACACATACTCTTAACTATATCAAGATTCAAGTACAAACAATTGTACTTTCAACAATAACAAAAAGAAAAGCAATCTCAAAATAGATCAAACAGCTTAAAGTCACTACTAGAAGCCTAAAAAAAAGCTAACAAACAATAAGCTAAAACACTAAAAGCTAAGAAAACCTAAATTCCATACTAACTGCTATTCGTAAAAGCATAATGGGGTAGAGAAAAGCTAATAAAGACCTAGAAAGTAACCTATGAAAAGGGCTACTTGGAACAGTGGTGATGTAGCAGGGCATTTCAGGCATAGGAGGGGGTTTTGCGGCCTATGAAAAGCTACTAACAAAAAATAGAAAAAATAAAACAAAAATATAAGATACTAGATAAGCTACTAGACTAATTGCATGCAAAATATCAGCTAAAAAAAACTTGAAACAACGAAACTAAAAAAAAAACATAAGCTCTTTTTGGCAAATTAGTGACGGTGGACACATGATGAAAATGGGTAAGATTATGAAAATTTGACTTTAAGTACCTAAGTACGAGATACTAAACCACTTTTATAACATATTTTGAGCAAGTTTAACCACTACAAATGACCTAAATCTAATTTGCTCTATAAAATCCAACTTAGGCTATTTTGAAACCTCAACTTTAACCAACGGATGCAGAACCTTAAATACTATTACAAACTGATAAAAAAAACAACTTAAAACAACTAAATATGAAAGATTAAAGCTAAAACAAATTCAACTTGGGACCAATACTCAGTTTGACCATCAAAAGTCAAATATGCCAAACACTCCTATATGGAGCAGTTACACTATTTGAGGCTACAAATTTTTTTTGAACGGCAGATTCATTAGCGAGCCTAGCAAGAAACTAAAGCTGAAAAAAAGAAACAATTACATAAGACAGGTCAAAGGACTTTTAAGCCATCCTAACAATCTATATTTCTCTTAGCTCTAGCATTACACCAAACATAAGAATGATACACAATAAGATCAAATAAGCACGCCTTTGTAGGAGCGGCCAATGAGAAAATCAGCTTATTCCGATAGTTCCAAATGATCCACCATGAAACGAACATCATACCTTCAAAGAATTCTTTCACCTCCTTCCTCAACTTCACGCCTTCTAACCAACTTAACCATTCTTGATACGTAGAAAATCCGTTAGCCGGAAGCTCCCACCACACTAAAATCCTTGTAACAATGGCAGAAGCAACCGAACAAGAAAAGAAAAGATGGTTTGTGGTTTCAATCCCTACCTGACAAACCGGGCAAACAATAGACGGCACTTCCAACCCTAAGACATATTAAATCTTGACAGAACCTTGTTCAAAGCTATACGCCAAGCCAAAATATTAACTTTAATAGGAACTAATTTTACCCATCTAGTAGGCGACCCATCCAACAAGCATAAACCCTCTTCTATGAAACTCCTAGCCGAAGCAACCGAGAAAGACCCTTCTCCAACCAGACTCCACAACCATATATTTTGATCATCAGAAAACTCAAAAGAACTTATCTTGTTGTCTAACTCTTCCATTTGCATACCTTCTGCTCCTCCCTTGGTGTTCTTCTAAAACCATAAAGCAACCCATTTAGGACTTTAACACGAACATTGACCTCTTTGTTTTCCTCGAGAGCAAGCAAACGAGGATAAAGCAGTTTCAAAGCACCATCACCCATCCAATTGTCTAACCAAAATAAAGAGCCATTACCATTCCCCACCTTTTTATTCATACACGAATACAAATCCACCCCTCTTTCTTTTAGCTGAATCATACTACGAATACAATCCAGCCAAGTCGACGACTTACCCACCGAGATGTCCCGATCAAGATTACCACAATACCCATGAATAGCCTTAACAACCGAAACCCACATAGCATCAGGTTGAGCCTTGAACCTCCAAATCCATTTAAAAAGCAAAGAACAATTCATAGAAAAAAAACTAGACATACCCAAACCTCCAACATCCTTACTAGCTACAACAGTATCCCAACTAAACCATGCTGTCTTTCGAGCACCTGGTTCCACACCTCGAAGAAAACTACTATACGATTCAAGATGTTTAAGCACTCCAATCGGAACTTTGAAAAGCGAAAAATAATACAAGGGAACGGTACTTAAAACCGCTTTAGTAAGAGTAAATCTGCCACCAATTGAAAGAGTTTTCGCCTTCCATTTGGACAATCTCGCTGCCACTTTATCAAGAATCAAATCCCAGGAATGAATGCCAGCCATTTTACTACCCACCATAACCCCAAGGTATTTGAAAGGAGTTTTAGAAGCATCACATCCAATGAGAGATGCGCCTCTAGAAACCTCATCGTACTTAACACCTCCGACTCCCATAAGACTACATTTATGGATGTTAATCCGAAGACCCGAAGTAAGGTAGAAGCATTGCAAAATTCTAACAAGATAACGTAAATTCTCTTCTTTCCATTCCCCAATAAAAATCGCATCATCAACATAAAAGAGATAAGATATATGCATCGACACATTAGAACCTACTTGGACTCCTTTAAAAAACCCAGCTTCCATAGCTCGAACGAATGAGATATACAAAGATTCCATCACCAACATAAATAAAAATGGGGATAGCGGATCTCCTTAACGTAAACCTTGCTGAAAACAGAATTCCGGAGTCGGACTTCCATTAACTAGAACCGAAGCAGTGGAGGAATTTAGACAACCCTTTATCCAGCCCCTCCACTTATCACCAAACCCAAACCGAACCAAAACCATGTCAAGAAAATCCCACCGGACCGAATCATAAGCTTTTTCGAAATCAACTTTAAAAATCATAGCCTTCCTCTTTTTTTGATTACACCAATTTATCACCTCACTAAGGATCATAGGACCGTCAAGAATACATTGACCATGAATAAAGGCAGATTTCTCCTTACTAACCAAACTAACAATGACCATACTTAATCTACTCGCAAGGATCTTTCCCACAATCTTATATTGACATCCTATTAAACTGATAGGACGAAAGTCCCTACGAATTTAGGATCATTAACTTTGGGAATCAAAGAAATAAAGGATCGATTACATCCTTTAGGAAAAGAACCTGATCGAAAGAAACATTTCACTGCCCAACAAACGTCAGCACCTATCACTTCCCAAAACTTCCTTATGAACTCAAAAGTGTACCCGTCGGGACCCGGAGATTTATCTCTACCACAATCCCACGCCGCTTTTTTTATCTCCACATTTGTAACCTCCTCTTCTAACATCGCCTGTTGGTGTTGATTTAAAGATACCGGAAACACCTCTTCATTAATAAAGCATTTCTGTGAGCTTGGACCGCTAGAGAAACGCTTGGCAAAGTGTTCGAAAAATTCTTGCTTAACCTTAGAAGGGTCCATAACCCACTCACCGTTAACCAAAATTCCTCTAATGGCCTTTTGATGTCTTTTTTTGTTAATGATTCCATGAAAATACTTCGAGTTTTCATCGCCTTCTATAGCCCATTTCACTTTTGCCTTTTGAACCAAGTCTTTTTCTCTCACAGCTTCTAAGTCCCGCAATTCCTTCCAAAGATCCCTCATTGAGTTCAACAACTCTTCTTGGCCCCTTTTTGATCAATTTGCTTATCAATAGACTGTAATTTTTCATGAATTTCATTCCTCTTGTCATTAGATTTAACTCTATTTTGTTGAACCATAGTCTTTATCTTCTTTTTCAACATTTGGAATTTTTTCTTCAAGTAATTCATGTCATTAGAGTCCACTACCACATCATTATTCCAAGACTCCACCACAAGCTCTTCAAATCCTTCCATAGAAAACCATGAATGAAAAATCTTAAAAGGAATTGGCCCATAATCAACCAAACATTCTCTAAGAATAATCGGTCTATGATCAGACAAATGCCTCCCAAGAATAATGCCCGACATAGTCGGAAATTGACACAACAGACCATCCGAAACAAGAAATCTGTCTAACTTACTCATCTTCGTAGCATCTCTAACAGCCCACGTAAAAGAATAACCGCCAAGAGGCACGTCTATCAAACTCGAAGAATCAATAAATGAGTTAAACAATGTAGCCCCTTGCTTATTGAAAACTGAACCATGTCTTTCGGAAGGAAAACGAACCTCATTAAAGTCTCCCATAACTATCACCTCTCCATGCCATCTATTCAAGACCCCGAGCAAATAATTCCACAACATTCTTTTTTCCGATAATTCTTGGGGAGCATAGACTCCAATCATTAAGATATTAGAACCCGTCGGACTAAAACTGCAATCGAAATCCATGTTACCCCGCACTGAACGAACAACCATGTCATCAATCTCCTCCATTTTTGTTTCCTGTAGAGAAAGAAAATGATGTCAATTTGAATAGGCTACATAAATGAATCTACATTTTAACAGTAAATTTTAACAATAAATTTGATACACCAAACTTGATAAAAATGTCAACTCGTGTTATTCCAAGCCATCAATATTCACTATTTTTAACATCTTAAATTTGATAAAAATGTCATGGCCTATTTCATAAAAATGTCATGGCTTATCTCTTTGGCCGCATCTTCTCTATAATGACTATTCAATATTTTTAATGCATTGAAAGGTGATGGCAAATGAATTTATATTTTAGCAATGAATTTGATACACCAAATTTGATAAAAATATCATTACTAGTTTTTCCAAGACATCAGAATTGACATGATTTAATATCTTTATTTTGCTACCACCTACCGGAGTTGAATATGTCTTAAATTTTGCAGAACCAAGTTTTAAATTTTAGATAGTCATTGAGTATTCAATGTAAAACATACACATTTCATAAAAATGTCATGGCCTATCTCTTTTAGCGCATCTTCTCTATAATGACTATTCACTATTTTTTATGCATTGAAAGGTGACGGCAAATGATTCTATATTTTAGCAATGAATTTGATACACCAAATTTGATAAAAATGTCATGACTGGTTTTTCTCAAGACATCAGAATTGACATGATTTTATATCTTTATTTTGCTACCTACCGGAGTTGAACATGTCTTAAATTTTGCAGAACCATGTTTTAAATTTTAGATAGTCATTGAGTATTCAATGTAAAACATACACATTTTATAAAAATGTCATGCGTTATCTCTTTTAAGACATTGCACATGTCTAGTTCGGGTTCAAAATTAAGAAATCATTCAAATTATTTAAGACACTAGACATGTCCACAAAGTTAACATCATTCACATCTTTACACATTTTTCATATTATTCACAAAATGGATACGAGTTTAACAAAAGGAAAATTTAGATTGTGCATTGTTAATGGTGATCGTCACTCTAACGTTCTTTTATAAATAAATTAAAAAAAAAAAAAAAAAAAAAAAAAAAATCACTTATATGAGTTTTAGGCAATACGTCGGGAATAAATTTGGTCTAGATACTAGCGAGGTTATACGTTTATCATACCGTCTTCCTTCTGGTGATCAAATTTACGATATCAACGATGATGAAGAGTTGAGGTATTTCATAAATTTTATTTTATCTACAAACACAGATCAAATGATATTGAATGTTAATCAGTTTTATCAAACACCACATTTTGATCCTTATCATAGTCAAACTGGTCAATCTTCCCAAACATTTCTATCTCAAAACTATCATCAAGCTTGTAATAATTTTCCATATTCTCAAAACATTCAACTTTCTCAAGATTTTCAGTTTTCACAAAATACTCAGCAACATTCAAATTTTCAAAATTTTCATAATATACAATATATTCAAAATATTCAATATTCTCAGAATATTAAATATAATGAATAGATACCATATTTTGAAAATCAACATCACTACCCTCAAATTGTTGCTAGTAACTACATCCAACAGTATGACACTCAATACCAAAATTACATCCCCCAAAATCAATAATATGACACTCCACACCATGAAAGCCATTTTAGATATGAAGGTGATACGGTTGTAGAAGAGGACAAAGAAGATGATGAAGACCATGGAGGTGAAATTGGATACAATCCAGACATTGATACTGATGATGATGAGGGGGAAGAGGATGTTGGTGAAGTTGAATGTGAGAAGAGACAAATGTTTTAGTGAATGGTAAAAAGATACTTTTAAGCACATGCCAGGAGATTTTTTAGCAACACCAAGTTTTGAATCCAAACCAAGAAACCCAAAAAATAACGATTCTTCAAAACTTGTTTTTTTAGGGTGTTGGTTTAAATCAAAAGATGAATGTGTATTGAAAATCAGTGAAAAATGCTTTTTAGATGGTTATGAATACAAAGTTAAAAGAACAAATCCTCAAACATTTAATGTCTGTTGTGTAGTGGGAAAATGTTTATGGAAAATACATTGTGGAACTTATATGGGTAGTACAATGTTTGTTACAAAAATATTTGATGACAACCACACTTTGTCCAAAAACCATAACCCATAAGCATCACAGAAATGCTAACAAATCATTAATAGGTTACCTTGTTAAAGAGCAATTAGAGGATCCCAATCGGGAATATAAACCCAAAGATATAATAAAGGATATGGCTGTACGTTTTGGAGTCAATATTTCCTACCAACAAGCATACATGGTGTTGCATAAGGGGTTAGAGATGCTTAGGGGTGGTAGCCCTGTTGAATCTTTTGAGAAATTGCCTTATTACTGTCACAATTTGGAAAACAAAAACCCTGGCACTGTGACAAATATAAAAGTTGACAAAGAAGGAAGATTTGAAATGCTGTTTATTTTCATCGGTGTTGTGGTAAGTTATTAGTTCAATAAATTTTTGAAACTTCACTTATGTTGTTTTAGGTAATTAAAGTCATATTTTTCATGTTGTCACGTACTTTTAGGAATCATTTAATACTTATGTTGTTTTAGCTAATTAAAGTCATTTTTCATGTTGTCACAGATACGTACTTTTAGGAATCATTTAAGACCGATGATCATAATTGACGGTGCTCACTTAAAAAGTGACTTCTACAATGGAGTCAATCTTCTAGCTGTAGGTATGGATGGTAACAACCAGACATTACCTATCGCTTATGGTATTTGCCAAGATGAAGACGGCCCTGGGTGGATATGGTTCCTTGAAATATTGAAAGTTTGCATCGGTGAAGAACCAAACTTGACGATCATATCCGATCGACACCCAGGGATCATTCATGCTGTTAAAAAGGTTTACCCAAAAGCTTTTCATGCTGGAATAAAAGCTGAAAGATTCAAAACTATATTTTGGAAGATGTGCAAGGCTTACACGATCCCTGAGTTCGACAATTATTTGGCCATGATACAAGTTGCTAAACCTAGGGCATATAAGAAACTTACAGATGCACAATATTCAAAATGGTCTCGGGCTTATTGTGTTGCTAATCGTTATAATTACCTAACATCTAATAGTGTAGAGTCTGTTAATTCATTAACTCGAAAAGCTCGTAAACTTCCAGTAACAATGCTCATGGAATTCTTTAGAGATCTTCTACAGAGGTGGTATTACGAAAGGAGGGATGCAGGAGGTATATTTTTTTACTATCATTTCAAAATGTGGTATTATCGAAATGTTTTTATATAAAACACTTAACTGAATAGTATTTATTTTGAATTATGTAGATGCTTATGTAGATGCCGGTGAAAGTGAGCTTACACCTTGGGCGGAAGCTAAAGTGGCATTTAGGATTAAAAAAAAAAAGTTATTCTTTAAATGTCTTCGGTATCAATGCTCACGATATCAAGTGGATGATAAATTTGCAAGCCATGTTGTGATCTAACTAACCGGATTTGCAGTTGCAGAAAATGGCAACTTTCAGGATTGCCTTGCAATCACGTAATAGTTGTTTCAAGATTCATCAATAAAAACTATTTGTGTATTTTTGTAGAAAAATGGTTCAATAAATCTACATATAGAGCAACATATGAAGAATCAATTAATCCAGTCGGTAATATTGAAGCATGGGACACTCCAGCTTATGTCACACTTGTTTTACCTCCTGTCCTAGGTAAACGGTCAGCAGGGAGACCTAAAAATAAAGACCGTATCCCATCTAAAGGAGAGATTCAAAGAGAACCATATTGTACTCGATGCACAAAAATTGGACATTCTAAAGATAGATGTCAAAAGCCTACATCTTCACAAAGATCGGCATACGGATGGGGATAACCTTTATTTTAAGTGATTGATGAATGTTAGTTACATGTTAACTAAAAAATAATTGTAATTGTTTTGAATGTTATGTAAGGTTAATTGAAAGAACAATATATGTATGTTTATTGAAAAAACAAGCAGCCTTTAATGAAAAACAACAAACAACATGAAAAAACAGAATGCAAATAACATGATAACTTCACATTCTTAATTTTCATAGAGTATATGCAAATAACATAAGATTACATTGAAAATAACTACACATTCCTAACCTTCTTAGAGCATGAATCCTGGTTTTGTTTGTGAACTTTCACCTTTCTCTTCTTTGGCTTGATCTTTGTAGGAGTGAATTCGTATCTTGTAACGTAAACGTTAATTCGTTTCTCTTCAAGTGTTATACATGGGAACATGTCACACCGAATATCAGTATCAGTGACCAAAGGTAGTAGACCATCGTCCAAACTGTTATTCGGTTTTTGAAAATAAAAATATCTAGTTGTTTTTTCATCATAACCTAGCTCCTTTACAAGTTGATGCAATTCATCCATGCAAAATGTGTTCATATTTAGAAAATCAACATAAGCGTAAACACCCTCATCGAAGGTGATACAACCAAATTTAGTTGAGAAAGTATTATAATGATGTAGTCTAATAGAAAAAAGTACTTCATCTTCATCACCATATATTGCTTCAGTGAAGTTGTATTGACCTTCAGATCTCCATTCACGAACAACCATATTATGAGTTTTGAATGTATACAATACACAAATTAATTATGAGTATTTATAACTAGAAAAATGATTCACCAAACCTACAATAAAGACGTCTAACTAACATGTCATATATCTCACATCCAATTCGCCTAGACCACATCCATGCATGTTACGAGATTAAGATTGTAGGTTCTAGGTCATATAAAAGTTTATACATCATGTTTAAGTTCTAAATACATGCAGACATATACAATACGTATACATGCATGTCAGTATGTGACTATACATCTATAATACGACATCAAGTACAATTTGAAAGTTATAAAGGCCATGATCCGCGTTTGATACAAGTTATATGGCCATAATCACTACAGAAATATAAGTACATGTTTAATTAGTTTGATACAAACAAAGGCCATATATAATCACTAACTCGTCTAGACCACACCCAATTCGCCTAGAACATCGCCTAGACCACACCCAATTCGCTTGAACCCTCGCCTAGCTCCTCGCTGAAACAACTAACTCGCCAATTCAACTCGCCTAGACCACACACAATTCGCCAATTCAACTCGCCTAGACCACACCCAATTCGCCTAGACCCTCTTCTGTCAACACAATTTCCTCGCGTAGACCCTCGCCTATACCACATCCAATTCGCTTTCGTCCTCGCGTAGACCCTCGCCTATACCACATCCAATTCGCCTTCGTCCTCGCGTGACCCTCACCTAGACCCTCGCCTGATAACGCTGGTAACATAATTTGGTCCTCGCGTAGAGCCTCGCCTAGGCCACTAGTAAAACAATTCAATTCGCGTAGGGCCTCGCTTGTCACATCGCCTAGGTCCTCGCGTGCTAACACAATTCAATTCAACTCGCCTACATCTAGCCTAAACCATCACCTCGCCTAAACCCTCGCGTACAACTCGCCTAAACCCTCTTATCTTTCTGCCTCGCCAACATCTCGCCTAGTATTTCTTTTACTATATGTTCATTTTGGATAATTTTACGTGCGACGTTTATATGTGTAAAGGGGTTGAATAAAAAGTTCATTTAGGTAATTTGCTTTTCTTTTTATAAATCTTTAGAACAACTCCAAACTTTTTTTTAAGAAAGACTCTGGAGTCCAAGTATGTAGTCATGTTTTAACAGTTTTATAGCTATTATGAGAAAGTGCAATGAATATATTTTCTGTCAATTTAAATAAAGTTGATCAATTTCCAAGTCAACGTGTATGTGTTTACTGTTTAGTTTCTAAGAAATTTGAGTTTTACTTTAGGAGTTTATGTTTTATCACTTGTGTATAAAAATCTAAAACAAACCACATTTAAGTACATTCAACTTGTTGAATATGAACATGAACTCATTAAAGCAAAATGGAGTTACCTGGCTTAGGAAATTCGAGTTTCTAGTCATACACTTTTGAATTAAGCAAAGCTTATTGTAATGAAATATCAGTGATTAATATCATCTGACAAATGAATACAACCAATTGTTTCATGATAGTCAAACCTAGTTCACTTAAGGTCATTTTTCTTGAGCTTTGAATGAATAGACATGTTGATGTCTTGTACTTGGACAAATTGGCACAAAGGTCCAAATTGTTTTATTTAAGCACAACAAAATAACAAATTGAAGATCATATTAATGCAATTGCAATAACGTAGTATACATCAAGAACATTCACATAACCTAGAGATTATCGGACCACTTGCTTCACCAACGGTATCCATTTTTTCTTTACTAAATCAACATATATAAATGTCTAAAAGTGGTTAAGTTGTGGCCAACATTTGTACTCGTAAATATGGTTTTAAAATATTCAGAAGCACACGGATAAAATCGAAACAAACACTACGAGAATTATTAGAAGAAATATAAAATCGGCTAGAATCCCACATAGGTAAAAGGGAAGATGTGCTCCTAGTTAATATACCATATTGTGCATATATAAAAACAAAACTGGTATATGGTATTCGAGTAGATCTTAAATGTATGTTAGAGTTAACATACTGAACTATCTACTCGAATTCGCTTATACTAATTCTTTGTTTTCTGCACCTAATATGAATTCTCAAATTTTAATTGTATTTAGATTGTATGAGTTTCTCTTAACCAAAATTTGTTCTGTACTTAATTGAAAGTTAAAACCTTCTGTTTCACTTTATGCTATGTTTCTTTTGGTGATGTTATCAGATCAAATGCATGGGAGATATTGGCTTTTTTTCTTTGTGACTTTCAGTGAGATATTGGATGATCTTTGACTTTGATTACATGACACACATAGCCCAAAATTGGTTTATTTAAGTACAACTATAAAGTTTATAACATGGTCCCGAAGTACAACTCAGAAACAATCGACCCACTTTCTTCACCATCAGTATCCAATCTCATTTTTATATCTTGACTTTAGACATTTATTAAGATATATAGTTATCTATGAGTGCTCGACTTTTGGCCACGTTTGTATTCATAACAAAGTTTTTCCAATATATAAAAGAACATGTATACATTCATAACAAACAATTGAGAACTATTATGAGAAAAGTTAAACACATCTAGAATCCCACATCGGTTGAGGAAAATAAATGGTACCACCTAATATACCTAGTTGTGTATTAAATGTTTGTCTTGGGGTTAGTAATGGGCTTTCGATTTGTATACCTTATATGTTGTAGGAACATGTATGCTACAATATTGAGGTTGAAACAAACCGAAAACCTTTATATAAAATCCTTAAGTTATATATATATATATATATATATATATATATACACACACTATTCCAACTATATAATTCTTTTTAAACAAAGATTACATAGTTTTTATTTTTAACAAAGATTGGGAACCACAGTGTGTAATCTTGTTTTAGTAGCTATTATTAGAAAGCGGAAGATCGATATATTTTGTATCAAGTTAACTAAAGAAAATCAATCAACATTTATGGCTTTAATTTTTAAGAAATGTGATTTCTACTTTTAAAGCTACTAGACGAGTACCCGTGCATAGTAACGGATTTTCTAGCGGTAAATAGTTATAGGTGTCATATTATGGTTAAGTATTTTATGTAACGTTTATACATAAAATATAAAACAATAAAAATGATGTGTGGAAAGTTCTCTTTTAGCTGATCGAGAAGATGAAACTGATGGTTGTTCCACAGAATCAGAAGCGGGTGTTGTATTATAAGTTGTTGCAATGGGTATTGATGAAGCACGTGTTACCACATCCTGGAAGACATGGTCAACAACATTTTTTTACCAATGAGATTAGTGAGTAGTGCAGGTAGCATTTGACTTATGGCATTTCCCAAAAAATTCTGCATATATGATTTAGAATCAGGCTTTCTTTTAGACAATATCGCCTTTAAAAAATGCCATGTTATTAAACGATTTGGGTGCATCAAAACATTTAAGTTTGAATGAATCCAGAAGCTAAGGTGCTAATCTCAAAAGAACCTACCGAATCGTTCTGATTAACTTGGCCGAACAACGTTCACATTAAAAGTGCACCTTCGTCACAAGCAGCCAGGTTCTTAATATCTGAACCAGAAAGAAAAAGTGGATAAGAAAGAAACATATGATACACATCTAAGGAAAAGATACAACGAAGGGTACAATCGTACATGATAAGCACGATAAAATATGATTCAAGATAGCCATATATGTTTACTACCAATGATGAATGTCAAGAGTTCAGATGCTAATGAATCCTGAAACATGTTATGGGCACACAATTAACTGATTTTAGAGGTTTTAACTCGTTCTAGTTTCCCACATACCATGCCTACAATGAAAAAAAAACAATTGAAAAAACAAATAATTAATTAGTCTCAGCATTAAACAAACACAATTGAAAAAACAAAACACAAAAGAGTGGAGTAAAGGAAATGACGAATCTGGAACCTGTGAATCAGAATTTCAATACCACCGAATACTTGATCGTAACTGCACCATAAGAATTGACATAAACGATATTAAAATGTTGATATCACATTCAAAATCAAATAAAAAATGGCATAAAGCTGACAAACATGCACCAAACAATTCATAATTGAGTTGATACATTCACAAGAATTCGAGAATCACACGGAAAAGATGAAAAAATAAAATCTTATCCTAAAATCCTAAAGAATCGAAGCTGAAAATATGTGGCGACTTTATGATGTTGATGAAGGGTTTTTTTTAATGATATTGTGTCATATACTCTTATGTTGGTATGAATAAACTTTGAAAGCTTTCCAAAAAAGTCTGGTACAAACACTTGATAAGGATGGGCCGTATATCTTGAGGCTGGCCCGAATTTTATGAAGCTTACATAAGAAGTTTTGTTACAAAGTCTTATTTCATTAATTAGTGGTAAAATTCAAATTAATATTCACAAATTTACGCTTGAATTTTAACACAACAAATAGACCTAACAGTTTAATGAATGAATGAATAATGAATGTGAAAATGATGTATCCTTAACATAAATAAGACCTTCGGCCTCTTAATAGACTATTACCCACAGAAGAGCTGGACCAACTCTGATCACTGATAAAGACTATTAACCACAGAAGATCTTGACTAAATGTGATATCTCATGGAGCAGGTAACTAAACCCACTTGACATTTCTTGACGGGTTTTGCCTAGAATTCTAGCCATGATGTATATTTATGGGCTTATGGTAGATTCAAAAGGGCAAAAACCTTTTCATAATAAAGAAAGTGCTCAAAGTGTTAAAGTGAATGAAATTAGAAGATTGAGTCTTTACAGGGTTATAGTTTTAATGGTTCCGGCTCCCGATAATGCAAAAACCTTTCCATAACAAATGAGCAGACCACCTGAATGAAACACACCATGCCAAACTCATTCAGACATTATCAAGAATATCTGGTGTGCCTTGATTACACATTACCCTAACATGTGATCAATTAGCAAAAATAATCGTTGTGGAATTTCTTAAAATTGCAGATGATTCAAATCAATCGTGATATAAAAATTAAGTAAAAGAGTTACCTAATTGTTGAAGGGCTTGAATTCAATGTGGTTTTTTACATTTTATAAAGTGCTTGCAATAAAAAAAATATGCAATTAAAATCATGTAAGTAAAAACAAAGAAATAAGTGAATACATTTCTTTAAACTTTCTAGGTAAGCTTAGTAGTGGCGATTTTTGGATGATGATGATGAAGGGTTTTCTGAATGATGGTTTGATACTTTGTGCATGAATAAAATCCTGGTGCGCTTCTTAATGCGTAATTGGGGTGGGTTACAACTGGTATCATGAGGCTTACATGAGAAAATTTAAGAAAAAGTCTTATTTACTTAATAAGTGATCAATTCAAAATTTTACGCATGTTCCATTCCAGATCAATATTTCCTTTATAACCCTAAATGCCCTTTTGGCTTTCAAGGTTCAAGGGTGGAATAGACGAGTACCCGTGCATAGCAACGGGATTTTATAGCGACAAATAGTTTATTCATAAATATATATATATATATATATATATATATATATATATATATATATATATATATATATATATATATATATATATATATATATATATATAAAGAAAAAATGGTCAATCTTGAAAAGTGAAAAATTGAAAAGTCAAGTAATGTGAAATCTTGAAAAATCTTATTAAGGGAAATTATGAAATGTAATTAATACTTTTATTAAAACACCTCATTACTTAAAAGTACAATAATTTATTCACATTGTACAACTGATTAAAAACATATATACCAAATTAAATACAACCAATTAATACAAATCACAAACCGGGTTGACTTGGGACGCTTCAAACCCGACGGGTTGAACCAGTTTAATTTGACCCGTTTTCGACCCAACCTAGCAAGTTGACCTGGTTTAAATCGACCAATTTTTCGACCGAAACGGTTCAACCGGTTGAATCACCCGGGTCAAACCGGGTTTCAAAACATTATGTTTAATTCTCAAATCTTCAAACTTTTATTATTTTTCATTCATAACCTATAAACTTTTTTTTTATGAATAAACTATTTGTCGCTATAAAATCTCGTTGCTATGCACGGGTACTCGTCTAGTAGGTTATAAATGAAAAATAATAAAAGTTTGAAGATTTGGGAATTAAACATAATGTTTTGAAACCCGGTTCGACCCGGTTGTACCGTTCCGGTCGAAAAATTGGTCGATTTAAACCGGTTAAACCCGTCGGGTTTGAACTGTCCCGGGTCAACCCGGTTTGTGATTTGTATTAATTGGTTGTATTTAATTTGGTAGATATATTTTTAATTGGTTGTACAATGTGAATAAATCATTGTACTTTTAAGTAATGGGGTGTTTTAATAAGAGTATTAATTACATTTCATAATTTCTTTTAATAAAATTTTTTCAAGATTGACCATTTTTTCTTTATATGTAGTATAGATAAGAAAGCTTCAAACGGGGTATCAGGTTATGTATACGCTTTGTTTTCTACATGGCACAAAGGTGGAAATAGCATAGCGTTATAACCAACACAAACTAATGAAGAGAACATTATTCCTTTCCGAAAACATCATGTGCAATGTTTCTACGTTACATATATACATTTGGGTAGTTGTATGCAAAGCTCATCAAAAATCACAATCTTGCTTGTAGACTAATGAAGGTTAGATTGGTTTGGGAATTGGGTGATCCATTTCGAAAATATCCTAGGCAGTGTTTTCTAGGCTACATACACAAACTTGGATAATTGTACTCAAGGTCATCAAAAATCGCAATCTTGCTTGAAGAGTCGTCTTATGATTTTCAGATCTCAATCTCGTTAAGCAAGTCCGACAATTTAAAATCGTTTTGGACATAGAACTGCTTGGAGGATTGTAGAATCACTCACAAGATCGTAAAATTGAATATTTGATTGTATGATTAACCACATGATCACTTTGAACATTTCAAAAAATTTGTTAAACAATTTATACTTGGTATAAATTGCAACACGGGTAAAACAAACTAGTTCACTGTAGTAGTATCACCTTTCTTGATCACAACTTAAATTATTATCTAAACAATGATTAATTTATTAAGTGGGGAAAAATCGAAAATAACTAAACAAGAGTTATCAAACACCGTTATGTCTGTTTAAAAAGATCTACAACAAATAAGTAATGTATAGCTTACTGAATATACATGAAGTAATCACAAACTCACTTAGCTCACAAGACTTAGATACTGTGGTCATACACTTTTGGATTAAACCAAACTGATCGATCTAGAAAGTATAAAAAACCAATGATTTTACATTTAGTAATCGAATATATTCTGTTTAATTTTTTTGATAAATATTGTTTTATTGATGTTATCGAGTTGTACATTTGTTTAGTCCTTTTTCTAACTTTCAGTGAGTTGACATGTTGAACTCGTTGACGTTGAAATTACATTGACGCAATGGTCCAAATTGTTTTATCCAAACACGATAGATCAACATCCATTTTAATGCAACTAAAATAACACATATAGTGTATAAAATATAGTCATTGGTTATTATCAATATGGAACAAGTCTTGTTGTCGTAGTTACTCGTAACCTTCCACACTTCAAATAGTTGACGTCCTTGTCTAGCATTTTCGTCTAAAATCCAAACTATCATATAACTAGAAAACACTATATAAAATCAGTTTTGGACCGTGATACAATTTATTAGCGAACTTATCTTAAAAGTTCCTGCCTCATAAACAAATATGGGTCATAAAAAGTAACAACAATATATTAACATGTTATGAGAATGGATCCAAAATCCAAATGAACTGAATTCTAAATTCTTAGGTTCAATGGACCAATTAAACTGCATGTTATCTATGAACTAACAGAGTAGCAGTTGGGTCAGTTACTATTTAGCCCATTTAGGTATATAAGAATGTGGGCTTTTGATTGGGTCAAGTTTCTCATATTCTGTGATATTTGGGTATGTGGATAGCATACTTTTACTCGAGAGTGAACCAATTTACTTAAATATGGTTGTATCTCATTTTTTTCCCCATTTTTGTTGAAACTTGATTTTGTTTTGTCGCAAGACGTAGGGGTGGCAACCCTGACATGACACGAAAAACGAAAATAAATAGGTTAGTTTTGAGGCTAAACAAGTTTGGGTTGAAAATAGGCCGACGCGACTAACTTGTTTGATAAATAAGTTAGTTTCGAGTTAAGATTCTTAACTCGGTTTCAACCTGTTAACATATTTAAAAAGCGATTAAAAATATTAAAATATTAGAAGTTATAGGTCTCGTTTCATTAAAATAATAAGACCTATATATTTTGTGATGTATTATTAATTTTTGAAATATTTAATAATGATATATATGTATGTCAAAGTATTTATCGTGTTGCTTCCACGGTTTCTAAAATACATCTTGTTTTACTTAATATGTCACATTCACATTATAAACGGGTCGACATGACTAACTAATTTAATAAACATGTTCAAGTTAAGATTGAACTCTTCGATATAAATAACTAAACAGGTCATATTTCGGTTGAAATATTTAAACCCGCCAGCTAATACACAACTTAAATCGCCGCTCTATCAACACGTAGTTCACTCGGAGTAAATACGTGATGTGTTTGATGCCTGTGCACGCAACATATAAAGTAGTAACGTCATATAATTAGAAGATGGGTCCATAAAAAGATAATTGAGAGATTAGTTTGTTGGTATTAAATGGGACACATTGGATTCGCTGGCAAAAGGGACCTATTTAATTTCACAAAAATCATCTTTTTTTTTTTTGGCAAAACGGAAGATATATAGATAAATGAAGCTTCAACAATGTTGAAGAACAAATTACAAAGATTGACCACAAAAACTAACTCAACAACAAAACTAACTACACTTGAAGCAACAAACTAAACAATCAATGAAGAATCCAATGTTGATCAATCCAAATGTGAAATTGAGAAGCATGACATACTTTTTGCTCAACTGCCCATTGAAACACTATAGGCTTGACAAAAGATAATGCTTTGAACCGATCGACTATCAATGATCGCCTCATAACTAGCCGGCCAAAAGACCAAAAGGCATAAGAACCAAAATTTCCATATGTTGTGAAAGTTTGACAGCAAAACTTCTATGCATTCTTGAACAAAATCTGAAACTGAAATTGGCAATACGCAAGAAATGATCATCACTTGAACAAACTACCCCAAGAACATAAACGACCAAGAGCACTACAAAGGGCCCTTCCAAATGGAAGTCACTTCCACCACTTCAAGCTGCAACTTAAAATGAAACTTTTAACTTGCCAAGAAAAATGTTAAAAAATCAAAGACTTCCTGTGAACTTCTCTGAAACTACCCAAAAATGTTCACCCGATGCAAATTTTGAGAAACAGAAACTTGCTTCCAAGGACGTGCTTCGATCGTTTTGTCCAACGTACAGGGCCCCTTCACTGGACAACTAGTAATTAAGTTGGTGGCAATGGGATATTATTTTATATGCTTTTTACAATTTTCTTTTTTTCTTTAAGTTTAATCAGTATAAATATGTTATCACCTCAATCTCTCATTTTTTCACCCGTAGACTCTAGTCGTTTCGAGAGTTTCTACGTTGAAGTTGTTTTCTTAATATTTTTACAAAATCATAAAGTCGGAACTTTTGATATATTTGCCAAGACCTGAGTGGGAAAAAATAAAATAATAAATTTAATGGATAACGTCATTTCTGTCTATATGAATCTAAAACAAATAAGCACATAGAAGTAATTGAATATGACCATGAACTAAT
Organism: Artemisia argyi; assembly: GCA_030686995.1. Taxonomy (NCBI): domain Eukaryota; kingdom Viridiplantae; phylum Streptophyta; class Magnoliopsida; order Asterales; family Asteraceae; genus Artemisia; species Artemisia argyi. The sequence continues at coordinate 179,984,919 of CM060678.1, forward strand.
AAAATTATAAAGAAACTCACTCAGGGGGTGGCAACGTATTCGGTGTGGGCTTCGGTGTGGTCGGCAAAACGAAACCACAAGATTGGCATGCAAGAATCGGCATGTGAATCGGTATACATTACCGATCGGCAAAAACAATTCGCATTCAATTTTTTGTACCGTTAGAAATAAATAGGGAGTTACCGTTTGATTTTAGTGACATTTTCAAAAAAAAATAAAAAAATAAAAAAAAAAATAAAAAAAAAAATACCCCCTTTAAAAATCACAATTCACTTATTCACAATCACATTTTACCATCTCTTCTTCAAATCACATATTCATAATCGCCAATTCACTTTAAAAATCAAGATCATGGATCCAAGTAAATCCCAACAAGGTTCAACATCAAAAGGTCGAAGTCGTGGTCGTGGTCGAGGTTCTCGACAACATCCCGTCCTACCTCCACCACATGGTCAAGAAGCATACTATCCCCGACCTCCACCACAACCTTACTATCCTCAACCTCCACCACAAGTCCACTATCCGGCACCTCCACCATTGAATCCAAGTCACTATAACATAGCAATAACAAGCGAGTTCAACCCTTTTAATGACTTTCGAGACGGTCCACCAAGACGGGAACAAAGTGTCGAAAGAGAATTACCGTTATACGATGATGAAGATGAAGTTATTCCCGAAACCCAATTTCCAAGTCCAATCGGTATATTTTTTTTTAATCGTTATTTACATATTATTTGAATCGGTATATATATTTTTTTTTAATTCAGTATATTTTTTTTTGTAATGCGTTATTTACATATTATTTGAATCGTTATATATATATTTTTTTAAATTCATGATATATTTTTTTGTAAAATTCATTATATATATATATATATATATATATATATATATATATATATATATATATATATATATATATATATATTTCAAATCGTTGTAGTATTTTTTTTCAAATCGTTATATATATATATATATATATATATATATATATATATATATATATATATATATATATATATATATATATATATATATATATATATATATATATATTTAGTTTAGTTGAAGAACAAAATGATGATGACGTTCAAGAAATAAAAAATGGGGCTAAAGTGGGAAAAAAAAAATTGGAAGACCGACGAAGAAGTATTTTTGGCAAAAGCTTGGGTTCATGTCTCAACATGCCCAAAGGTCGGGAATCAACAAAAGTCCGATAGCTTTTGGGGAAGAATTCTAGAGCACTTCAAGCAAAATGTGCCGGATACTTTACAAACATTCCATGGGTTGAACACAAAATGGAAAAATATGAATACCGAATTGAATACTTTTAACGGCCTATACATCCAACAAGTAAGTTTTAAATTATATACTTTGTATAATTTTTTTTATTTATATTTATTATTTGTTTACATTTATACTTGTTTATTCTAATTATTAGTGTAAATTTAATTTATATTTTTTATTATTGAAGAACCGATGTCGTGATAGTTGGTGTGACGATCTTAACGTGATGAGAAATGCATTGGCGGATTATAAAAAGAAAACCAAAGGCAAGAATTTTAGTCATATTGAGGCGTGGGAGGTAGTTAGGAAATCGGACAAATGGTTGGAACAACCAACCGTTAGTCAAACATCTTCGTCTAATACGAAGAAACGAAGAAAGTCGTCGGAATCTAGGAATGACAATGTTGAGACTATTATTCCGGATCTAAATGACGACACAACTCCTACACGGAAGAAAAAAGGGAAAAAGGCCGAAAACGAGTCGACAAAGAAGAGTGTTGAATCGTTAGCAGATTATGCGGCAAAGAAGTCACAAATAATGGATGAGAATGTTGAGAAGAAACGTGCGAAGGAAAAGTGGCAGAAAAGTTAATGGCGGCACAACTAGAAGGGGTTCAAAAAAAGAATTTTTTCAAGCAATGAAGTTCTTCAACGACCCCCATGATACAATACTAGACCCAACAATGCGCGACATTATGATTGCAAAAAAACGTGAAGTCGCTGCCAAATATGGATGGCCTTGCAATTTTTAGAAATTGTTTTGTTTTTTTTTTTTTTCATATCTATCATGTAACTTTTTTTTTAAATTAAATGGAATTTGATGTTTTAAATTAAATTGTTAAATATAATTAAAAAAAAAAAAAAAAAAAAAAAAAAAAAAAAAAAAGAAAAAAAGTTAGACATGTTAGGCATCACATTGTTATTAAAATTATGGATTTAGGCATGGTCAGACATGATATGAGTTGGTTGAATATTAGTGGCTAATTACAATTATGATGAAAGTATGTTTAGGCATGATTGCCACCCCCTCAGGTTACTACTCTTGACTTTGTCATAGACTTATAGATTAAATCTAATTAAGGTAGTCTGTTTTACAATATTCAATATGATTTAAGTGATCATCATCAAAGTATTGTCAGATATAGTCTGATATCGGTTGATATAGTTTTAGTCTTGTATCTGATTTGGGAATGTCCAAATTCATTTTTTTGTTTATTGTTATGTACACAGTTGTTTGTCATTAATATAATTCACTCTCCGCACAAAATAGTAATAATAATATTAATAAAAAAATGGTCATCATCAAGTCAAATCTATGACTATGAATACATTGACACAATGTTACAAATCCTTTTATTCGAATCGATAATCAATTTAAAGGAATGACAGTAACATACATCACATAAAAAAAATCTTTATATATATAAAGGCCATACATAATTGTAACTTGTATAAATTCAATTAATTTAATTAAAGTTATACGTAATTGGAAATTGTCTCAACGAAACTATCTTTTTACTTATTCAAAAATAATGAACTTGACAAATTCAATTAATTTATAGGAGAGCTTTATTTTCAGAACCCAGTTAAGTGCGAGAACTGCGAGAACCCTTTTAAACCAATGAGATTTTTTTAAATATTAAAAATTATTAATAATTCAAAAGGGCATTATAGTAAAATACAAATTTTATATTCTTTTTGAATTTCCTTAATAAATTCGGATTTTAAATATACCAAAATTATCAGTTTTTTTTTTTTTTTTTTCTTTCTTTTTTTATTTATTTGTTTTTTTTTTTGGCTAGCGTGGTTCCAGAATATTAAATGTGCATTTATGTTTTTTGTTTAAAAAAGATGAGGCGCATGCATGTTTTTTAAATAATGTAAATTAAAATATGTTTATAGTATGTAATTGTTTACACTTTTTCTATCAACCTATCAATATATTTGTCTAACGATTTTTTTTTTTTTTTTTTTTTTTTTTTTTTGAAAGTTTAAAACACAAATCAAAGAACATAAACATTTATAAAATAGAAAACAAGATTCATAAATTTATATGTTACATTCCATTTAATTACAAATACAAAAAAAACACATGAAATAATCGCATCTTTTCAAAAATGGCAAATTATCTTCATGTACAAATATGTTCATGAACTTCCAGGTCTTCAATTATCATCATCAACTTCCAGGTCTTCAATTATCACCATCTTCATTAATCTGAAAGAATAACACGCGGAAACAATTAAACTACAAACAAAACAAATAGAAAACGAAATTTTCAACAATTTTACACAAGAAAAAAAGGTTACCATTTTTTAGATTTTATATTAACCTTTGAATGCATATGCACAAGTTTACACTAGAAAAAAAAGGGTATCATTTTCACTAATTTTAAATTAACCTTAAAACAGGTATGCACCATTCTTTAAAACACGTATAAAACATACATGTTTAGAAGCATTCAAGTTTTAAAACATACATGTTTTAAACATACATGTTTAGAAGCATTCAAGTTATTAAATATACATGTTTTGAACATACATGTTTTGAACATACATGTTTTAATACATATATTCATGTTTTAAAACATATATGTTTTCCATTAACTGACTTTATTTAAACCATCCAAAGTTTCATTTCATGACTTAAACATACATGCATTAAGCCAATAATTACAAAAGTTAGTAAAAATTTATACGTGTTGATCGATATACTCTGACCAAACTACTTTGTAGCTTGTATGGATTTAACAATATTGAGTAAACTCAACACTATTAATATTGAAACACTGTTTTACCTTGTAAAGTATGCGGAATCTACTAACACAAAGCTTAAGAAGAACTTTTATATTAACCAAACTTTGAACCTGCTTTGTTACACAGATTCACTAACAATCCCTAACTATTAACTTTGATCGACTTCTAAACGTATCTAAGACTTGTAAAACTTATAAAACTTATATCGACTAATACCTCTTAAGGCACTTTATATAGATAACCTTAAGTTGGTTTACAACATGTAATCCTTGAACGACAAGTCATTATCCCTAACTAATTCTAGAATATTCGTTTAATATTACACATTAATCCTTATCTAATATTACACATCAGTCCTTGTTTCCTTCGAAGTACTTTAAGCATTCTTCAATAACAGCAGTACTTTGACTTTATTCTTCAGCAGTACTTTGACTTTATTCTTCATGCAGCAGTACTTTGACATCCAGAAGTACTTTGATATTTTATATCCCAACAATACTCTCCTAACTTGAACTCTACTTGCTTGATTTCAAGTTTCTTTGTTATCATTAATCTTCAAATCTTTAATCATTCAGAAAGATTGTTTCTTTATTCCTTTTCTTCTATCTGTCATATGTCAAAGTACTCTTCATCAGCATCATATCTTCCATGGTATCTTCTCATCAACTCAGCAACATTTTGGTACAAAGATCATCAAATCTTAAAAGTTTCATACTATTCTCATCACTTCCAGGTGTGTTAACTCCTGTGAGAGGTGAATCATTGAAAATTATGATTTTTAGCAAATCATCAGCTATCAACGGATTTGATATGTCTTTACCATGAGCCGTTTGCTATGGACTAGCCAACTCTTGATCACTTGGATGTATGGTGAGTTGATAACCTAGTTTTTGGTAAACTATCAACCATCAACGGATTTGATTATCACATCAGAGTCGTACCCTCATGATGAGTCAAACTCTTTCTTGTCTGTTAAACATGGTGAGTTGATTTCCATTTGTTGTGCAGTATAAATACTAACACCATGTGTTTCTTTTCAAATCCTCTTTTTTTTTAAACATCAAAACATTTTATTTTTATTTTAAAGAACCTATACTGGTTTATATCAGCAAGCAGTACTTTGATAAAGTACTGTTTGTTTTTGCAGTACTTTGAAAAATACTTTATTTTACAAAACAAATCATACCAGTATTATGCAATATTACTCTTCAGACTTGACCCATCTGATAAATAACTTGATAACATCCAAAGCTACTTCAGATTCATTTTCAAGTTCCATTCCATGATCCAGCATTCTGAGCATGATTTCTCTAATCAATGGATATCTCCTCTCAGCCAACATGTGAATCATAGTACCATCTTCCATCTCTAGTGTATGAACTCCTGATGACTCAAAGAATCTCCATCTTGTTATTTCCCAATTCTCTTGATCATTCCAGAGAGGATCAACACTTGTTTCTTCAGTATCCCAGATGGTAAATAAGTCTCCAAGCAAAACTAATCCCACTCCTGAAGCTTCATTCTCTGCATAGTAAGTCTACACTTGCACATATAAGTTATAAAGATCTGCCCTTGTGATACAGTGCAATAAATCCCATAACATATTGAATGGTGTGAAGCTTTCATCTTCTCTGTGGATCATAAAATAATTTCCATCTTTTGATTCAACCACAGAAAATGAGATTATCTTGGACTTCTTTCCAAAGTCTTCAATCTTTTTGTTCTCAAAATCAACAACTCTAAACTAATTTCTGAGTTCATCAACTGTATCTTCATGAACTAACTTCAGCCTTTTTGACAATGGATCATCTTCAGCTAATTTCTTTCTTTTCAATCTCCTTTGCTCAGCTTCTTCCTTTCTGATATCTTCTAATTTCTTCTTTCTATCAACTTCCATGGGTACAAAGCTTTCTACTTCTCTTTTGATATCTTCTTGTACTTTATCCTACAAAGCTTTTATTTCTGGATACCTTTGTTTATGTAAATTCTTGTATCCCTTCTTTCTTAAGAATTGCATCATCCAGTTCCTTTCCTGAGCTTTGGTCATTGGCTTCTTTGTAATTGGCCTACTGACTTCTTCCAAATACTCAGCATCATATCCAGCTTGTTGCTTTCTAGCAAGCTCTAAATCATCTGCAGTCTCTAATTCTCTAATCTGAGCAATAGAAAATTTCTTCTTCTTCTTCTTAGAATCTTTCTGAACCATTATTCCTTTCCCTTTATCTTTTGGATCTAGTTTTTCTGATTCAGAAATACTTTCATAATCCTTTTTTGCAGGCTCAGAAATATGAATTCCTCCAGTAGGTCTCCTTAAATTCATCATAACCTGAGCAATTGTTTCATCATCAATAGCAGTATGTACTCTTTCTTCTTCTTGCTGTATAAAAGTGGAAGGACCAGCTTGATCTTCACAATGCATTGTAGAAGGTCCAGCTACAGAAGTTCCAATAACAGCAATATCTTGTTCAGCAGTACCTTGCACAACAGTATTTTCAACAAAAGTACTTTGAACATTATTTCCTTCTAAATCAATTTCTTCTGTATCACCACTTTTTACATCCTCATGCTCAACTTCAAGATTAATTTGCTCTGTCTCACAACTTTTTCTTTCAGTACTGTTTTGAGCAATATTTTCATCTTGATCATTCTTTTCTTCTGAATATTGAACCATATCATCAAATCTATCCAAATTATCATCCTGATTCCTCCCCAATTTGATAGATGATGATTTCCTATGCCTCCTCTTGGATTTAGACTTCTTTTTTGTAGATTTTGGCTTCTGAGACTGCTTCTTTTCTTTCACATAAAGCCTAAAATGTTGAACAAGATGCCAAACAAATTTCTTCAATCTTCTGAACTTCTTTCTTAACTTTTTGATTTCTGCAGCTTGAGCATTAACAGTTGACTTCATCTTCTCCAATTCTTGAACCAAATCAGAAGTACTCTTAGTACCAGCCATTCCCTCATCTCCTTCAGATGTTTGAAACCCACCTGTGAAAATATAATCATTGGGAGTAGATACTTGTGTATCTGAAGCAGTACCTTGAGGATCAGTACTTTGTGGAGAAGTACCTTGAGCAGAAACAGATGTATCCAAAGAAGCTTTTTCTGATGAAGTCCTTTCACCTGAAACAACATGCTGAGGGGAAACAATAGGTGGTGTGGGGGTATGTACTGAAGCAGAATGCTCAGCAGAATCAGATTGAGCATCATTATTAGAATGAGCAGAACCACTATTGTCTTCTTCATCCCTAACAGCTTGAGCTACCTCTAACATATAAGCATTAAGAGGTGTATTCCTACCCGAAAAATTAACTCCCTTATTGGACATAAAAGTGAAAACTTTAGGTGGCATCCTAATAGTAGGTACATAATCCTGAGGTTTAGGTATACCATCTAGTGGATTCTCTAAAAGCAATTGAACAAACCTAGGATACATAAGAAAAGGTTTGCCAGCCTTGATATGAGTAAGCATACCTTCAAGGATCATGTATGAGAAATTGAAAGGCTGATTGGTAATAAGACCAACAAAAGCAGAAGCTATGGAATGACTAAACTGATCCCAAGCAGTACTCTTTGGACTCAAACAATGTAGCAAAACATGAATAAGAAATTTCCAATGAGGACTAAGCATAGCCTTCTGAAAAGTAAGCTTAGTCAAAGAACCTTCATACCCAATATCTCTGAGTGTATTCTAAACTTCTTGTTTCCCAAATAAAATAGAGTCTCCTTCATCTTCAAATAACAAAGCCTCCCTGATTGAAGCTTCTGTAACACGTATAGCTCTCCCAGCAACTGTAGCAGCAATGATATCCTCTCCATCTTCAACCTGTGACGTGGCTGTATCCCAAAAAGCTTGAATCCAGGGTCCAATAATCTCGGGGTTGACACGGATAGAGTAACAGATGTTGGTACCAGTGAGAAAATCAATTATACCATGAAAATCAAGGTTTTCTTGGGTTTTCTCAAGGTTTGCGATCATGTTGTGTTTGGTGTTGGTACGTCGATTAGCCATGATGATTAGGGTTAGAGTGAGAAAAGTGATGATCGATGCAAAGTAGGTATGAGTTAATAAAGGTGAATAAGGTGAATAAAAGAAAAAGATATGAGGTTTATATAAGGATAAGATTACAAAAAAATCACGGTTAATTAATGATTTTACCGTTATTTTTGGAAGTAAATATCCCATATCTTTCGAAAGGTTGTTAGCCGCAAATCTGACCGTTGGAACAGTATCTGACACGTCAGTGAACCCTTTTAATAGCACCAAGCAGTACTTTCCATCGAATATGGAGCAGTACTTTCTGTTATAAGCTCACACAATATATTGACCAAAGTACTTTCCCACTAAAAATCTTGAATATTGACCATTTGACCAAAATATCTTTGAAAGTCAACCCTTATTAATGACCAGCTCCCCAAATTAAATCCCAAAGCTACCATGGTAAGTGAACTTCAATACACTTCATTAAATGCCCGTTTACCTTTACCTTGCTTATAAAAGCAACTTTATCAACAACTTGCAAATACCATATTTTCTCTTAACAAAAACAAGTAAGCATAATGAGTCACATTCCAATTGTGAACATCTCTTCAGACTCAGAGGGTACCACAGATTCAGAGATAAGTTACTACTCTGATTCTGAGTTTGAAGATCCAGGATGGTCAGACTATTTTCCTCCTCATGTGCAATGGATGGGACACCAAGAATATTCATCAACAATAAGTGTTGCTAACTCTAACATAACTGATGCAGGTAGTACTACCAGCAAAAAGCCCAAAAAGAAAGTTGTTTCTGGTTCATCTCTAGCTAAAGAACTTCCTCATGCTTTGACTCAAGCTCTGGAAACAGCTATTCAGAACATGAAGTGGCCTGCTCCAAGAAAAGAAAGACCTCCCAAACAGGTTCTTGGCCTGGCTTGCCCAAGAAAACAGACTTCTTTTGATGACAAGGGAAAGACTGCTCAAAAGGGAAAACAAAGCTATGAGGGCAAGGGAAAAAGGCCTATGGAGTAGGTGGGTGGAGCTTGGTAGTAGGTTGATGTAGTCTTGTGTTTGTGTTGTCTTTGTTGTGTCTGTGTCTGGTACTTGAAAAGAAGAATGGTGATGTACTCTGAATAGTGGTTTAATGAATAAAATCCTTACTTTTGAATGATACATGTAGCCTCCCCTCAAATAATGACTAACTAATAACTTCTTATGCCTCCCCTCAAAAATAGCTTACATATTAATCATGCCAATACTCACAACCAAAAAATTAAATCTTGAAACATCAAAGCCCTTTGTGAGTAAATCTGCTACATTATCATCAGTATGAACTTTAACCACATTGATAAGCCTTTGTTCATAGCAATCTCTTATAAAGTGATGTCTAATATGAATGTGCTTGGTCTTGGAATGATAGACAGGATTCTTGACAATACAGATAGTACTCTCATTATCAATGTTGGTAGGAGTATTCTTGAAATTGAATCCATAATCCAGAAGCTGATTCTGTAACCAAAGTACTTGTGCACAACAACTTGCAGCAGCTACATACTCTGCTTCTGTGGAAGAAGTTGCTGCAATTGTTTGCTTCTTACATTGCCATAACACTAATCTGCTTCCAAGGTACTGGCATCCTCCAGTTGTGGATCTTCTGTCATAGTTATCTCCAGCATAATCACTGTCTGAAAAAGCTTGGAGATGGAAAGGTGAATCCCTAGGATACCATAATCCTAGCTTAGGTTGTTGCCTAAGATACCTGAAAATCCTCTTGACAGCATTCAAGTGAGATACTTTTGGATTAACTTGATGTCTTGCACATAAGCTCACAGCAAAAGTAATATCAGGTCTTGATGCAGTTAAATACATAAGACATCCAATCATAGACTTGTATAGTGTGACATCAACATCTTCTCCATCTTCATCTTTTCCCAACAGTTTGTTAGTATCCACTGGTGTAGATGTAGGCCTAACAGTAGTGAAAGTGAATCTCTTAAGAATATCTGCAACATACTTATCTTGACAAATATAAATTCCACTGCTTGACTGTTGCACTTGAAGTCCTAAGAAAAATGTTAATTCTCCCATGGAACTCATCTGAAATTCTTTCTGCATAAGATCTTCAAATTCCTTCACCATAGATTGCTTAGTAGCACCAAAAATAATATCATCTACATACACTTGAACTAGCATGATATCCTTCTTATCTCTCTTGATAAACAAAGTCTTGTCAATAGCTCCTCTTCTATAACCATGTTGCAATAGAAAATTTGAAATCCTTTCATACCATGCTCTGGGAGCTTGATGTAGGCCATAAAGAGCCTTGATCACCTTGTAGACTTTGTTTGGGTGTGCAGGGTCTTCAAAACCAGGAGGCTGTTTGACATAAACTTCTTCTGTGATTTTGCCATATAGAAAAACACTTTTAACATCCATCTGATATACAGGGAATCCCATATAAGATGCAAAAGCCAAAAATAGCCTGATGGCTTCAAGCCTTGCCACAGGAGCAAAAACTTTATCATAATCTACTCCTTCTTCCTGTCTATATCCTTGAGCCACTAACGTTGCCTTATTCTTTATAACATTTCCTCTTTCATCTCTTTTTACTCTGAAGACCCATTTAGTTCCAATAAGTTTCTTTCCATCAGGTAAATCACATAATACCCAAACTTCTTGAAGTTTAAACTGTAGGAGTTCTTCTTGCATAGCTTCCACCCAACTTTCCTTGGCTAATGCTTGTTTAATATTCTTGGGCTCTTCCTGTGATAGAAAACAAGCAAATAAACACAACTTCTGATCCTTGTGATTCACCCTGTTTTGCTTGTAGATAAAACTAAGTAAAGAAGTATGTTGTTGAGACATATTCTTAGCCTTAGTCCTTGTGAGCACCCCTGATGATGAGGGTCCAATTATGTTGGTAATAGGATGAGTTTTATGAATTCTGAGAGTAGGAGTTGGTGAGACTTCAAGATTATCTTCCAAATTAGTTATATCAGGATCTTCATTAGAATATGAGAAAATGCCTTCTTGATCCAATTCATCATCAGTGTCTTCTAAGGTAATTGTGTTTGGATCAGCAGTATCTTCCAAGTCAGGCATATTGGAATCATTAATAGCATCAGTATTTATCCAATTTAAAGTATCCAAAGGTTGAAAAGTACTTTCAAATGGATTAGCAGTACTTTGGGGTAAAGTACTGGCTGTTTCTTTTGCCTTCTTCTTTTCTGCCTCATAAGCTCTCCTTTGTTCATCATCATATGACTTAGCCATTGTTTCTTGAAAAAGCATCCTAGAAAGTTCATCTTGAATGGCTTGATCTTCTGCAGATACTGGTATTTGTGGTGGAACAGTACTTTGAGGATCAACAGTACTGTTAGGTTTAGAAGTACCTTGAGGCTCAGAAGTACTTTTCTTCTCATCATAGGCATTATTTTTTGGCTCATCTTCAGATCTTAAATTAACATCATGAACAATGTACTGTGCTTTTTCTTTAGTGGGAGCAAGTTGATTTTCTTCCCTTACAGGTACATAATTCATTGATGAAGACATTAAATCAAGGTCAAACATCCAATCAGGACCTTTACCTTTAGAATTCTCTTGTTCTAAAAATCAACATGAAGACATTCTTGAACCTTCTTGGTAGCCCTATTGTACACTCTGAATCCTTTGCTATTTGTACAATATCCCAATAAATATCCTTCATCTAACTTCCCATCAAATTTGCCCAAATTATCAGCAGTATTTAAGATGGTTAGGGGACATCCAAAAGGTTTCATAAACTTGATGCTTGGCTTCTTTCCCATGAGTAACTCATAAGGTGTCTTCATTTGAGGTTTAGTCACTGATACTCTATTCAATACATAGCAAGCAGCACTTACAGCTTCAGCCCAGAATGGAACAGGTAGTTGAGAGTCTGCAAGCATTGTCCTTGCTGCTTCTATAAGAGTTCTATTCTTTCTTTCTGCAACTCCATTTTGTTGAGGAGTTCTAGCAATACTGAACTCTCTTTTAATTCCTTTCTTGGCACAAAATTCATCCATAAGCTGATTCTTGAACTCAGTCCCATTATCACATCTAATGCCTCTAACCTTGAGCCTTAACTGATTTTCAAGTGCTATTATTAGATCATGAATAGCATCAAAAGTTTCATCTTTAAAGCATAAGAAAAAGACCCAACTAAATCTGCTACAGTCATCTGTTACAACCAAGCAGTACTTCTTCTTGTTCAGACTGACAACTGAAACAGGTCCAAACAGATCCATGTGCAGCAATTCCAAAGGCTCTCTAATAGTCTTCTCATCAATCTTCTTACAAGAGGCCTTGTGCTGTTTACCCTTCTTACAAGCAAGACATGTGTGATCATTCTTGAATGTCTTAGAAGGTAAACCTCTAACTAAATTACCTCTGACCAGCTTATTGATGTTTTTGAAATTTACATGTCCCAGTCTTCTGTGCCATTGATGTGCTTCCTCCATAGATGCTCTTGCAATCAAACATGTTGCTCTTTTAGCAGAATTTACATTCTTTAAGTCTATGTTGTACACATCATTAGTTCTTGGTACTCTCAGCAACACCAAGTTTCTATCTTCTAACTTGAAATCAGGAGAAAGTATAAGACATTCTGTGTCAAAAAATAAAACAGGGTACTTCTTATCACAAATCTGAGAGACTGACAAAAGATTGAATTTGAGCTCCTTCACATATCTAACATCTTCAAAATCAATATTTCCTGCCTTGATAGTTCCTTTGCCAGTTATTCTTCCTCCATCAGGATCATTCCCAAATACAACTTTTCCTCCAAAATAAGCTAATCTGACAAGAGCTCCTTTTTCTCCTGTCATACTACCAGAGCAACCACTGTCTACAATAAGATGATCTTTAAGCTCCTCCTCTGGGTTGCCCTGCATTCACATGAAAAAGGTTAGTTATTTTTAGGAACTCAAGCCACTACTGACTTGTGTTCCCCTTGTGGAGTGACATACTCAAAAATTTTGAGTATGTAATCACCACTGTCTTTGAAAGCATGATCAAGAATTAAGGTTTTTGTTTCCAAAACTGTTGATTTTTCAAGATCACTTGTCCCCTTTTCACCCTTAACTTCTGAAAGTACTGGTTTTTCCCCAACAGTACTTTCTTTCTTAACCCATTTAGTTGTAACTTTAGAAGTTGGGTTCTGTGTCCTAGCATCTTTTCTTGTGTTGTAAGGCTTTCTAGGGTTGTAATGATTGTGCCTCCTAGATCTTACACTTGAGTGTTTGCTAGAAACATTAGGGAACTTTCTATCAGTACTTTGTGAAGGTACTGAGGGTTTGGAGTATGACCTTTTCTGATGAGGGTACCTATAGTCTTTTGAGAAATTACTATGGTTGACCCTATTTGTATAGTTCCAAACTGGTTTGTTATCCCTTGGCTTATTCTCCCTATAACTTGGTTGTGCAGTTCTGGTCTTTGGATATTTACTTAGGTATTCTGAATGATAATCACAGTCTTTAATCAAATGATGAGGACTATAACAAACATAACAGACCTTTGGACCAATATCCCCAAATCCCCTTGCATAAGTGTTTCTAAAATTAGCAGTATTTTGAAAGAATTTTCTTTGAGGTACTGTTGAGTGATCAACAGTATTTTGAAAAGTGTTTGAGGGTACCGCTTGTTTTGAAAACTTGATCTCTTCAACCTTAGGTGCTTCAACAGACTTTTCTAAAGTTTCAGGATTAAATTTACTGTTAAGCTTTTTCCTAAACTCTAGATTATCTACACCATAACAATCAACATCTTTTCTAGGTGGTTGAAAACTACCTGGGGGTGTGGAACTGCATTATAACCCTTTTCTTTCTTAAATTCAGGAGGTGTTGAACTAGGGGATTCCTCATCACTAGAAGTGTTTTCATCTAGACTTATGAACTCTTCATCACTAGTGGAGGTATCAACTATAAGATCCAGTTCCTTGCTCTTAAATGGAATACCTTCATTGCTATTATTATCATAACCTAGGCCTGTCTTAATATTAGATGTTCTTTGCTTTTCAACAAATTGAACATGTGACACACCTGCCTCATTCCATACAACAAGTTTTTCTAACAACTTATCCCTTTCAACAGTCACTTTTTCTAGTTCAGACACCTTGCAACCTTGTTTCCATTCATTTAACTTAACTAGGTAATCCTGTTGTTTATATGTTTCAAGCCATGCTACTTCATTGTTTTCATGTGTAAGAATTTTGGCTTCCATTGACTCTAAATTTAATTGATAACCAGTTATCTCAGCCCTAGCTTTTTGAAATTCATCTCTTTCAGCTACATACTCACTAAGTAACTTTTGATACATATCATTACACTTAGAGCATACCTCAGAGTTAGTGGATGAACTTGGTGAAGCAGCTACCATAGCAAGCTGAACAGGTGCTTCTTCAAACTCCATGCTCCAATCAAAGCTTCCTAACTCATCTCTTGACTCCAAAGCAGCATATCCAGGCTCTTCATCAAATGTTGTGTTCCAGTCTTCCAATGCAACCATTGAATAGGTTACAGGTTCATCATCAAACTCATTGGACCAATCAATCTCTGACAGATTCTCTTGAGCAACCAAAGCTTTTGGTTTTGGTTCAGTAATTGGAATCTCTTTTCTTTCAGGCTTGGGTGGTTCAATCATCTTGTTTGCTTGATACTTTGCAAATTTGCACTCCCTTGCAAAGTAACCAGTCCTTTGACAGTTGATACACTCAATCTTGGATTTGTCAAATGTTATTCCTTGTTTAGCGCTGAAGTTGATGCCTTTTCCTGTCTTGTTCACATACTTCTTGATCCTTGCAGTGAGCATGGCAACTTGCCATCTGATATCAATTTCTTCCAAAGCATCATCATCTATTTGCAATACATCTTCTTGATAGGTGACTGGTAGAGATGCTTGTTGAGCAAAGAATGAACATAGAACATCATCTGAGGTGGGGGTTAATGATTGTGATGAATTGGTGGTGACCATTGTTGTGCATGGAACCTGTGTTTCAGTCACAGTACTTTGAACAGGATAAGCAGTACCTTTGTTAGAAGTACTGCTTCTCTTTTCAGAAGAGACAAAAGCAATGTTCTGTTGTGTGCTTGAACTTGTAGTACCATTCATCCCATGCTCATACACCTTCAGATTATTGTAAAGATCATCAAAGTCCATAGTATCCAGCCCTGATTGTCCTCTGATCATAGTAGCAACTGCATGCCATGCTGATGGCAAACTTCTCAAGAACTTCAAATTAGCATCTTCAACTGAAGCCTCAGCATCATATAGTTCTAACATACTCAGAAGATGTTGGAATCTTTCATAAGCAGAATCAAGACCTTCTCTTTCTCCAACTGTGAAAGTTTCAAATTGTTGCTTCAGCAAATTCCTATGCATCTTCTTGGAAGCATCATTACCTCAAAACTTCTTCTTTATTGCGGCCCATAGTTGTTTGGCATCTTTGGCATCATGAAACTTTAATAGGTGACCATCAGGAATAGCAGAAAGCAATATGTTGAGAGCTTTGTCTTGATTTCTTTTGGTAGCAGCAGGTACAATAGGTTTTGGTGGTGTTGGTTGTCCAGGTACCTCTACTGGTTCATCAATTTGTATGTTACCATTGACAATCACATCCTATAGTGCATGGTCTGTGATGGCAATGTACTGCCTCATCTTCATGGCCCATAGGTTGTACTCTCCCTTCTTAACAATAGGGATTCTAACAGCAGTGATTGAGGGAGCAGGTGCAACATCTGTCGACATCTTGAAGGGTTTGTAGTGAAATCGGTTTAAAGGTTTTAAAGGTTTGTCTTCTTAATCAAAGTTTCCAACACAAGCTCTGATACCACTTGTTGGATCGATATACTCTGACCAAACTACTTTGTAGCTTGTAACGATTTAACAATATTGAGTAAACTCAACACTATTAATATTGAAACACTGTTTTACCTTGTAAAGTATGCGGAATCTACTAACACAAAGCTTAAGAAGAACTTTTATATTAACCAAACTTTGAACCTGCTTTGTTACACAGATTCACTAACAATCCCTAACTATTAACTTTGATCGACTTCTAAACGTATCTAAGATTTGTAAAACTTAAAAAACTTATATCGACTAATACCTCTTAAGGCTCTTTATATAGATAACCTTAAGTCGGTTTACAACATGTAATCTTTGAACGACAAGTCATTATCCCTAACTAATTATAGAATATCGAAAAAAATATTACACATTAATTCTTATCTAATATTACACATCAGTCCTTGTTTCCTTCGAAGTACTTTAAGCATTCTTCAATAACAGCAGTACTTTGACTTTATTCTTCAGCAGTATATTGACTTTATTCTTCATGCAGTAATACTTTGACATCCAGAAGTACTTTGATATTTTATATCCCAACAATACGTGAACCCATCAATTAAAAAAAATCAAATATAAGAATATAAACAACAATGGCGGCACTATATATATCAACGTAAGCCACTTCCCACTAATTAGATTAAAACTTTAAGAAACTTACCTTTTCCCATAACCGAAGAATATAGGCGCATAGATCGTAAAGAAATATGGTTGTTGAAGTTATCCAACAAATATAAAGAAAAAGACAACGAAAAAAAGCTTTAGTGATTCAGATACATAAAAAGCAAACAATTATATTTTTGAGAATAACTAGTTCACTTAAAATTTCTCTACATCTTTTTTTAGCATGTTTAGGATTATTTATTTTCTTTAATTTTTGGATCCCATATCTAACATAATCAACAAACAATTATGTTTTTGAGAATAATTTTTAAAAGAATCAATAAACAATTTAAACACCATTTATTTTCATTTTGAGAATAATATTCAAAAGAATCATGAATAAATTAAAACACCATCAATAACAATTAAAAAAAGCATATACATATATATGCAAACTGCTATTGTTAACGTAAATCAAAAAGGAAAGGAAAACGAGATCTGACTTGGAACGATGATGACTAGATCTGAGCCTAGTAACGCCGACTAAATATGAATCCGGTATGTCGATGATGACTACATCATAAATCTGGTTATATTCGAGTGTTCGACATTTGTGGTGGCTAGGGTTTTATTTGTGATGGAGGCTAGAGAAATATTTTTTTTTTCGATGAATTTAGATGGGAAGAGGAAGAATTTGGCGGCTGAAATTCATGTGATAGAGTCATAGAACGTGATTTGTGGTTTCAAAATTATTTACCAGGTCAAAATTAAATCCCATAAAAAATGGGTAGTTATTGAAAGCCATATTTTTTATATGACTATAATACCCTTTAGTCATTTACAAAGTTTTCCTAATATTTCTTTTAATGACACTAATGGCACATATCATCTTGTCTATTGATCAAATAATCTAACTGTTCAAATGGGGTTCTCGTAGTTCCCGCACTTAACAGAGTTCTGAAAATAAAGATACACTTAATTTATAAATGTAAATTCATAAAATGTTAATTGAAACTTGTTTTTCTAATTTATTTTTCATATCTAACTAGTATATATTATAATTAGTATATTAGACTTGAAAATTTAATGATGATACGTAAAAAAATTTTAAATTAATAAATTATTAATTTATAGATATAATAATATCTCGCAAAATTAATAAAATGTCTCGGTCTCAACATCATTAATTTATATAGGTTTTACTGTACCCAAATAAACATTTTTTTTTCTTGTATAAAGTTTAAGGCCTACTGTTTGAAAAGTTTATACAAAAGCTCAAGTTTTTAATATTTATTTAGTTGTATAAAACCTTTTCATGATGATTATAAATTGTTTATATAAGAAACGGTCTACACTTTAATTAATATAATCATATTACAAAAATCAATAATAAATTAACAGAAATAAAATGACAGAAAATTAATCACATAAAGCAAGGAGTAGAAGCAAAAGACAGAAACTATATAACGATAAGTAAATAAAAGCAGTAAAAGGTCGGAACGAAGCTCGTATTAAACACGATTCCTTTAAAAAAAAATCGCCGTCTGTTTCCTAGGATACAATGTCCAAAGCTGTTGTACAGCCGGACTAGACAACTTGCCTGAAAGATTATGGAAAACTTGTGAGTTTCTGATCGACTACTGAAAACCGTGTGTAATGGAGATGCATTTCTGGATGTCCCAACTTAACGAGAATATGGTTTAATTTATAGCCTAAACCATCTTTTAAAAATTAACCCGAATCTGCAGCAAAAATATATGCACATAGGCAAGGTTTCGGAGCTGCATTCGTGTCCGCAAGTCGCACGGGCTCACATCAGCTCAGAAGCTTTGAACTCGTTTTGGCTAAGAAATCCCAACATCTGCACCCTCTACGCGAGCGAACGTAGGTGTGGGAGTAAAATCCAACGAAAAGAATTTGATTGCCAATACCAAGATTCCATTATAAACAAGGTTTCACTTCATGTTTTGGGCGATGTCGGATGCAACATTTTTTCTCATATATTGTGTTTCACCTGCCTCACTTTGAAACACGATATCTCATTCATATTAACTCCATTTTAGACATACTTTAGCTCGTTGCGAAGCATTATTAAGAAGAACGAAAAGCTATCAAGAAATATAAATATATATAACATATAAATATAGTAAATAGATAAATATATTAAATAGTGTCCAAAAAGTTGCAAAAACTCATTTTGCAAACTCATAGGCATGTTTTGGTAGCTATTAGTCTCGATTTTAGGTGTATCATGATTTTAGAACTTACGCATGTTTCTAGTTTCAGCTTTCAAGTGGCTATCTTTCATCCCTATAATCGTAATGTTGCAATATTGTGGTCTCAATGTCTCATTGGGATCCATTTCAATATATTCTCAGAGTTAATGTAAAATGTATATTTCATGTAAAATGTAATCTATATTTCATAGTATAAAGCTAGCTATTATTACTGCTTCGTATACCAGTTTCATTACGCTTTTGTTTTTTATACATGGTCATACAATTTTAGATCTTGATCTTATTACTAGTCCAGTTGGTATAACATCATTTTGGATATAGAATAATAGAAACAGATGTGGGAGATACATTTAAAAAAATCTTATAACAGTTTTACCGAATAATTTAATTTTTGTCTAAATAAATTTGAAGAATATAACAACATAAAACTTGTTGAATATGAACTTAAATCACAAATAAACTTAGTTAGCTTACGAAATTCAAGTTTACTGCCATACACCTTTTAACAAATCAAAATGTGTATTCCAAAAAGAGGGATGTTGCATCCAAAAATGTTTTACAAAAGATTTTTTCATATAAAGATATGTCATGCATTTATAAGAAAATGTGGATTTAAAAGTACAAGAGAGAATTGATTAAAATAATTTTTATTTGTTACAATTCATTTTGTGAAAATTAATTTGTAAATTTTTTGTGAATGTATCATTTCCCCAAAGAAAACCTACATGTTGATAAATCTATCAAATAAAAGTTAAAACCTTTTTTTTTTCTTTCTTTTTTTTTTCACGATATGCTATGTTTCTTTTGGTGATGTTATCAGTCAAATCGATGGGAGAGGTACACCGATGTCTTTTTTTCTTTGCGACTTTCGATGAGGTATTGAAATGATCTTTGACTTTGATTAAATGACACATAAAATGTTAGGCTTCTCACAGTGACAACCCATATTGCATCATCTTTTCGGTTGCCACCTCAGCTTTCTCTTTCTTCAACTCATATTCATCTCTCTCATCACAGTGGCAACTCATATTGCATCATTTTTTATTTATTTTTTATTTAAAAAAAAAAACATTATTTAACACAAACACAAATTTTATTAATAAAACGTAAATATTACATAAACGATACGACACAAAATAAAAACCATTACAACTAAATAAAAAACTTAAACAACTAAAAATTAAACACGCGAACACTTATTTAAAAACTAGTAATTTAGGTTGTGGCGTTCCTTGATTTCCGCTTTAATTCGCATAAGTTCCTCTCGTTATCGTTCGGGCAAATTTGGGTCGATAGCCGAGTTGTAGAAAATCAATTCTTGATCCCGTTTGGTATTTCTCAAGAGTTCCTTTTGTGTATATTCCAATTTTTTTTCTTTGATCGCTAGCTCTCGTTCCTTGATTTGTCTCCACGACTCATCACGCTCTTTACCTTTTTCCTTCTTTGACGGTCTTGATTTCCACAAATCCGCTATTAGCCCACTCATGAATGATTTTGATGTTTCATGAAAGGAGGAGGTGGATGATTTCCTCCTTGCTTTGTCACGACCTTGTGGTCGTGATTCTCTAGCATCATCCTCCGTTTCATCCTCGTCATCATCCAAGTCTTGAAAATTCGAAGGGCCTTGTGTTGACCCCGACGTAGTTGTTGAACCCTTCACTTTCTTTCGAACGCCCGATTGAAAAAGGGGTATCTCTTCCTTCCAGGTATCATGCCCCCTCAAAACTTTCCAACACTCCACCATAGTGAAATCTTGACCGTAACGTGCACGATACTCCAAAAGAGCTTTGGACAAATCGTCAAGGTCATTCTCACCACTTCCATGTGTCCCCTTGACATTATCAACAATAGCACCAAAATTCGCAACTTGACAACGAATTCTAGTCTTTCATTTGGAAATGATCGAATTCATTGTCCGGTCTGAACCAGTTTCTTTCAAAAAATAGGCTACCACTTTCTCCCAAAATTTGTGTCGATTCATAGTGTTTCCTTTTTTTGCATTTTCAGAAACAAAGATGAAAGCTTTACAAAGAACGACTTCTTCTTTGCTAGACCATGGTTCAATTTTTTTGGCCGGTTCGGGTTCTTTCGCTTTGGCTTTGCCTTTCGCCTTTGTAGCACGTCGCGAAGGCTTCTTTTGCTTGACGGGTGATGTCGCTTCGATTTCGTCAGACTCATCGTCATCAACGGGCAAAGAACCGTGAAAAGAACCGTGGTAGGAACCGTGACCCGAACCTTGCCCCATCGAAACATCTTGACTCGGTTGGTCTTGGCTTGGATAGTGTTGGGTCGAATAGCCATAGTTATGAAATTTTGCCCAATCATCCAAATTCATATCAAGATTAGTAGACCGAATCGGAGAATGTTCTTGATACGGTTGGGAACAATGCAAAAAATCCATGCTAGGACGATAGGACGCCTCACTTGGTTCTTCGTGATAATTAACACGTTGTGGTGGGACAAAATGACGATGAACGGAAAATAAGTTTTCTCTTTGATTGACTTGTGGTAATTGTGTTGGATATTCAAAAGATTGCGGACGAAAGCGTATGTTCCCTTGTTGTGGTGGTGTTATGCCGGTTAGTTCAAAGGTGTTTTGCGGAGAGAAATTTATGTCTTGTGCATTTTGGGTTAGTCGGGATCGTCGGTTTTTTTATTGTGGAGTGTTTTTCTTTGACATTGTATGTTTTTTGGTGTGAATTTGGATGAATTGTTTTTGAAATTGTGTGTTTGAAAGTGGGTTTGATGTGGGTATTTTGTTAGGTCACCATTTTGTAAACACAAGTATAATAACAATAGAAATGAGATGAGAAAGGAGATTTGGGTGATTATATGAATAAGAGAAATATAAGTGCAAGAGTTTCCCTAAGAAATCAAATAACCAACCAAGTTTACAAATGACCTAAGGCTTCTATATATAGGGAAGGAGCTAGGGCAACACTCCCTCTCCTTCCTTTCATCATTTCGTGGGCTTTGAGGCCCATGGGTTTCATACCTTAAGCCTAGTAAACATAATACATTTAGTAAATGAAAGTAAATAATAGTTAAGCAACCTAACATTATTACAAATGACCGAGACTTGATAAAATAGTGAAAACTATGATCCCAACAATCTCCCCCTAAGGGTCGGTCATCATGGTTGCTTGACGTCTTCATCTTTGTCGTTGACTTGTGACATGTTAAACTCTAGACGTCTTCAAAAATGGTTTGAATGATAATGAATGTACTTTGCTCTATGTCTTTGTTCTTTGGTAATGATGTAGTGATCGTGTTATGAAGTAATCTGCCGTTCGTCACTCCTGCGTCTGTGGTGGTTGTCCACCATTCCAACATACTCACACATCTTTGGACTTAGACTTTCACGTACAAGAAGTTCCTTTTCATACATTGAGATCTTTGTCTTTATACTTTGTAGATTCTTCTTATTGGCGTAGAATCTTTCTTGGAACTTTGTGTTGCTAAGATCTTTGGGGGAGCTATCATTTGCTTCAAGATGTATGTATGAGCATATTGGAATCTACAATCATGGAAGTGAGGTACCTGCGAGTAAACAGTTAGCAATAAATAACCGGTACTTACAGATAAGGAATTAGAGCTCATCAACAGCATATTGTGAAGACTCCTTCTAATCCTTATCCAGGCCGTTCCCATATCAGATACTCTCGAAGGAGCTTACTAGACCTACTAAGTAGCTCAATGACTAGGTGAGTCGCTGGGGATCACTCCACGACTGTAGACCGTAATGGAACCACCGCAAACACTAAGCGTAATCCTTGTGAGGTTACCGAAGTGACCTGCTGTCAGAGCTGTTTGATGTTGACCCTGGCAGGATTTCCGTTCAATCATTGAGAAATACTTACGTAATTCTCTCATAAACGTTCTCGGCAGATTGCTAAGATCTGCGAAGGACTCGATAGTTTACAACTGATGCCCATTGATGTAGAACACCAGTTGTAGAAATACTAAGTGTTCCTAAGAGATCTTTAGATGTATCTCAAGGCTCTAGACTCTATAAGTGCACACCTAGGTTTCCTATGCGGAGACTAGGGAGGGGTCTCCTGCTTCAATATCAACCGTCTCTAAGAGATAGGTCGATAGATTACGCTGGTTCCCCGTGAGAATGAAACAAGTCCTTTTAAGAGAACTTGAGTGGTTAAGAAGGTTTAGTGCATTGCGTCACTGGGTCCATGACGACTTTGTCTTCAATACCGGTGTTGTCTTTTGCAACAACCAGTAGCATACGTATTGAACCCGGTGTCTGCCCTAAGGTTGAACATATGGAGGGCTATTTCTTTTCACCCTTTTCTTTACTTTTCTTTTTAATTCTTCAACTCCTTCTTTCCCTTTCATTCTTTTCTCCTTTTTCGTATCATACCTAAGGACTTCTAATTCTAACTATGGGAGATGTCCTTGGGTAGATCCCTCCGGCTCTGGCGGATCATAGGACGGATATTCCTATCTTAATCACCTTATAACTCCGACAGTAGCCAAGAAACCTTTGATTGAAAAATCTCTCAAAGTGTTTGTGATAATCAAATATTTTGGTTAACACTTTGAGAGTTTTTGTATACACTTTTGAAGGGCTCCCCCTTCACATGTGCTCATAAGTATTTAATAAATCTGCACATGCGGGAGGAGCAAGCATTTTGAATTGATCCACTTTCCGTGAACAAGACCGATTCGAGACACGCTTACATCACTAGTTAGACTAGCTTGAAGTTATTACCCGGCCTGGTAAAGTTCACAGAAAGTTTCTCGAGACGGTACATTTCTACTAAGACATATCCTTTTCGAGACACGCTTACGTGGTTAGTTAAAGAGATACATTGTCAGCTTTTAGGTGATAACTAGCTCTAGTAACTAACTTGATGTTATTACCCATCGAGGATAAGTCTTTTCGATATTACTAACTTTTATTGTCTCGTCAATTCCTGGGTCAATACTGAGTCTAGCTCGCACATGATACAACTTTTAAGCTTTGACTTCGTATATTTTAATCACTTTTTCATTTTCTCCCCCTCAAAAATAGCATATAAAATGATGTTTTTTGACCATCTTTTAGATTAAAATATGCCTTTTGAGTCTTACGGGGAGATTCACCAAGAACTTTTGATTTAGAGCAAAGTGTTTTGTTTTGACAAGTGCTCCCCCTCAACAAGTGATTAGGTCTTATTGAGGTGAAATACTTGTCCTTTTGAGCAGAATTATGAAAAAATCATAAATGTTTGATTAATTCTACTCAAAAGTAAGAAGCCTTCGCTCCTTATTATAGGATTGAGGCACTGAAGCATACCTCAGGGTCCTTTCTTTACAAGTACGGGTTGTGCACTGTAATGCGTACACAAGCCATAATGAAAATAATTCAATCAAATGAAACAATTGATATTGAAAAGAATAACCAAATGTACCAAGTTAATCTTCGTCAGGAAGTGGAGCATCAAAGTCAGTGAACTTGGGTTCTGGTCTTTCGAAGAGTCTGACAGGAAACGATGGTCTGGCACCGATATAGCTTTCCAGTCGTCTGATCTGTTCCCGTCGAAATAACCTTTCTTCAATCTTTAAAACAAAGTTACGAACTTGTCTTCTTGTGCTGGATTTCCATCTAGGTTGTTCCCCCTTAGCTATCTTTCGGCGATCATCATTCAACCTTTTGACAAGCCCATCACGAACAGATTTGAGTGTAACATCACAGAATTTGTGTACCTCATCGAACCTCATGAGACTTTGTAGCTTTTTGCTGTTGATGTAGGTGAAACCAAAAGGATCTTGGTTGAGAGTAAACTGTGACGTTTTATAGATTCCATCAAATGTGAATTGCGGCTTTGTCAAATTGATCTTCTGTTGGTAACTTTCCACTCCAAGCTGAAGATCTTCTACTCTTTCTTGAACTATCAATCGTCGGATGTAAAGAAGTAGTGATGCCATGAAGTTGTACTGTACATCTCTATCGAATCCACGCATTCTTCCTTAAACCTTTTCGAGATACATGTCTTCGATGTCATTGAGATTAAGGTCTGGAAAGTCTGCTTCGGAGAACTTGTACTTCTTTTCATCTTGTCGTTTAACAACAATTTCACGCATGAATATGTAGTTAAACCGTTGCGACTCTTGAATCTCCAAGATAGCGATGATCTTAGACTTTTGCTTCACATTTTCCAATGATTTCTCTCCTAATCTGCTGGTATAACCGAGACGACGACGTTCTGGCCAGTGTTGAATTCCGTGTAGAGCATCTCTGTCGTAAGCTACGATGGAGTTGCTGAAAATACGAGTGGTCTCTTCAATGGCAGGAATTTCGTATCTTGCGGCAGGTATTGAGATTGTGAGTGAGGAAGCATATTTCTTCTTGGATGTCTCCTGGGTGAGCTGGATGTTACGAAGATCTTTGTTGAAGAATAAGCTGTAAGGTATCTTAGGTTTGTCTGGAAATCCTTTCAAAGGTAATGGTTTGGTCCAGTCAGTGAAGTAAGGTTTTTCATGATTTTTGGAACTGAGATCGATATTCACTTCAGGATTTAGCCAGTCAAAGTCGGCAGACATTGCACTAGCTATATTCTGCATATGATATTCGTATTCCACTTCGTTTCCAGATCTTTTCTTGAGAAATTCTTGTGCATCCATATTGATTCTTCTAAGCTCCGTCTTTGTAAGTTTGTTGATCTGAAGATCCTTCATTATGACTTGGGTGAACTGTAGAGTGTTACCAGGAAGGGGTTCTTCTTCTTCGAGAGGAGGTTGAGCTTGAACCATTTCTGTCAACCAGTCATTCTGAGGAGTATCATCATTGTCGAGCCATGAATGACGTCTTTTCTTCTTTGATTTCTTTGATTTAGATGTAGCATCTTTGTCTTTAGCTTTGGATGGTGACGATGGTCCAGCATGAGAATCAGGAATAGGTGAAGCACGGTAATCGGTGTCAGGTTGACCCTGGTAGTCATTAGTAGGTTCCATGAATGTTTCTTCTTCTTCAGCTTTACCTTGGCTGGTAGCTGAGGGGTGTTGTTGATTTCCAGGAGGAGTGGAGTCCTTTTGTGGTTATAGAGAAGATGAAGGACCGGTTCCAGACTTAGGTTTCTTGCCTTTTGAGTTTGGGTCAGGGTCGTCATCTTTTCTTGACCTTTTCAGGGTTCCAGCTGCTTCTTTGCATGACTCTTTGGATATGTAAGCCACCATTGCATCATAAAGTGCTTTTTATTCAGCAGTCTGTGTGGTTTTGGAGGCAACATTGTCGAAGAGTTTGGCAAGCATTTCATTGAAGGATAATTCAGGGACGGTTGGAGCAACAGTAGAAGCTTTTGCAGTGTGAAGCGTGAATGGTGTAGTTGACAACATTTTTCTAGTGACACTTCTGATTCTGTGATCCAAGTTGTCCTTGATTGGTTCAAGAAGGTTTGCTACTTGAGGAGAAACTATCTCAACTAGATTTTCAGTGAGAAAGTCTTGTGTGACCGTCTTAATAAATACTGTGTAATCAGAGTTCAAGAACTTATTGATCAACTGCTTTGACTCCTGAAAGTCTTCAACTTGCTTGGTAAGACCGGTAACCATGTTGGTTAGTTTGTTGACTTGCTCCTGAAGATCAACTGGTTGTTTCGGTTCATTGATTGAATGCTGTTTTGATGCGGTTTCTGAAGGTGTGGGAGATGAATGCTCAGGTGATGATTCGGACGATGACTCGTTGTGAGAGTTTGAAGAAGAAGCAGGAGGAGTCGGATCCTTTGGTGGAGAGTCTTGGGGAGGTGGAGGTTGGGCTGAGGAAGTCTGCTGAGAAGATGACTTAAGAAATATGTTGGTGTCGAACTTGTTCTTCTCTTCATTTTCTTTTCTACGACGTTCCTCTGCTTCCTCTGCTTCTCGTGCAAGAAACTCTGGAGTAATGAGGTATTCATGTTCCTGATCCGTAGCTATGTTCTCTTGTCCGCCAACATTCTCCTCCACATTAGCAGTCTCTGTCATATTGACATTTCCAGTTTTGTCTGTATCTTTAACGGTGTCATCAGGCTGTGGAGCTGATTCTAACGTTGTGGACACAACGGGAGGAATCATGCTGCTTGTAGCTCCTTCATGTTCCGACTGATCGATAGGTGGTGGAGTTGAAGGTTGAGACATGAGTCGGCTTTCGAGAGTTGCTTTCCTTTGTTCTTTTCGAAGTCGCTTTTCTTCAGCTCGAGTGTCGACAGCTATGCTCTTCACTTTACGTTTATCGACCAAAGGTTCAACGATTGGTTCGTCTTCATCATCATCATTTGGCTCATGAATAGTGATCCCTTTTCTTTTCCTTGTCTCTTCTTCATAAGTTTCAAGACTTTGTTGTATGGCGATCTCTGTTGCAGGAAATCCTTCATCAGGTGCTCTTATTCTCAGTTCATAGTCTGGTTCGTCTTCTTCAGATTCCGTGTCGAACTCTGATTCGCTGTCAGAAGGTGGAGGTGTAGGTTCATCCTGAAGGATGTACGCAGGAGTTACCTTCTGCTTTGGCTTGGTTGCTGGTTTGGGTTTGGATGTAGGTTTAGGTTTGGTGGAAGTATTTGGTTTAGTAGATGGTTTTGTCTTTGGAGCAGCCTTAGACTTAGTCTGAAGTGAGCCAGTGGTGCTTGTAGTACTTCCAGACTTTACACCTCCTTTGCTTCGAGTCTGTATAGTGGCTTCTTCCTGTAACCCTTTGTAAGCATTATCATACAGCTTGTAGTTCAGACTTTTCTTGATTTTGTCATTAAGAAGGTATTCGGGAAGCCTCATTCCTTTGATCTTGGTAGAGGAAGTGGTCGTCTTGATGAATGAGGTGGTGAAATCATCCTCGAAGAGGTGTTTCGGCTCATTAGGATCTGCCATCCTCTTGATGAATTCTGGAGTGTCTTTGCAGAGATGTTCTATGAGAAGCTTGGTGAATCTTGTGAATGGTATCATAGTCTTCACACGATCGGTTTGAATGCTGTAGACTATATCATTCATGATTGGTACTGCAAAGTCAATAGGTGTCAAAGTCACCATTCCCCAAAACGTTTGCAAGTGTTCAAGCCTAGGATGTTCATGACCACTCTTTCTTCCTGATATCGATCTTTCAACCAACATACAGAATGTTCTCCAAGGCTGAGGGATATTCTTGGCATTGAATCGGGAATGTTTGACTAGAGGTACGTTGTCATCAACATCATATCCCAATTCAACAAAGAAGTCAAGAAGGTCCAGTTCAGGCAGTATTGGAGCGAATTCGTTGTCAGCTTGAGGCAGGTGAAGGACTGTACGAAGAACGTCGTGATTAACATTGTAGACTTGGCGATCCAGCGTAACAGTAAAAGATTCATCATCCAAGTTAGCCTTAGCCGTAAGCCAGAACTGATGAAGGTAGAACAGAGGAACTGAAGTAGAACAGATGAGCAGATGTTTGCATGGATGTGCAAGTAGAATTTCTTTGACAATCATGCACGAGTTCTCTGTAATTCTCAATTTGTCGAAATCAACTCGTGGATTGTTATTACCAATATCAACATTGTAGTTGGCGGGAATGATGTCATCCATGGTGAGTAGTGGTTGACTTTGTTCAGTGACGTTCTCGTTGTGTTCAGCCATGTTAATCTGAAAAGCATCATCATAAACCAAACATCTAGATTTGTTACTTGTTAGCAATGATTTGAGTTTGTTTTGTAGATAAATACTTAAATCAGTTAAGCACGAATGATAAATTTGTAGTGTGTGATGTGACGAATTATGAACATTTATATGGCATTGATCATTTAGAATCACGAAATCAATCATACAATGCAAAGTCTTATATCTAAGCATAATTGATATTCACTATTCATTATTACATCACATTATACAACAACTAAGAATCACAACAAAGTCACATGTATTCAAAATGACAAGGCCATTATGAGATTTCGAAAAAAAATATAAAACACTCTTATCGCAAACATGTTTTAAGAAAGAATCTCGAAAAATGTTACTAAGTATGTTTTCGATAAATATTTTATCGAGAATATGCTTATTTGTAAGATTTTCGAGATCATTCCTTATACATGATTGCGAAAGATTTCATGTTTTCGAAAAAATCAATACTCGATAAAAATTTTCGCAATCATACTATGACCAAGTGTTTTCGAAATCTATGTTCAAAGAGTATTTGCGAAAATAATATTTTCGAAAAAAACTGAGTTTTGAACAAAAATTATCGAAATCATGAGTCAGAGAATAATTTCGAAAAGTTTCACTAAGATTGCGAAAAAATTGAGTTCTCGAAAAAATTCTTATACAAGAATCATTCGAATTTGAAGTCTATCGTACGTTTCTTTTGCGATAATATGATCCAATGATTCAGGCCTGTCATAAAGATTAATAAACACCAATTAGACATAACCAATATGCACGTTATCTAAGATCTCGATAATTATCAAGAACAAGTTCTCGATAATATTTCAAATTTGAGTCTAATGAGTATCATTGGTTCTAGCATATCACAAACACATGTAAGAAGCACATTATGACAGCATACAACACATTTAGACTCAGATAGATAGAAATTAACTATGAACGAGGCATACAAGTTTATCGAGAACCAAGCACCAATGGTGTAGATCAACAATCAATCTAACATGTTTACTTGTGACCATAGAATCAAAATATCTCAAATCGAACCAAAACCCTAGATTTCTAAATTGATATAAACATGAAGGAAAGCATGATAAAGTGATGTGGTTAGGTTAGAAACAAGTATTATAACAAAACCCAATCAAGAATCAAACTCCTAAGCATGATTATAGCCTTCTTCGAAATCGCAAAACCCTAGTTCTCGAAATCGGTTTTCCAAGAAATTTAGCCGTTGGATTTACAATTAAACGAAAACCTATGTTTGTAATACCCTAAAGATTACTAAGGAACTTACAGATTGAAGATCACAAGCACGGATTACTCTAATGAATTGTAGCCGTAGGTTTCAATTATGGAGGGTTTAAGGTTGTCTGATTTTCGAAAAAATGAAAAATGGGTGTTTGTTTTGGTTATATTGAAAGATCTTATGATTAATGACACTTTTTACCCCTTAACTTTTAATATTACATGGTGATTCCTAAAGTTAAATGACAAATGAGTGAAAAACAAAGATATACTCCTAACCGCCATTGTAAGTGAAACCTTAAATGAGATGAGACAAGGGAATGAGCTTTATACTTCCACATTATGCGAAGAACCGCATCATATAGAAAATATGCAAGTATATCAATTTGAGAAAAAATGTGAAGCATTTTGAGCTTATCTCCCCCTCAACATTTGTAAAAAAATATAGAAAAAAATGACACGATGTTGAAGAGAAGTGATATACTTACTTTTTTTTTTTTTTTTTTTTTTTAAGTGCAATAAAAAATGAAAAATCTTTTTGTGTTTTGATTGGTTTATATTTAAGAAAAATATTAACAAATATAGTTTTGATGTTTGACGATCAATTGTGTTTTAAAAACTTTTCCAGATCCTCTGGAGTCAAACATCGCATACCAATTTGGTGAACTAGACTAGCAAACCTTGATGGTGCTAAGGATTTGGTAAGTAAGTCCGCCAATTGGTACTCAGTCCCAACAAAATAAAGTTCAACAGTACCCTTTTCCACATGCTCTTTGATGAAGTGATATCGGAGATCGATGTGTTTGGATTTGCAATGATGTACTGTGTTGCAGGAGATAGCAATTGCACTTTTGAAATCACAGTAGATAGGAATCTTGTTGAATAGGTAGCCATAATCCTTAAGTTATGATCTCATCCAGATGACTTGAGCACAACAAGCGGACATGGCTACATATTCAGATTCTGTTGACGACAGTGATGTGCAGTCCTGCTTCTTTGATTGCCATGACACAAGTTTATCTCCGAGAAATTGTAATCCACCAGATGTACTTTTGCGTGTGTCTAAACATCCTGCATGGTCAGCATCTGAAAAAGCAATTAGTTCAAAACCAGAATCCTTCGGATACCAGATTCCCAAGTTAATGGTTCCCTTTATGTATCGAAGGATTCTTTTGACCTCGCTGAGGTGTTTTTCAGTTGGTTTAGACTGATAGCGAGAGCACATATAGACAACAAATACTATATCAGGTCTACTAGCTGTGAGATACATGAGGGACCCAATCATACTTCGGTATTTGGTAGGGTCAACTGGAATCCCATGTAAATCAGCATCTAGTTTTGTGGTATAGCCCACTGGTGTATTATAAGTATCACAAGACATCATTCCATGTTTCTTTAAAATTTCAAGAGCATATTTGGACTGATTTATAAAAATTCCACGGGGTGATTGATGAACTTGTAGTCCTAGAAAGAACGAAAGTTCACCCATCATGGACATTTCAAAATTATCTTTCATTAATTCTGCAAAATCATTAGAGTAACTTCTTTTTGTTGAGGCAAAAATAATGTCATCGACATATATTTGAACAACAAGTAAGTCCTCCCCGTAGGTTTTTGTAAATAGTGTTGGATCCACCGATCCTTTAGAAAATTTATTGGCCAGCAAGAAAGTGGACAGCTTGTCATACCACGCTCGTGGGGCTTGCTTAAGTCCGTAGAGTGCCTTTTTGAGTCGGTAAACGTGATTAGGACGCTCAGGATCAACGAAGCCGCCTGGTTGGCTCACATACACTTCTTCACGGAGTTCTCCATTAAGAAATGCGGTTTTTACATCCATTTGGTAAACGACCATGTTCCTGTGTGCAGCATAGGCTAAGAAGATCCGAACAGCTTCATGTCTAGCCACTGGAGCAAAGGATTCAGCAAAAGCAAGTCCTTCTAGTTGGGAGTATCCTTTCGCTACCAGACGTGATTTGTTACGTATGACTGTTCCTTCTGCATCAAGCCTATTCTTCCAGATCCATTTTAACCCGATGACGAAGACTCCGTCAGGTCTTTCAACTAATTCCCAGACTTCTAATCTTATGAATTGCTGAAATTCCTCTTGCATAGATTCAATCAAGTTGTCATAAGTCATTGCTTCTTTAATGTTCTTAGGTTCTTCGTGACAAACTGTGAGTGCATAGATACAAGTTTCTCCATCAGTGTGAAGTCGTTGTCTTGTCATGACAGGTGCGTCTGGATGGCCAATAATATGAACTAGTGGATGGTCTCGAGTCCATTTGTGTGTTGAAGGGTGCAGTTGATAAGTATCTCGCATGTTAGCAGGATCCAAATTGCGTGTTGACGACTCAGCTATATCAGGAACTGTAGGAGCCGGTGCAAACGGGTTAAAGAACGCATCAGGATCATGCTCTGCGGGTTGTGGAACTGATTGTGGTGTTGGATCTTCAGCTGGATGGTGGGAAGTAGAACCAGTTTGTTCAGCTGTAGATGGTGATACAATTGGAGGACCGTCTCTAGCAACACTTGTAGTTGTTTGTTGAGGTGAGTCTGGTACTGGAATGTTGTCAAGTTGAGCAGCGGAATTAGGTGAGACCTCAGTAGGACGGTATTCAATTGTGTCATCAAATAGTGGAGCAAACAAGGTTTCTAGTTCTTTGCGGTTGAGTGGCAATGGTTCAGCCGAAGATTCCGGAGAGTTAAGACGGTTGAATTCGGGTCCTAAGCTGTGTTGCTCAGAAGCCATTTGTGTGAGTTCATCAAAATTAGCGTGAATGGTTTCTTGAATTTCTCTTGTACGACGATTCCATATCCGAAAACCTTTGGAATTTTCACAGTATCCAACGAACACTCCGATGTCAGCCTTTGCTTTAAGTTTACCTAAATCATCACAATCATTTTTCGGATAACAAAGTGCTCCAAATACATGAAAGTAATCGATATTCGGTTTTCTTTTGTGAACAATTTGATAAGGTGTTTTACGATGGCGTTTTGTTATCATGCAACGGTTTTGGGTATAACATGCGGTTGAAACAACTTCTGCCCACAAGTAATCTGGTAATTGAGCATTAATCAACATAGTTCTAGCAGCTTCCACTAACGTCCTGTTGCGTCTTTCAACAACTCCATTCTGTTCTGGGCTTCTAGGAATAGATGTTTGATGTTCAATTCCCACTTTCTCATAATATGACCTAAGTGTCTGATTCTTGAATTCAGTTCCATTGTCAGTTCTGACCATTCGTACCGTGTTGCGTAACTGAACTTGAATTTTTGTGAGAAAGGTAATGATCATGGAAGGAGCCTGATCTTTACTTCGTAAGAAGTAGACCCAAGTCCATCTTGAATAATCATCCACAATTACAAGAATGTAGCGTTTACCGTTGATACTTTGAACACGCATCGGTCCACACAAATCCATGTGTAGCAATTGTAAAACATGATTCGTACTGTGCTCAGGTTTTGAAGGAAAATGAGCCCGAGTACTTTTTCCTTGTTCACAGGCAGAACATAAGTGATCTTTGGTAAAACGGAATCTTGGAAATCCATCAACAAGTTTGTAACGAGCAAGGTCAGTCATTGTTTTGAAATTCAAGTGCGAAAGACGTTTGTGCCATAACCAAGATTTAGTTGATTCTGCTTTGGAGAGAAGACATATCGGAGAAGTAGCGATCATATCTGACATTGATATTGTATAAAGGTTAGAACCACGTGAGCCAGACATTAGATCGTTTCCTTGTAAGTCACGAACGAAACAGGTTTTCTCATGAAATGCGACTTCTAGATCCCCATCACAAAACTGACCAACAGAGAAAAGGTTGTGTCCATGGCCTTCCACATAATAAACACGACTAATTTCAATGTTCCCACTGACATAGTCACCATATCCCATGATTAAAGCGTAATGATCATTCCCGAATCTGACAGTACCAATGAACTTTGAGACAAAGTTTTGCAACAGTTTGAGATTGCCTGTCATATGTCGGGTGCATCCGCTATCAACAATCCAGAGAACAATCTGTACCACCTGCATCACAAGAAGAAGACACGGATGGAACAGAAGTAAGGGTGGAACCCAAAGAAGACTTTCCTAAATTAGACTTAGAGGCAGTTGTGGGCCTAGAAGGAATGCGTGTCCTACGTTTCTTATGAAGATTGAGAAGAGAATTAGCTAAACATTTTGTATGATCACCAGAGGATACGCTTTTACGACAAAACACACAAGATGCATTAATATTCAAAACATTCAAAGGTTCATCATTCGTTACATTTAGATTTTGATTACAATTTTCCAGATTAGAATCTAAATCTGATGCAACATGAGTTTTATTCAAATTCCTAAGTTGATCTTCTACTTCTTGAGCTTCTAGTGATCCTCTTTTACGTTGCCAGAGCCTATTCTTCCTTTTACTTTTACGCTTGGGTCTGCTAACGCTATTAGTGGAGACTAGTCCTGTAGAAGTGGAGTTATCAACATTAGTGGTTTGAACAATATTTCCTTTAGTAGTTTTGTCTAATTGATACAATCCTGGTGCTATCACCGTGGTGTCAACCATTTTTCCCTTTTGAAGTAGCTTAATTTTCTCTTTCAAATCGATGATGATGTGATTTTTGTCCTGAATTTCAGACTCAAGTAAACCATTGCAATATCTGGTGTCATCGCGGTTTTGTTGCCAGTCGGTGTTTTAAATTTTTAAATCCGCAATTTCTTTCTCGTATTTGAGACACAGACTTTTGAAAGACTCATTGTTTTTGCAGAGTTGACAAGAGTTTGAAATATTTTGATTTTGAAGTTTCAATTCCCTTTCAAGACTTTGAGCTTGACACCATTCAATCCTTTGTTTGAGTAGACAAATTTCTTTTGAAAACTGTTTTGTCACATCATTATTTGTAATTCTCAACTTATCATTTTCCTGTTTGAGTGTCTCAATTTCCGTATTCAACAAGTTATTCTCAACAAAAAGATCATCCATAAGCATAGAAGTACCAGATTTATAGAGATTATTCATGATAACAGACAAAATATCAGCATTGAGAACTTGTTTCAAGAGTCGATCAGCATCATTTTTTAAAATTCAATTTATTTGCTTTTGAACCAAAATCTCATTTTCAGTAGAGTTGAAAATGTTTATCATATTTTTGACCTCGTTTTGAAGTTCCTGATCCCAACGTGTAGCACAGAGACGGAGGTGTTTGACAATTGGCAACATTTGATTTTGAAAAATGTCTCTCTTTTCTCGCTCGTAAGCGGACTGAAAAGTTTCAACTTTTATTTCAGAATTGCGTGCAATTGTTTCCTCCAAAATTTCGATGTCTTCCATAAAAGTTTTATAATAATTTAAGACACGACAACTTTTTGGTAAAGGTGTAAGTTCACCGGATGATGGTAAAGGACCATTTATTTGTGCTACAGTTTAGACAGGGGCCGCATTAGAGGATGAAATATATGACTCTTCGACAAACCATGATTTCTCAGATAATTCCTTTTGAGTAACAAAAGATTTAGAAATGTGAGGAGCTTTTGAATAATCATATGGTGTCCAATATTGAACGTAACTCATTTTAGATCGACTCTCGTCTTCAAGTTCTTCTTCTTCTTCAGTATCAAAAACAACAGCACGCACAATCGTATTATCAAGCATATAGTCCATACTGTAAATTTTTAGAATATCTTTGAATGCCGTGTGAAGAAACATTGAATTGTAATCGCCAAGTGCAAATCCTTTATCGGGTCTCGGTTTTAAAGTAAATTTCTGAATTGTTGTGACAGAATTCCCGTGTTTGTAAACAATGTTACGAAATTCTTTGAGTTGTTTTTCAAGATCAACAATATCACCGAGTAAGTCATCTATATACTTCCTTTTTCGTATTTTATGTTCACAAAAATCCTTTTTACAACTTGACAATTCTGTTTCTGTTTTTGAAAGTACTGTTTGAAGACGTTCAACTTGCATTTTCAATTCACACTTTTCACTTTCGAGTTTCGAAATCAACTTTCCGTTTGACTAAATTAAATCTTGCATTTTGCATTGAAGATCTTGTTCTTTGTTGTAAGAATCTTGAAAAGCTTTTTCAAAACTTTTTGCATTTTTAATCTTGTCTTCCTGATTTGAAAGCTGAATTTTATAACACTCAATATCTCTAGCAAGTGACGCATTTTTCTCTTTTAAAACTTTGTTTTTCTCGTTGCATTTTATTATTTGCAATTGTTGTGCATCCAGTTGTTTAGATAACAATATTAGGTCAGGGTCTGGATCAAATGATGGTTCATGTTGTTCTATATGATCATGTTTATCATTCTTAATAGGATCATCAAATGAAACAACTGTGTCATCATCAAATATGACAACTGTGCTTATTTGTTCATCTGTTTGAGAAGATGAAGATGATGTAGATGGAACAACTTGCGCCATATCTGATTCAGAAGCAGAGGGTGAGGCTATTTCATGTATTAGGCATGCTTTTTGGTCATGTACCTGAGACAAGCCGTCAGTGTCATACACTGGACCTGAATCATTAAACTGAAGTTCCTGGATGTCGGCCATAAGCATCACAGCTGCATTGGCTTCCAGATCTTCCATGTCATCATCATTGTACACATTTGCCATGAAGTTGTTATCTTGTTCAGGGAAATGTCCATCTTTTTCATCTTGAAGAGCCATGAGTAATGCCTGCTTGTGAAACTTACTACCCCGAGTTCTCGGTTTGGGACATGCTGTCGCTATATGACCTTTTTCATTACAATTGTAGCACCATACTGCATTCCCTGAGTTGGAGTTCCTTGTTGCAACTGATTTAGACCTTTGCTGAGAAGATCCTGAGTTGTTCCTGAACCCCGCATTGTTACTAAACCTCTGATCATTCCCAAAGTTTCCTGAAGAACTTCCTGAACCAGATCGACCATAGCTACGATTCTGAATTTCCACTCTTCCATCATTGACAACAGCTTGATTCCTTGTGTTAGAAGATGAACGTTGACGGTTGTTTGTCTTGTTGGAGAATTTTCTAAAAGCACGAGCAATAAGAGCAAGTCCCTGATTCAACGTGTTAAAGTCATCATCGTCATCGTCATTGGAATTTGAGTAATACACTGCATCATTGTTGTTTAATGGAACAAGTTGAGTAGAAGCATTCTGTGGAGATGAATCATAAGGGACCATTTGGTTCGAGGTGGAAGACTGTGGATAACTGAAGTAGTTCTGCTCTTGAACATATGCATGATTTGACATTGGTGGTGGAGCATAGGGAGATTGAGCTACGAGAGCCAAAGAATTTGGTGTTGGTGTTGGTGTTGGTGTGTATCCTCCTCGTAGAGCTCGATCTTTTTCCACTTCAGGTTCATGGTGTTTCAGAAAATCATACAACAAACCATATGGAGCATCATGAAGATTTTTGGTTTGACGAACAAATGTCACATATTTATGCCAATTTGGACCAAGACTACCGACGAATTTGGAGTTCACTGCTATCCTCGGTACTGTGATTTTGTGACATTCCAGATCATTGACCACATTTGTGAAACGATGATAGTAGGATTCAAGTGACTCTCCTGGTTCAATTTTGGTATCTGTGTCTTCCATGTAGAGTTTGGATTCGATATCATCTTTGTTCAATTGAGTGTCTTCCATAAGGAGATGAACATGTTCCCACATAGCTTTAGCTGTTTTCTGAGCATCGACACTTCGATAAATTGGATTAGGTATTCCTTGAAGTATATAAGCCATTGCGTACTCATCAGCTTCACGATGTAATTTCTGTTCTTCTGTGAGTGCAGATTCTGGAAGAGGTCTATCACCCGGAGGACGTGGAGGATCAGCATTTGGATCACCAATTTCAAATCTTGTTGGCCATTCAAATGGTCCTTCAAGTATCACTTGTTTCAAGAATTTTCCATGAGGTTTCTTAAGTTCAAGAAATCGTAAGAATCGACTTGACCACTGAACATAGTTCCCAGGTGTAAGCATTGGAGGTGTTTCAAGTGATCCTGCCTCATGTCTGGATTGTTGAGTTGTAATAACTTCACACATTCTGTCAAACCAGTGAGGTTGTTTGGAGGAAAACTGAGTGTTTTGTTGTGGCATTTGATATGGTTGTTGTTGAGGAATGATTTGATGTTGTTACATCATTAGGTAATGATGTAGTGGATTAAACGGTTGTTTTTGAACGTGTGATTGTGAAGGTTGTTGCTGATGGTATTGTTGTTGCTGATACTGCTGATGTTGCTGTTGTTGAGTATGAAGGAAGTAGTAATTAGGTGGTTGAGATATTTTATTATACTTGTGTAATAATGGATCTTGTAGAAGGTATAGATTTAGCCAAATCTCGAAAATTTTGCTCAACTTCGGATTGCGAAACTTTGCACAACAGTGATTGCGAAATTTGTCTTCAACTGTGATTGCGAAATTTGGGATTTCGAAAATATTGGGATTGCGAAATAAATCAGGTTCTCGAAACTTTAGTGATTTCGAAACTTAAGAAATTTTCGAAAACTTGAAATTTCGAAAACTGAAGATATTTTCGAAATTGTAAAAGTTTGCGAAAGAAATTTGTGATTTCGAAAATTATAATGTTTTCGAGAACACAAACTCAAAAGCGAAGTTTCGAAATTATACAATTTCGAAACTTATCCAAACGTCGAAGTAACTTTCTTTCTTGTACAAGAAAGAAAATACTGAGTCCACAAAACGAATTCGATGTAGAGCACTTTTCAAGAGATTTCGAAACTTGGTCAAATGGATGATTTCGAAAATTTGGCAGATTTTGTTTTTCAAAGAAAGCAATCCAAAAACTCGTTTTTATTTCAAGATTCTTGTACTTTTATGTGTAAAATGAAGAGATCTTTAAGAAAGTTGAAAACTTTAAGAACTTTTTCAAAATTTTTTAAAATTGCGAAAACAAGTACAATAAACCCTAATCGAATTTTTTGAGAAAAAATTAATACTTTTTGTTTGTTTTGATTTGTAGCACAAGTTTGTAAGCAAATATGTGATAAAAACCAAGAAACAAGCAAGAAAGTACAAAAATTTGAACAAAAAATCGATTATAAAACAAGTTTAAGAAACAAAAATCAATGAAAAACAAAAACTACACCTTCATATGGCGAATGATACCACTTGTTAGGTCACCATTTTGTAAACACAAGTATAATAACAATAGAAATGAGATGAGAAAGGAGATTTGGGTGATTATATGAATAAGAGAAATATAAGTGCAAGAGTTTCCTTAAGAAATCAAATAACCAACCAAATTTACAAATGACCTAAGGCTTCTATATATAGGGAATGAGCTAGGGCAACACTCCCTCTCCTTCCTTTCATCATTTCGTGGGCTTTGAGGCCCATGGGTTTCATACCTTAAGCTTAGTAAACATAATACATTTAGTAAATGAAAGTAAATAATAGTTAAGCAACCTAACATTATTACAAATGACCGAGACTTGATAAAATAGTGAAAACTATGATCCCAACATATTTATAGGATGAAAAGTGATAAATATTTTGGAAAAAAAGTTGTTTTTTTTTTTTTTTTTTTTTTTTTTTTTTTTCCTTTTTAGCCACAAACGGATACATTTTTTGAATAAAGGTAAATTTGGTTTGTTTTGTGTTGATTCAATATCGGTTGGAAAACCGATCAATTTGTGTTTTGTGTTGACCGGCGCTCGATATTGAAACTTGTCCCACATTGGGGCGATCGATATTGAATATCGATCGACCGAACCCCACGATCGATTTGTTCCGGTGCAGTGTGAGCAGCCTTATATTTAAGTACAACAGTTAATTGGCTCACTTTCTTCACCATCAGTCCAATTTCATTTTGTCTCTATACTTCAGGTATTTTTCAAGCATTTATTAAGAAATGTTGTTGTCTTGTGGCCACAAAAATTGTACTCGAAACAAAGTTTTTCCAAGATTCAAAAGAGTATGTATACATTCATAACATACAACGTCTAGTATCCC
This sequence comes from Artemisia argyi, assembly GCA_030686995.1. Classification (NCBI taxonomy): domain Eukaryota; kingdom Viridiplantae; phylum Streptophyta; class Magnoliopsida; order Asterales; family Asteraceae; genus Artemisia; species Artemisia argyi. The sequence continues at coordinate 180,024,435 of CM060678.1, forward strand.
ACATCAGTTACAGAGAATAAATGGTATCACCTAATATACCTAAGTGTGTACTAAATGTTTGTCTTAAGATGAGTAATAGGCTTTCGATTTAGAGGCCTTTATATGTTGTAGAAACATACAAAGTGTCCCTAGACGGACAACTCCCTAGACGGACAACTTTATATAAGATCTTAAGTTTTTATATATACTATTCCAACTTTATAAATCATTTTTAATAAAGATTTCATATTTCTCTTTAACAAAAAGTATGAGTCACATTAAGGTGTCGTTTATCTTTTCAGAGTTTTTACCTCTTTATCTGCAAACCATGTCTACAGAAGAAGAGGTACATCTAAACTCTTCACTTACAAAAAGAAGATCGTTTGATTTTTGTGCTATTAAAATACTTCTTTCTTCTTCTTTTTTTCGCTAGTATTTTTTTGTGCTATTGAAGTACTTTTTTATCCTTTCTTAATTTTTAACAAGATATTTATATATTTATTTATTTATTATTATTATTATTATTATTATTATTATTATTATTATTATTATTATTATTATTACTTTTTCGTCTGTCTTTTAAGTTTTGGTGTTTTTTTACGTTTTCAATTTTTTTTTACGTTTTTGTATGTTTTTTATGTTTTTTTTTCCGTTTTTTTCGTTTTCTTCCGTTTTTTATGTTTTCGTCCATTTTTTTACGTTTTCGTCTGTTTTTCTTACGTTTTCGTCTTTTTTTCTCTTACGCTTTCATCCAGTTTTTTACGTTTTCGTATGTTGTTTTACGTTTTCGTCCGTTTTTTACGTTTTGGTAAAAACGTTTTCGACCATTTTTTTTTTATGTTTTTGCCTTATTTAGGTTTTCGTCATTTTTTTTTTACAATTTCCTCTGTTTGTACGTTTTCGACAGCCTTTTTACGTTTTCGTCTGTTTTTTAACGTTTTCGTATGTTTTTTACGTATTCATCCGTTTTTTTACGTTTTCGACCTTCTTAGACTTTTATGTATGTTTTTTTAGGTTTTCATCCTTTTTTTACGTTTTCGTCTGTTCTGTACGTTTTAACTTTTTTTTTTGTTTTCTTCTGTTTTTTATCTTTTCATCCGTCTTTTTACGTTTTGGTACCTTTTTTTTTTTACATTTTCGTCTGTTTTTTTACGTTTTCATCAGTTTTTTTCTCTTATTTTGTCTTTTTTACGTTTTTGTCTTTTTTTTTTTACGTTTTCGTCGTTTTCATATGATTTTGTAAGGTTTTGTATTTTTTTTTTTATGTTATCTTAAATAAGAAAAAGGATAAACAGATAAGAAAACGGACGAAAACATAAAAAAATACAAAAGCAAGCGTAAAAAGAAGCAAACAAAAAAGTAAAAGAAAAAAAACGGTCGAAAACGTAAAAAACAAACAAAAATGTAAAAAAAAAAAAAAAAAAAAAAAAAAAAAAAAAAAGTAAAAGAGGTTGAAGACGTAAAAAAACAGATGAAAACGTAAAAAGACGATAATGTAAAAACACAGAAGAAAACGAACTAAACTGTTAAAAAAGAATGAAACGTAAAAAAAACTGGACGAAAATGTAAAAAATGAGCGAAAACGTAAAAATATGGACGAAAACATAAATAAGCATACGAAAACGTAAAAAAACAGACGAGTAAAAAAATGGTCTAAAACGTAGAAAACGTATAAAAACGGATAAAAATGCAAAATAACTGACGAAAACATATAAAAAAGTTGAAACCGTAAAAAAGGACGAAACGTAAAAAAGAGGAAACGTAAAAAAAAAGGCGAAATCGTAAAAAAACGGGCGAAAATGCAAAAAAATGGACGAAAACATAAAAATATAATTGAAAATGTAGAAAACGGACAAAACATAAAGAAAAAAAAAAAAAAAAAAAAAAAAAAAAGAAGATAGACGAAACGGAAAAAAACGGTCGAAAACGTAAAAAAAACGTACAAAAACGTAAAAAATCAGACGGAAACGTAAAAAATAAAAATAAAACGTAAAAAAACAGACGAAAGCGTATAAAAAAGGATATTGAGAAAGAGATGCAGGGTTTGTGAAAGAAGATGCAAGAAGTGAAAGAAGGGTTAAAAAGTGAAAAATAATGTCTGAAATTTAGAAGAGGAAGGAAGTGAAAAAAGCACTTATGTCTGCAAAAAAACAAATAGAAATATCTGCCCTGCAGACAAAAGACGTGAAAAGAGGAAAAAAATGCTTATTGTGAAAAAACAAAAGACGCCTAAGATAGTCTTGTATTGGTAGCTATTAAAATGATTCTCATATCTAAAATTTGTAACTAAATACTATTCCAATTATATAAATCTTTTTTAATACAGATTACATATTTTACTTTAACAAATATTAGGAGTCTAACAAGAGGATTTAGACATGTGAAAAGATGGAGAGTGAAGATAAAGAAAGATAATATAAATAAAACACGTGCATATCACTACTCTGAATATCTAAGAAATGTGATTTCTACCTTTAAAGTTACTATGGAAGCTTCAAACAGGGCATCAGTTTATGTATACACTTTGTTTTCTTCAACAAAGGTGTGATTAGCATGGCGCTATAACCACCACAAACTAATGAATGTTATATTGGTTTGGCACAACATCATTTCGTTACGAAAACATCGTGTCCAATGTTTTCTACGCTACATATATACATTTGGGTAGTTGTATGCAAGCTCATCAAAAGTCACAGTCTTGCTTGTAAACCCGTATGATTTTATAATCTCGATCTCATAAAACTAGTCTTATCAATGCATGGTCGTTTTGAATATAGAATTGGTTACATTCATAGCTAAAGTCACATACTCACATTCTTGCTTGTAGACCCTCGCTTTTATAATCTCGATCTCATAAACGATCATAAAATCGAATATAAGATCGCCCAATTCACCATATGATAACATTTCATACAGCTATCATAAAAGCAATACTTGGTATAAATTACAATTTTTTTAATTTTCTTTCCCTGTAAAACAGTAAAAATATATTAATATCAACAAATAACAAGATGGAATTGAACATGTCCCAATGCACCTAAGATACGGAGACTGCATAACAGCCAAAAGCAAAAAAAATATTGAGCTACTAAATTCACCAAACCGTATCCTCATGACTACATTTCCTTAAAATAGCCTGATAACATTATGCAATCCCATTGCTAAAACATATGTTAAAACATAAATTGCAATCCCCTTGCAAATAACATAAATCCATGCTCATCGAAAATTTTATACAAAATACTAACTTTTCTATATCTAATCTATCTTATAATGCATAAAGGACTACTATAATTAGAATACTTAAAATTAAGCCTTACAAGTTTAGAAGCTTAAAGTACAAGTGATTCAAACATAATTAGACAATTAATACCATAAATGAAATATAATTAGACATTTACAAGTTTAGAAGCTTAAAGTACACACCACTTTGTTTTTACCATTAAAGTTTAAAATTAATGACTTAAAATTGATCATTATATATATTAAATACAATTAATTAAATAGACAATAAATACAATTAATACACTTATTAAAACACCCCTTACATAAGAAATACAAATTATCAAGCATATTGTACAACCAACTTAAACACAATTCATGCATTAAATGTCACTAATACAAATAATAAAGCATATTTTACAAATTTTTAAGCCCGAACGGGCAATGGGCCAAATGGGCTCGAGCCCGAACGGGCACGGGTCAAACCGGCTCGAGCCCGATCAGACACGAGCTAAACGAAATTTTTTATATCCGTAAATTTATTGTTAAAAAGAACATAATAAACTAAAATATGCTCACATATTGTACAAACCAAGCAAACTAATAAACAAAAACATAAAATAAATAATAAATAAAATAATACAAACAAAGCAAAATTTTATCAAACTTTTGCCATAAAAAACTAATCAGTAAAGCTATTGTCAAAATACGTACAAATAAAATAAATTATTAATCGAAAAAATTAAATTACAGGGTGCCCGCAGCTGAATCGCGCGGGGACCCTGCTAGTACTATTTTAACTGTATAGAGGTTTTTGTTTTAACTGTATAGAGGTTTTTCAACAAAGAATTCATACTTTTCTTTAACAAAGATTGGGAGTCGCAGTACTCATATTTTAGTAGCTAGATGCCTAGATGTTATAAGATGGAACTATGGAAGGTCAATATATTTTCCTATCAAGTTATTATTATTATTTTTATTTTTTTTTATTTTTTTAGCAAAACCTATCAAGTTAACTAAAGATGATTAATTCAGACAAAACGTTTGGCTTTATTTTCTAAGAAATGTGATATTTACATTTGATGTTATTATCACCAGATGGAGTATTAGTTTTGGTTTACGATTTGTTTTCTACATGGTTTAAAAGGTGAGAATTGACGTTATAAGTTATAACCACCACAAACTAATGAAGATTAGATTATTTTGGGAATTGGGAGAATGTTATTCCATTTCGAAACCATCCTAGGCAATGTTTTCTACGCTACATATATAAACTTGGGTAGTTGTACGCCACAAACTAATGAAGATTAGATTATTTTGGGAATTGGGAGAATGTTATTCCATTTCGAAACCATCCTAGGCAATGTTTTCTACAATACATATATAAACTTGGGTTACAAAATTTGGTTTCTAATGTTCATTTAGGAGAAGAAACAGATGAGTGGCAATGGAATGTTCTTAATCAAAATCTATTCACTGTTAAACATACTCGGCTTCACCCCCGCTACCCGCTGGTGTAAATCTAATCCAAAGAAAGTGAACATTTTGGTTTGGAGAATTCTTAGAAACCGTATCCCTTCTCGATGGAATCTTAGCAGAAAAGGTGTTGAATTAAGTTCTTTGACTTGCCCTATTTGTTCTAAACACCCAGAAACATCTCATCATTTATTTTGGACATGTGATCTTGCATCAGCCATATGGGATTTAACTTTCAAATGGGTCGATCATTACCCAAACGCAGTGAGCTCTTTATCGGAGTTGTTTTCGTGGCTTGATAATTTGAATATTAGAGCTTCAAGGAAATTGGTGTTAGAATCTACAATCGGGGTCGTTGTTTGGGTTATTTGGAAGTTTCGCAACCAACTCGTCTTTGGCAAAATGGACTGGCATCAGAAAGATCTTTTTGACCACATTACTAGTTATTCCTTTCTTTGATTTTATAATAGTAATAGAAAGATTCATGTTTCTTGGAACCAATGGATTCAAAATCCGTTGTTAGATAACACTTTGTAATTTCCTAGCTTCTTGCTAGTTCTTTTTTTTTTTTTTTTTTTTTTTTTTAATTCCATCAGCTGTTCAAAAAAAATATATATATAAACTTGGGTAGTTGTACGCAAGGTCATCAAAAATCGCAATCTTGCTTGAAGAATGAAGAGTCATCTTATGATTTTAAGATCTCGATCTCGTAAAACAAGTCCAACCAATTCAAGATCGTTTTGGACATAGAACCGTTTGGAGGATTGTAGAATCACTCACAAGATCGTAAGATTGAATATGTGATTGTGTGATTAACCACATGATCACTTTGAGCATTTCAAAAAAATTGGTAACAAATTTATACTTGGTATAAATTGCAACACGGGTAAAACAAACTAGTTCACTGTAGTAGTATCACCTTTCTTGATCACACTACTTAAATTATTATCTAAATAATTATCATAATTTATTAAGTGGGGAAAATAACTACAGAAAAGTTATCAAACAACGTTATGTCTGTTTGAATAGATCTAGAGCAAATAAGTATGTACAGCTTACTGCATATACATGAACTTATCACAAACTCACTTAGCTCACAAAAGAACTTATCACAAACTCGCTTAGCTCACATGACTTCGGGCATGGTCGGACTTTAGTTGAGATCGGGGAGGGCTGCGAGTCTGCGACCCTCCCAAAACTTTGAGGTTTTACTCATATTTGTTTAATGGATATTAGGGCTGAGCAAACGGACCGGCCGGACCGGACCGACCGACAAAACCGACCGGACCGAGACCGACCGGACCGGACCGACCACATTCGGTCCGGTCCTCGGTCTAAGCTTTTTGCCAAATTCGGTCTCGGTCCGGTCGGTCCGGTCCGGTCCGGTCCGGACCGACCAAAAACCCGAAAAAACTTGCCTAATTGGACCGGACCGACCGAAGACCGACCGGACCGAGACCGGACCGAGACCGGACCGACCATATTCGGTCCGGTCTCGGTCTATGGTTTTCCGGTTCTCGGTCTTCGGTCCGGTCCGGTCTTGGCCGGTCCGGTCCGGTTTCCGACCGATGATCACCCCTAATGGATATACAACTTTGGCCCTCCCAAATTAACTAATATAGCATTCGATCTTTTTAATAAATTCACCAAAGTTCCATCTATAAGATGGAGAATGTGGTCATACACTTTTAGATTTGTCTAAGGCTGAGCATTGGTCCAACCGACCCGACCTGAACCGACAAAACCACAAATCGAAAATCGTGAAAAACCTAAATCGAAACCAAACATAATATGGTTGGTTCGGTTCGGTTCGGTTTTGTGTCGGGTCCGTCGGTTCGGTTCATGTGTGTTTGTGTGTGTGTTTATCGGTTTGGGCCGACCAAAAACCAAAAATCATGAAAAATTTAAACCGAAACCGAACCGACAGGCAATCGGGTCGGCTAGGTTTTTGTCGGTCCGATTCAGTTTTGAACATTCCATGCTCAGCCGTTGATTAAACCAAATTGATCGATCAAAAAAGTAATAAAAACCATATATCTTACATTTAGTAATTCAGGTCGAAATTCATCTGTTATGAGATTTGATTTGTTGTATTTATAATGCGTGATAATTAGTTGCCGTTAAAAAAAATCTTTTGATTCATAATACGATAAATGTTTTACTGATGTTATCAAGTTAAACATTTGTTTAGTCCTTTTTTAACTTTCAGTGTGTTGACATGTTGAACTCGTTGACGTCGAATACTTGACGCAATGGTCCAAATTGTTTTATCCAAACACGATAGATCAACAATTATTTTAATGCAATTAAAATAACACATATAGTGTATAAAATACATCAAGAAAATGCATATGTCCTACCACAATTAGTCATTTTAGAATAACATAAAGTACAACTATCAATTTTGTTAAAATATTGGATAAATATTAATATGTAAATGTCTAGTATCGAACTCGAGACCTCGAGATTGCACACATTACAAACGAGAGTCAAAGTTTAATAAATATTAATTGTTAGTTATATTTATTAATAACACAAGTTTAAGGATTAATGATCGTTAGTTATTAAATGTATGGACTAATTATCGTTAAAAAGAAACGGAAAGGACTAGACTATAAATTGGATGACAAGAAGGATCTGGAACACCCTTTGGTGTGCATGGCCGGTCGAACCAAGCCCAAAGGGGTCGACCCATGTCTTTGTCTTGCTCTCCAAGATTTAATCTAGTATAAATACAAATCAAAGGGTTATTGTTTGGTGATCTTTTGTGCACATACAATACCCTAAATTTGTGTTTTTCTCTCTTGTTTATTCCAGCCGATCGAATCCCTAAACCCTTAGGGTTTGATCGAAACTTTTTATATCAAAATAATACTTGTGTTTAATCTTGCAATTAATTTGATTCGGTATTAGTTTGTGTGTACAAGAACGAGGTAACAACATACTTTTGTTGTTATCAAGGGATCGATTAACAAAACGGTAAGGGGTTAATCATTGATCCATATAAACCCTAATTAGGGTTCATCACATGTTCAAGATTATTTATTGATTCTTGTTTTGCTAGAATCACGAAAGGTACGTTCCTATTTAATTTATGTTAATCTCTTACATGTTATAGATGTTCCTACGCTTCCGCATATGTGTTTACCTGTTTATATGCTTGTCATGTTATTAAATTCTAACAGTGGTATCACGAGCTTGCTATAACATGTAATTGATTACATAAAACACATAAAAAACGAATTTTGATTGTTTTAGATACATGTTTTAGATCTAGGGTTTTGTTTTTTTTTTTAATTTTTTCGAAACCCTAACCCTAATTTTTTTTGGGGGGGGGGGGGGTCGATTTATTCCATGAACCCTAATTAGGGTGTGTGGTTTTATTAATTAATTGGATTAGAAACCCTATGTTGCCTACATGTTTATGTGTTATTTGGGCGTATCCTTGACCTAATTGGTAATTGTTATGCTTTGATCCATGACGAAACATGCATGTTAGTCATGGGTTATTAATTGTTAAGCTTTTTCACATGTTTAGATAGATCTAACATTGGGGAAGACCCCATAATTATTAAAATCAATTATGTGTTATGTGATATGTGATTAGCTTTGGCCTACGCAATTGACTTGTCAATGTATGTGGCTCACTTCCATTAAGAGGTGAAGGCCCTAGTTAATTATATACATATAAAAACCTAGAATTGATTTTGTTAGGATCTTTTCTAAAAAGATTGCATGTGGCTAATTGTTTCACCTTTATAATTGTTATGTTATTAGTTGTTTTGATTTGTCTTTATTACTTGTTTTATTGTTTAATTTTTGGACACGTTTGTAAGCAATAAAAGGGTAATTTTTATAAAGAAAATAATATGGACTAATAACGGTGAAACAAAAGTGATAAAGTAAGAATCTTGCAAGGTCTTAAGTGCCGCTAGTGGTCCGATTCGCACGGTAATCAGCTCCCAGGCGAGACTAGCAAAATTCATACTTTATTACATGATTTTGAGATTGAATCCATAAACTTTTGCTTGATTGATGTTTTGTACAAATATGCTTTTAAAATTAAGTCCTTTAAGACGATATTCATAACCGTGATTTGAAGGCTTAGAAAAGAGCCTTAGAGTTTGCCTTGGTTATCACAATCTTGAATATGTCTTAAACGAATTACTTTTAAAATCATAATTGTAGAAAGTCATCTTAGGGTTTATTAAACCTCAAGTAAAACTTTGTGTATTAATTTCACGAATTGGTAATAAAAAGGTTTTGAAAACTTATGTTATAAAGATGAGTGCATGCATCTTTATACATGTTTTGATTGTCACATCAAAATAAAATACCCTAAATTTAAGTTACATGCCATCTAACTATAAGAAACACTTGAAGTTATTATTTAGTAAACGTGAGACGCAGGCTAAATTTTAATGACAAGCTAAATTTCCGAGTGTGCGTGAGACCACACATGGAGAATTTGCAGTTTCTAAGTTAGACGACTTAATTGAGTTGATGCGTGAGACCTAGAACTTAAGGCATGAGATGGGATGAAACATGCTTATATGACAAATTGTTGAATCAGTTTGAAGTAAATCCCATAATGATCTAGGAATTGGAAAATTGTTTGCCAATTATTGTTCGACAGATTACCATCTTTTATTCTTTCACCACTAGCAGATCAACTGATGTGGTGGAATCTATGTAAAGTTGGATCCTAGATTTTCAAGAAAATATGTTGGTTATATGAATATATCCTTGGGTATTATATTTTCTTGGAAATATAAATTATCGAAAATACAAAAATTGAATTTTGTAAATTCTTTAAATGTATTAATGCAACTTAAAGCCATAAACGTAAGTTATTCTTTTAATTGATCTACACCCGTTTGGGTTTTTGGTTAGAGTCAATTTTACTAAAAGAATAAATCTAGTCTTCTTTCCATTAGGAGAAGTGTGAGACTTAATCCTAATCCTTTTCATGAATGAGAAAGGTATAATAGGATGATTAGAATTGTCTAAATTCTAAATACATAACTCATAGCAAAATTTGATAGTAAGATTATTTGCACTTTATGAGTTATTAATTAGAAGCAAGACTGATTACTGCACAATGGTAAAAGACTAATTAGATTATTTTATCTAGTTGTTTTGATTTGACAATTTAAAGATACTACATACAATTGTTGAAATGATAGATCTCTTCAGGAAGAAATTGTATGCTCAATTTTTCAAGTTAATAGTTTGGAATGTGATGAATCACATTTACGTAGTAGATTACATTCTTTTAGTACCTAATTAATTGTTATGAATGGGTTTTCTCAAAGATGTAGGAAAGTGAATAGCACACTATTTCCTTTCACTTGATTAATGAAACATTTAAAATGTTGTCAAATTCAGTGGGAGTATTAAGTGTATATTACTGAATAAGGAATCATTACAATGATCTCTAATTCAGTAGGAGTTACAAGGATTGTTATCTTGGTAATACTCTATCTTATCTTTTATAATGTCAAGATAAATACTTTAAAAATATAGACACTAATATTTTCAAGGATAGTCATGTGCGTTTCCTTGATTGATTGAGTAACTCTATATCTACTAGTTATACAAATGACACAAATCATATTGTTCGCATTAACAAGCGCGTGCGTGTTGTTCATATGGTACATGATGTTGTTCCATGCACAAGTGGGAGAAATCTACATTGTGTGCAAGGTACAACACATAAGAATATGATTTAATGGATTCTCTTACCTGCAAAGTAAGAGACTATAGTTCTAATATGATTAATATACATCTAATCTAAGAAACACTTGGTGTTGAAATTTAGTAAACGTGAGACGCAGGCTAAATATTAACAACAAGGTGAAATATACATCTAATCTAAGAAACACTTGGTGTTGAAATTTAGTAAACGTGAGACGCATGCTAAATATTAACAACAAGGTGAATTTCCATGTATGCGTGAGACCAACATGGATAATTTACAGTTTCTAAATTAGACATCTATTAGAACATGTGTCAATAATAATACTACTTCAATAATTATGTATTCTAAGAATGACATAAATAAAAATGAATTAGTGTGTTAACTTGAAAATATTAATGAAACCAAATGATGGTGTTCATGATTACTTTAATTATACATGTTTATACATTATTGTATAGTTATAAACATGAAGTCTTTAAAGTATTACAAGACTTATAACAAAGTAAGACGTTAGCTTGTTTATGGTCTTTTAATTAAGACATATACAAGGAGTCATTGAGATGATCAATGATTAATAACGGATAGTGGGAATATAACACGTTCATGTTTTGAAAAGACATGAACATGAAGTGACTTGGTTAAAAGTACTTGTGTTATATAAAGAGCATGCAATTGGTTTAGAAATACTATTATACCATTAAGTTGACTTAGTTGGTAAATAGGTATACCAAAAGGAATATGGTTATCTTATATTGTTAGATCTTATTACAATATTAATTCTAATTGAAATACCATATTTTATGGTATGTTAAGTTAGGGAAATCAAACTCTTGTTAGAAGTTTGATTAAAGATAACGATGACTTCTTTTCTTTCGAAAGTTATCAAGGTTAGAAAATTGAGTATGGATTGAATATACTCAATTAGACTCCTAAAAGATTAGTAAGACACTATTGAATTATGAAATGTGATGAATCACATTAAGTCTTAAATTGAAGTTCTGAAATTGTTAAGCCACTTATGTGAAGGTTATTAACAAAAGAATGTCAGGAACTGTCAACATGTATTTGAAATATCCCATAAAGAGAATATTGTATTGTCACTTTAATTGATAAGTATTCATATTTTATATAATACTAAAGGCAAGTGGGAGTATTTTATCTTGAAAAGATAGAATAACAAGATACATAATCTTCTAAAAACACACTAGTAAAAATCATGATGAGGCTTAACATGTAAATGATAAACCTCAAGATGATGGAATTATCATTCATAGATCCACTTGGATATCTCAGATATTTAATTGATATGCTGATGATTATATGATGTAGTATTACCAAAATAATGAATTGGGTAAATTACTCATAATATGAATGTTATAGATGTTGTTCATAAAGATATTCAAATTTAGAAAATTTGGTTTATCTTAATTCTTAATAGTTAGAGAATGATGATGAGTTTATTCAAAGATAATGTAACCTAAGTGGGTTAAATCTTTGAGTAGAAATCATATGAACAAAATTGTACACATATCTTAATGCATGTCTTGTCACAAGATTATTAATCATACTTAAGCAATTAACTATGATTGAATACTCTTTCTTAAGCACATTAGAGATACAAAGATGGTTATTGTCATATTTATATGAATATGAAATTTGACAATGGAATATCAAAAACTCTTTCTTGAATAATTACTTGAGCGAGGACGATAAGTAATCAAAAGGAGTTTATGAATTCATGAAAATCTTTGGAAGTATACAAAGTGCAATAATCCATGAATGGATAAATGCATGCTTCTAAGAGATTAATCTTATGTTTAATTATTATATCCATGTATTGATTCATAATTGAAATAAGATAATTTATAAGTATTCCTGAAAGCTAGTGGGAGTATTATGTTTGATTTACTAAATTATATATGTTATAGAGTAACATTCCATATAAGTAAAATGTTAGACTTAGTTTGGAATGAAACTTTATTTGAAAGATTTAGAAAATAAAACATACAACCTTGGAACAAATGTTTATTATTAAATAAACATATGCGGTAAATAAATTCTAATAGAACATAATATATCATTTAGAAAATGGATATATATTATGAAAAGATAAGAACATGAATATAAATCTAAGTATGACTAAAGGATTTTCATGTGCATCATATTATTGTTACATCATGCTTAAGTGCTTAATGATTTGACAATATTTGATATCCAATTAAAAGTTATTATATAATTTGTGTAATAGATATTCTAATGAAAAATGTTTGAAATTAGAATAATGATCCTCAACTTGGAATAGCTCTTAAAAAATTACACAATGGATATTAAGTTTACGGGATTTTAAGAGCATATTGTAATTTTATACAATGATGCTAATTGAGATGACACTCAATACTAGTCATGGTAGGATTTTATCCTTGTTAATGGCCATGTAAACTAGTTGTGCTTAACTAAGAGAATAGTTGCATTATACATTAAAGAATTAGAATACTTAAACTTTAAAATGTTTGAAAGTTTGATTATCATAAATTAGTGATTGAGGATGTCACACCATTTATGAATATTATGTGGCTATATCAAGATAGTTGAATTTACACATACAAGAATTTTAATTATTGAATTCTTGAAAGAAGTATTCTCAAAATTCGGATAGATCATATTTAGATGAAATAATGCTTTGTCAACAAGTATGATTGTCATTAATTGAGGCATAATTGTCTTCAAGTTATTACTTGAGAAAAATTCATTAACTAGTATAATCATGCATTGATCTATTTTGGTATTTGGATAAAGGACATTAAACAATTATTATTTATAAATGAATCAAAGTACTTAGTACGTTTATTTTCATTAATAATAAATTGTGTCCTATATTTGCATGTTTAAATCCGTGAATAACTAATGTTATTCTAAATTGTCCATTGTCGATTAATGATATGGGAATATTATTAAACTAAGACAAATCTGAGTATTGGTTAAGAATATACTTGAAAGTATATTGATGCGTTGACATACCAATTTCACATGATATTCGATGAATTGAATATAGGAATTATCCCAACTACATGATTTTACTTTATAGATCTTGTCAGTAAGTAAATCATGAATTTGTTATCCTCAGACTTGAGATACCAGATAAGAGTCATGGATGTAATGCATTTTTGTGAAGCAATCTACCGCTCACCGTAACAGGGAGTTATAAGGGTTGTTTTCAGAAGTGTTGCAAAGTTCATGGGCTATTCTTGTAGTCAAGAAAGAATTTGTTCCTTCAAATTTGTTTTGAAGTCTCGTAGGGTTGACAAGATGTTTGCGTTCGCACGCCCAAAGTCTATCTGGAATACGTTCAGATGTTTTGATAATCTTGCTCAATTATAAACAACGAGAAACAAAATTGTTAATTAAAGAATGACTAACATCCATATCTTTATTAACGTAGTATTAGAAACAAAAAGATGATAATAATGATGAATCATTAAAGGTTTTTTCAGGAAAACTACCTCGAGTTGAACTAGGGGCATTGGAGTGTTGCAAGACGCCAACCAATGTCATTTTACTATTAATAGATATCCAAGTGGGAGCTGTTAAAATATTGGATAAATATTAATATGTAAATGTCTAGTATCGAACCCGATACTTCGGGATTGCACACATTACAAACGAGAGTCAAAGATTAATAAATATTAATTGTTAGTTATATTTATTAATAACACAAGTTTAAGGATTAATGATCGTTAGTTATTAAATGTATGGACTAATTATCGTTAAAAAGAAACGGAAAGGACTAGACTATAAATTGGATGACAAGAAGGATCCGGAACACCCTTTGGTGTGCATGGCCGGTCGAACCAAGCCCAAAGGGGTCGACCCATGTCTTTGTCTTGCTCTCCAAGATTTAATCTAGTATAAATACAAATCAAAGGGTTATTGTTTGGTGATCTTTTGTGCACACACAATACCCTAAATATGTGTTTTTCTCTCTTGTTTATTCCAGCCGATCGAATCCCTAAACCCTTAGGGTTTGATCGAAACTTTTTATATCAAAATAATACTTGTGTTTAATCTTGCAATTAATTTGATTCGGTATTAGTTTGTGTGTACAAGAACGAGGTAACAACATACTTTGTTGTTATCAAGGGATCGATTAACAAAACGGTAAGGGGTTAATCATTGATCCATATAAACCCTAATTAGGGTTCATCACATGTTCAAGATTATTTATTGATTCTTGTTTTGCTAGAATCACTAAAGGTACGTTCCTATTTAATTTATGTTAATCTCTTATATGTTATAGATGTTCCTACGCTTCCGCATATGTATTTACCTGTTTATATGATTGTCATGTTATTAAATTCTAACAAATTTTATATCATGTGATGAGGTATGGTCTCCTCCAGACATTTGGGGGGAGATAATCACAATAAGTTTTTAATAATTCTAAGATAAATTCACTCAATGACCATCTCAATGCTTGCTCAAGAAGCACAGCAACAGAAGCAGCGCTTGCTCAAGAAGCACAGCAACGGAAGCACTGCCCGATCAGGAAGCTTAACAACGGAGTAGTGCCGGCATCAGAGTTAGTACTGGCAACTGACATACATAGTACGATGATGTACGAATAGTGCAGAACCACAGACGCTTGGTCCACAAACTAACATGGAGACAACTTTGACCCCGAAGACCAAGCCTGGTGCTTATCAGCGCTTCAGGCGCTGCACCTAGAAGACAACTTAGCTTCCACAAAAGGTTTTGGCATGGAGCTAATCACATGTAGTATAAAAGGAATTGTTCACACACATGAACAGGGATCCTTTTACACACACTCTGATACAGCCTTCTCTTCACTATACACTTACTCCTTTTTATTTGCCACTTATTATTCACTTATACCAATTACTTACTCTCACACCGGAGTTAGTCTCGGACTAAAAACCCGAGGCGAGCTAACGGTGTTCTCTCTTATTTCAGCCTACAAGACGAAGGAACTGCCGCGGAGTCTCCTGAAGCTTAGGACTGAAGAGCATCTACGGAAATTTGCTCAAACATCATGGCCCGGACCCTGTCACTACTTAAAAATAAGGGCCGTCTCACCGCTCACGTATGTCATATCCTCATATCCATTTTATTTTTATATCTATATTCCATGTGTGTCATTAATCATTTATTTATGAAGAAATACAGTTGTCTAAAATGCTTAAGTCGTGGCCAAAAGTTGTACCCGCAACAATGTTTCAATATTCTAGAGCACAAGAGTTCATCCAAAATAAACAACTTTGAAATAACAAAAGAAAAATACAAATATCCCACATAGGTGAGACAGAAGAAATTGTGGTACCTGATATACTAAGGTGTATATGAATTACTACATGTTTTAGGATTGGTAATAAGTTTTCTATCTTTGTCTATCAAAGTTATTTTTCGTAACGAAGATTTCAAACCTGTTCTTTACAAACAGTGGCGAAGCTTGGAATTTTTAAGTGGGGGGTCGGGATCTAAATTTTTTTTTTCCTAAGGCTATATTTCAGGTATACAGAAATTTTCGGGGGGTCGAAACCGAATATACCGAAATTTTTCTACACGAAAACTATATACCCCCTACATCGCAAAAAAATTTTCGGGGGGTCGGGCGCCCCCCCCCCCCCCCCCCCCCCCCCCCCCGGCCCCTTAGAAGCTGCGCCACTGTTTACAAAGACCAGAAGCCCCTGTCTATAGTCATGTTTTGTAGCTATTATTTAAACTAGAAGGGTACCCGCGTAATGTGGCGGCGGGTACCCGATGACTATTTTTGTGTTGAGCAAATATTTTTTTTATTTTAAACCTTCCTTATTTAGCATATCTCATTTACTTTATAAGATAGTAGATATACGTTTTTCAAAAGTAAAACGTTTAAATTATTAATAATGTAGCATTTAATTAGTGATTATAAGTTTAGTGAGTTTTTTTATAAACAATATTTTATAAATATATTATTATTTAAGAGGTTACTATAGAGTTTAAATTAGACTTAAATTTTTAAATTTTACATTAGTTTTTATTTTATAGTAATGTTTTTTGTTTTTAAATTATAAGACTTTCTTTTATAAAAAATCTCAAATCCTTATGCATGCAACAAGCAGGCATGCTGCCTGCTTTTCTTAAAAAAAATAAATATAATAATAATAATAGCCTCTGGATTTAAGTCGATGATACATGTTTCCAACTGATCTCCTTTTTTTTTACAAAGGAAAGCAGGCATTATGTCTTCTCGTTGCAGCAGACATGTTTTCCCATGTAGTAATCCTTTTGTAATGTAGTATAAAAGTGGAATTTCAATTTTTTTCTAACAAGTTGATGGAAGATAGATCAATTTAGTCAACCAGTATTGATTGATTTATTAAGGAATATGACTTTTATTTATTGGAAATCGATCGCTCGATCCTCTCGATCGATTATTTCCGAGGCACTGCTACTAGCCTTATCACCACTTCAAACATCAAATATTTACTTTATATACTTTATTTTCTAAAAAATGTGATTTTATTTCTGTAAGGTATATATAATATGACGTTATAGCTAATTCCATTTCAAAACATCCTATTGATTAATTTTTATGACGCATACCTACACTTGGGTTGTTGTAACAAAGTCGATCAAACTTTTAAATATTACTCGTGGAATCGTACGTTACAAATCTTGATCTAATTCAACTAATCGGATCAACTTAAAATCGTTTTGGACATAGAATCGGTTGGGTTTAAAAGATTGCTCACAAGATCGTGACATTGACCTTAAGATCTTACAATCATCCATTAGGATTATTTTTAACATTTCGAAAAGGGAGATGATTTATGCATCATTTTTTTTGCTATACATCAATAAATCACACTAGTAATGCACACCGTACAACACCGCTATGCATAATTTAGTGGTGAATGGCAAATAAAAATAGTGTACAAACTTGTTCAACATCCATAAAACAAACTTGTTCATTGTAGTAGCATTTCACATTCCAAGTCTTATGAACACTATTGCAGTCCTCTCTCCATCTCCATAGAGTGACTGACTGATCTAAACATAACTGAAAACAAACTGATATGCGAACTATATGCATAAAATCGGAAAAAAAGTGTAAATGATTAGACGATATATGGCAAGGATTAATGTAATAGAAAAAAACAAACTACTATAAGATTTTACAACCAACTTGGTGTCTATTGAGATAGATCTAAAATAAATAAAACACTTAGAACTTACTGAATATGACCATGACCTCATTGAATTAGAAACTCACTCAGCTTACAAGACTATAATGAGTTTGTTGTCATAAACTTTTAGATTATACAAAACTTATCATTATAAAAAGGAATGACTCATATCCATTTTCATGTGTTTTTTTGACACTCTATTAAGAAACACAGTTTTCTAAAAGTGCTTGTTGTGGCCATAATTTGTACTAGCATCAAAGTTCTTTGAGTATTCAAGATAAAACAAATGCATTCGAATGAGCAATTGAACTTTTTTGAGAAATATATGCAGGAATAGAATCCCACATAGATAAAAGAGAAGAAGTGCTATCAGGTTATATACCACATTGGATATGTATCATACGTTTTAGGACTAATATGAAGATTTCACGTAGCCACCTTTGAGATGGTAAAACTAACCATCTTTGTGGTTGTTAGGTGAAAAATTTATATGAGTACCTAGTTTTTTTTTTTTTTTTTTTTTTTTTTTTTTTTTTTTTTTTTAATAAATGTGTGTATTTGGTTTTTGAATAGAACCCCACATGCCAATAAAGTTATCTGGCATAATGTTTGGAAATTACTAATGATACGCGTGTAAAGTTTCGATAATAATATATAAATAAAAGCATGAGTTATTGTGATATGCAAAAGAATGCGCGCGATTGTACATATAACAACGAATTGTGTTATTTATTTTATAGTTTAAGTAAGGATATCCGAAATAACACTTGCGTATACGGATTAAAATATCAAATTCAGGTAAAATTATTGTTCGTAGCGTTTATTAAGCTACTAAGATTTAAAATTAAATTTGATTCAGATCTAAAACCAGATACACATGTTCGACAATCACCCTAAACACGAAGCACTAAAGGATGACGTGACACATTTCCCACTTAGATTTTTAGAATGCCTTTTTAGCCCTCGATAGCAACCCTTGGGGAAGCATCAGTCGTTTCTCTTTTTGTTTTGCTTCATATGCTCACGTTGGTCCACGTAAACTTTCATAAGCTCTTTATGCCAAACCTTATCCATGTCAAGTATTATACGGGGTTGGACACTAAAAAATCAACAACGGATATGAGGGTAAAACACTTTAACAACCAAGATGCCAGTTGTAGCAATGATTAATACAGTAACTTACTACTTCAATACTACTCCGTATTATTCAAAATGGATTGCCATGTTCATAAAAATTCCACATAAAAGTTTTCGCACAATAGTGTGACAAAATATTTTGTTCAATCAAATAGATTCTTTCTTTTTCTATAACGGATAGGTTAGAAAACCCCCCAAGAATACAAATGATTCCACCCACATTTTTTAGTTAATCTATCACTTCAACCGTCTTAAAATATAAGTATAGTTTGACTTTTTGAATCGAATTTTGACATTTAATATTGTTTATATTATATAACAGTATAACCCTTAATAAAAATTATAACAAATGAAAATACATTTAAAACACAACCTATTTATATATTTTACATCAACTATTTAAGGTCAAAGTTTAACAAAAAAAAAATAAAATTGGATTTATATTTTGGGACGGAGGTAGTATTATTATTTACTTATTATATACTTTTGTTTATATTTAAAAACAGTAAAACTGAAAGTACAAAATATAAAATATAAAATTTAATAAGTCACAAATATTAAATTGAAAATACGAAACATAAACTGATAAAAAAAGTATGTTATACTGTAAATAAAAAGACAAAAATGAATGTTTTGTACTTTTTTTTTGAGTAAGAAGTACTGATAGTAGTACCATTTTTATAATTGTTTTGATAGGATAAATTATGGTGCCATATCATTGTGTAAAAAAATAAAATAAAAAAACTGATAAAATTTGAAAGGAAAAATTACCAAATTAGACCAGTCGTCAGGGTAACTTTTCCGATAGATCGGGCGACCAGGCAACTTGTACAACGGGACACTTATCGAATTTCATAAGCTGACAAGTGTCTTTTTGTACAAGTTACCTAGTTTATTTTCGAATTAAAATTACCCCTAATCTAAAAAGTGACAAACATAAGGCAACGATCTATTCATATAATTATGCAAATTTGAAAATAGGCAAAGTGGCAAACTGCTCAAAAAAAGGACAGCGAATCATTCAGTCGGCCGGGGCAAAACCCGCGTAAAATACCCGTTTAATCTGTCGGCAACAACAACAAATAAACAGAGTGTATTCATCATTATCCATCCATTTAAACAAACGGCCCACATACCACTCCTTATTATACTCCGCTCTTACACCTAATTCCCAACTGTTAATTCCAAACACACACTACACTAATTATCTTTTTCATTTCATTTTCTTAATCATGGCAACTGCTGAACTACCTGTAACTGTTCAACCGGAAGCTGTTCCGGTTCAAGCACCTGTTGAGGCTGTTGTGCCGGAAACTAAGGCTCATGATGCCACGCCACTTCCTGCTGAAAGTATATATATTTTTTTATTTTTTTATTTTTTATTTGCTTATGAATTATTTGTTTTGTGCTTATGTTTTATGAAACTTTTCTGCTTGTATAAGTTTATTATAACACAAGAAACTTATATTACCTAATAACTACTAGAACGGTACCCATAACCCACGCAATGCGGCGGCGGTAGCATGTGATTATATTTTGCGTTATTTGGTTACACGTTTAGTTGTCTTTCATGCTTTATAAATAGAGATATCAGAGATGGTTAAGCCAAATAATTGTAGTTTGAACAACCAACCACTTCGTAACCAACTTGCTTCCTAACAAATTAATTTTGAAATATTTCTATAAATAGCAAGAAAAAAGTCTGAATTTTATTATAGAATTGTCCCAAATGCATTATACAGTAGTATAGATTATGTCAAATTTTCAAATACAAATAATTGAAGCAATATTTTTTGTTTCTTTTAGAGAAAATTATTGGAGACTGAATCCTTTTAAGTTGTAGTACCAACTTTTCTTTTGAGTTGATAGCTGTTAGATAGTGCTTCTATGTGATGCTATTTGTTTTATTCCTTAGCTTTTTCAAAAGAACTAATTCTTTGTTTTGTTTAATTTTTTCCTTTAATAATTGAAACAGTTAAAAAGGTGGTTACAGCCCCCACAAGCTAATCTTTATTACATAAAAAAATGTCAATAAATCTGTCAGGAAAGAATATCTAGCCTTAACAAATTGGATGAGAATAATGCTCCATTATATTAACTATTGAGAAAGAAGTCAAAGAACTAGCTAGAAATTTATAGTATCACACTATGTCTCTTGTCGTTAAAGGTAGGCAACACTAAAGCATCAACATTTGTTTTACTGGCCGGAGGTCTTCCTGAAAGCAGTCTCTCTACTGTCGGGTTTATCCTGGTGGTAGGGGTAGGACCTGTCTACATTTCACCTCCCCCTTACCTAGCTTCAGGGGGATTGGTTTCTTGTTGTTGCAGTGGCTCGACTTTTTTTTAGTATCTTGTATAAAAATCCTTGTTACAAACTTGCTTTTGATTAATTTGTAATTTGTGGTTTTTGTGTCTCAGAGACTCCGGTTCCTGAAGTGAAGAAAGCGAATAGCTCACATGATAGAGGTAAGTATGTGGATGGATACCATTACCAAGTACAATTTAGTTCACAGTTTCACACATATGTAAAACGGTTAATTTATTTGGTGGAATTGAATTTCTTTTTTGTTATTTAGATGTTGCTTTGGCTGACATTGAAAAGGATAAGAAGCTGTCTTTCATCAAGGCCTGGGAGGAAACTGAAAAGTCTAAGGCGGAAAACAAGTAAGTTAGTATATTGTTAAATACGGTACTGGTTACGTTACTTTGAGTTTAAGCTTCAGTTAAGATCATCTAAGGCACTTTTCTGATCGAAAAAGTTGCAAGTCTGTCAGAGGATTAGATCTTTATAGAATGATATGAAATGAAATTCTTAGATCATACTGATATCGCTATGCTCAGATACTGAACTTAAAACTTAAACTTGAATCCTTCTCGCTCACAAAGATTGTGTAGTTAATTTTTTTGGCTTACTTGTTTGTACATGAATAACCAGGGCACAGAAGCAGCTATCTGCTATAACCGCATGGGAAAACACAAGGAAAGCTGATATTGAAGCCAAGTTGAAACAAATCGAGGTACTCCTTGTTGCTAAAACGCTACTTTAATCCACAAAATATCTTTGTTTTGTTTTGTCACACTAACTCAGTGAGATCAACATATATACAATAAAATTAAAATTTATCATATATGTTTTGTCAACAGGAGAAATATGACAAGAAAAAAGCAGAATACGCCGAAAAGATGAAAAACAAAGCTGGTTTAATTCACAAACAAGCTGAAGAAAAACGAGCCAATGTTGCAGCCAAGAAAGCCGAAGATGATCTGAAAGCAGAGGAGTTGGCTGCCAAACATCGTGCCACTGGCACAGTCCCAAAGAAGCTCATTGCTTGCTTCGGAGGTTAAAAGTCATTCAGATATATAATACTGTCAGCTTTGTAAGTTACTTTTTATTTATCAGTCATCCAATGTTTGTTTGTTTGTTTATTTGGTATGTTTGTATAGGAAGAACATAGTTGTTTTGTAACAAATCTCATAATGATATTTATATATATAAAGTTTTCTGCAACATTACTATTAATCAAACTACACTGAAGACTTCACAAGAAAATTTCTGCAACATGTCAATGTGTTTACTAATAACCAAAATACACAAGACATTTGAGAAAGCTTTCTGCAATATGTTAATGTGTTAACTAGTAATCAAAAGACGCTGAAGACTTCAGGAGAATGAAACTTGAGTCTCCATATATACTGATCAACTACAGGATCGCTACTACCAAAAAAGAACCTGATTGATTTCTAATTGATTGACGTCTAATTTACCTGAGTTTCTAAGAAACTCATATCATCGGGCCCATGGAAATCAAAATACAATTGTAGTTCAGTATCAGATGAATCTTCCATTTCACTTGGGCTCAATGGGTCGGTCAACCCACTGTGAAAAGTTGTACAGTCATCGCTCCTTGTGGCACATGAGAGTTCTGTGTCTAGTTTGGCCTTTGTTTTAGGCGCCATTTCGCTGGTTGTCCCAGAGACTGAAGCCTGAGAAACAGGACTAAAGCAGCCTGGCTTCCAGTTTCTAAAAGATTCACCCACTTCTGAGTGCCAAATACGTAGGATATAGTCGGGGTGGGTTGTCTTGTTGGGGTGGATTGTCTTTTTGGGTGAAGGGAGTAGTAACAAAGCTGAAGAGTCCATTGAGAGTCGTGCCTCAGCTTCGAGCCTGGCACTCTCCCATTGCGCCATGTGGCGAGTGAAAGAAGAGGCAGGGAGTCCTTTTCCTGACCCTTCTAAACAAGAGGGTTGATGGGTTTGTGGGTCGAGGCCCATGGAGATGAGTCGTTTTCTTAGGTGAGTGTTCCATAAATTCTTGATTTCGTTATCTGTTCTCCCTGGTAGTCGAGCAGCAATTGCAGCCCACCTGAAAAGATATAAGTCAGATACACACTAAGAATTGTACTTTGTGGTTTACTCTCAACATCATGAGAAAGCAATATTACTGAACACATCTAAATGCACCTGTTGCCGAGAATTGCATGCAACTGGATGACAAGCTGTTCTTCTTTAGGAGTGAAGGGACCACGTTTGATGTCTGGGCGGAGGTAGTTTGTCCACCTGAGACGACAACTCTTTCCACAACGAAGAAGACCTGCTATCACATAACTATACATTTTACTGGACCAGTTGTAGACTATTCCAAATACTATAACCAAGAATTTCACTGTTTTAGTTTACGATTCAGAATGCTTTTTCTTAATGTTAGTGTTCTTGAATAAATTCCATATATAATGACTCATACTCGGTATTCTAGAAAAAGATTAATGTTACAAGGTATTTTGGAATAAAAAAACGTTCGCTTAATATGGGTGTTTTCACTTGTGTAACTTCCTTTCTGATCCGAGCTATTCCTATGTGAGCTAAAGTGTGACGAGATGGTATTCAAGTAGAGGTGGCTAGATGGGCGAATACCATAGCAGGTCAAAACGACTTTATTGGTCCGTCGAGTTCTGTCAACATGATAACAGGTCTAAAATAATCAATGAGTTCGTTAATTATGATGATACACGTAAAGCTTTTCACCACTGGATTTGGAGTATACAAATTGAATGAGATTAAAACCTCAATATATATGGACACACAGCATGTCAGCAAGTGATAGGCCTGAGAGCAATTGGTGACACAACTCCCATTAGTTGCCTGTTTCGTCATAAGTGGAGGCTGTGCAATGTTCATATTGTACCTTTCTTTAAATGCAGTTAGCTTATTTCACCGGGTATAATCCATTTACCCAAAAAAAAAAAGAAAAAAAAAAAAAGAAAAGCAGTTAGCAAGAAAATAGATGGTCTTCTGTTTACCAATATTAAGCATCAAAACGACAAAACACAAAATGTTTGACTGAAGGTGAAGATCTAGGTAGAAAATTGGAGGGAAGATATATTGAAATTCCTTTTGTATTTCCACTTGATACAATATAATGGATGAATGGACAAAGTATAGGCTATAGGCTATAAACTGTGAAAAAGATTACTGGGAATAAATGCGGTTTAACTTACCATACATATAAAGTCTTTTCTGTAACGATAATGCCGTATAATGAAATTGTTCATTCGTTAGTATCGTTACACATTCAGGTTCAAGTTTTGAGCTTAACCTTAAAACCATTAATCAAGATAATTTAGTTGAAGTTCGACTCATTGGTAGTCATACCTACAAGGCTACAAGTACACAAGTGTACAACCGATTTAAGTATATTTATAAAAGGATGGGGTTCTTTGGATTGCTTATTTCTTTATTCTTTTTAGAGTAGTTCTTATTAGCTAATAGCTGTATCAAAAGGTAATGAACAAAGATGGTGTTTATAATGTTGTTGGAATTGCATTATCGAATTTAGGAGTAGCAAATCAACAAAGAGAGAAATACATCGGTTGGACCGAGTTTTGACCAAATTCCAAATATAAACGATTAACTGTAAAAAGCGAAAAACAAAAACTGATAAAAACTGAAAACCCAACCAACAAAAGCCGATCATTTTTGGGTTAACGTGTAAAACCGGATATTTTGGTTTCAAGTTCAATTTTAGAAAGCCAAATCAAACCATGCTCGCTGCTCGTAGTTTATTATACAAGTAAAATACCAAATAAGTAGACATCTTCAACTAAAAAATGTCTTAACTAAACTAATACTTTTTTTTTAGAACGGCATCATACTTGAAATCCGACCCCCGAGTTAAACCATCCAAACGGGCAGGCCCCGGGACCCGAACCACTAGGAGAGACCCGCGAAGGGAAACTCCTAGAACTCACAGTTTCGCACTAGGAGAAAAATCCGGATTTTTTGTCACTTGCGAGACTAAAAAGTATCACTCAACCACACTAGAGTTTAATTTTTTTCAGAAAACAAATATGGAGTAGCCGCTAAAAAATATCACTCAACCACACTAAAGTTTACCGCATTGTTCTTAAACAAAGAAAGTACTGTATTTAACTAACCAACACCAAGATAGACTAGTGAGTAGTGATCATTCATCTTAACGTCCTTATGACTTTATAAGAGTTCTCAAGTTTAAACATCACTAGTTACACGATGTGACAACTGACAAGGTAAAGTGTTGGAAACTGTCACGGGATAACTCGATTAGGTCGCGTAATCAGAGTTAACGACTCTCACTTAACACATAACCTATAACTTGAACATGGAAATCTCATCCGTTTAATTGACTATGAAACTTTAGAAACATATCTAACATAAATGTTAACCATGAACATAATTTTGTAAACTGTTTGTGGATCTAGCATTTCTTTTAACATAAAGGTTAACCATAGACATATTTAAACAAGAGGAATGCTAGAAGCCTAGAACCATAAAAATTTTACAAAAGATTATTCGCACAATGATGTGTCATGTAAACTTGTAGATGCATATAAAAGAAAAAATTAAAAAGTAAGTTTGAGAATGACACTAATTACAGCATATGATCATTTTGTGAAAAATTTTTGTGGTTAAAATCCTAGATTTCATTGCATTCATCAAATGTACATAAGACCAACAACATAAAAAAAGACAGACTAAAAAAACATGACATACCAGCAAGCTTAGGAAGTGATCTCCAGCTTCCATGACCACCATTTTTGTTAATGTACTCAACAAGAATATCATCTTCCTCTGGAGCCCATGGTCCTCTTTTCAACCCAGCAGTTTTGTCACAACATGGTGCTCTCACCATTTTTCTCCAAGAAACTTTTTAAACTAGCTAGCTAAAAGTTGAACTAGAAGATGATTATATAAAAATAAAGGAAGAAAGAATCATAATAATGATGGAGAGATAAATGTGATATAATGTGTGAAACTGAAAAGACATGTCAGTAGAAAAGTTGGTGTACTGAGGATCGGCGAATTGCAAGCTGGAATAGTGTGACTGAGAAGACTCTATGCTGTTTGTATGTATTTATTGCTTTTGTTAAGTTACATGAAAATATACTGATTGATGTATCCAACGATGGGATTCATTTTAGTGACAAGCTATTTTATACATCAATGCTGTGTATTTTAACTTTTTCATTTCATTTTATACTGATTTATGTATCCAACGATGTGTATTTTCATTTCATTTTAGTGACAAGCTATTTTATACATCAATGCTGTGTACTTTATTTATGGGATAATTGCTTACAGTATAATTTATAGTTTTAACCTAAACCTAAGCACCACTAAACACTCATTAGACCTTAATCTAGTATAAGCTTCCGAAGCTTTAATCCTAGTCACTAAACACTCATTAGACCTTAATCTAGGCACTAAACCCTAATCACACTTTAAGCTAGATTAAGCCCTAAACTAATCTTAAGCTAGTTTTAACCTAAACCTAAGCACCACTATGAACCACCACCTTCCCTAAGCAGCTTACTCACCTCTTTGTCACCACCTAGCACCACCAAGTAGCTTACAAGTAGGTGATGCATCTACTTGTGTGCTACTTGGAACCACGGCACCCTAGGTGTCACAATCACAAGCCCCCTAGCAAGCCTCTATAGCCCTTGTTAGTCATCCCTATCTGTAGTTAGTCACCTCCCCCCCCCCCCCCCCCCCCTCTAGCCACCTTACCCCTCCCTTTCTTGCTCGCTACTCCAAACGTACCCTATAAATACCCACGCACCCCATTTCTTTCAAACCATCCCATTCTCTCTTCTCCATCTCAAACATTGTGGTCCTAGTAGTAGTACATGAGCCAAAGAAGGCCTAGGAGTCCAAAGAATCAAGTCTTGAGCCCTTGTCGAATTGATTTCCCACCGAGAAAACCATAACCCTCGTTAAGTCCCATTTTCGATTAGGTAAGCTCTAATCTAGTTCTATAAGCTTTAGTTCTGTTCTAGGATAGTTATTAGGTATTAGATCACCTAGAAACCCTTGCCTAAGCCTTGATCATTTTCTTTTTATGGTTTTCTTTTTAAAACCTTAATTTATGCCGAATCCATGTTTATATGCTATAATCCCTTACCATAAGTTATAAGCTAGTCTAGGTTACTTTAATAAGCCTATAGTAATAAGTCATAAGCATAGAAACCCTTTTGCTTCATAAAAATATTGTTTGCATGGTTTTAGGACTAGTTTTGCAAATATTTCCATGCATAAAGGTATATATATATATGGTAACTTTCTTAAAATAATAACTAGAAGGACTGAAGATGTCATTTTTATAAAGTTATAAATATAAGGGTTTATTTTGTAAAATATTAGAACTTAAGGTTTAGTATATATATAGTTAAATACATAAAAGTTTAAAAGTTAAGGGTATAAAGTGTAACTTAAAAAAAATAAAAAAAAATAAGTACAATGGTAAATTCTATCATTTATTAAAAGTATTAGGTATAACTAAGGACCTATTTTGTGAAATCATATAGCCTAAGGATTAAAATGTATATAGTTATTTTACCGTTAATGACTAGATTCGTAAAAGTTATTAAGCTAAGGGTATATAGCGTCAAATTGTAAATTTAAGGGTATAAATGAACTATATCATATAAAGATAAAAACCTATCTTTTTACTTAACAACATAACACAATATTAAGGAGCTTCATATGAGGAGTTTCATCTGGATATTCGTTTTGACGAGTTTGTTGGGTTTACTAATTAAAGTGCCCTGACTCCTCAAACGTTTACTACATGACCTCTGAATTATTATGGCCCGAATGGTGTTATGTTATATATATAATCTAAATACTTAACAACATAACACAATACTAGGGAGCTTCATGTGAGGGGTTTTATACCTCTGGATTATGATGGCCCGAACGGTGTTATGTTATATCTATAATCTAAGTACTAAGCAACGTAACACAATACTAGGAGCTTCATGTGAGGGTTTTTATACCTCAGGATTATGATGGCCCGAACGGTGTTACGTTATAACTAAATCTAGAAACCCTAGGAATGATTACTTAAGAAACCTAAATAGGATAACTAGGACTTGACATACACACACCTACACTACCCCCAGGATACGTGAGTAAGTAGTCTAATATCTGAGTCACTTTTGACATCAATCAGAATTCCCTAAGCCCAGGTGAGTTTTATAGCCTCACTTTTTAAATGCTTTACAAACCCTGTGAGGGGGATACATGATTTAAACCGAATACAAGTTTTTTTTCTTTGGTTATTGCACGAGTACCTTCTATGACACCATTACATTACAAAATTTCATGAATCATAATCACTTGCGAGCGAACGCGAATATAGTGAATATATCTATTTGGAGTTTGACAACTCCCGTTGGTTTGCCCCAGCCGGGTACCAATAAGCACTATATTTAAAAACACCCTGAAGGATTAACCTTGGCAAGTTAATCCTTATTACGTCCCGTCACGTAAGGGTCTCCAGTGCCCCATGACCTGGACATGTTAACGTGCGGTGTCATGAGCTTAGTGCAATAACATTACTTTTATGATAATTGTAAATGCATTGCAATTATCATAAACACTACGTTTTCCTTGATGGGTGTAACAACTGAACCATGTGAAACTTGTATTCACACTACCACTAAATCTATAATTCTCACTCAACCCTAATGTTGACCTTTAAGCATGTATCCTAGGTAATTTAGCTCATTATGGACCTATGGCACGAAGTGGCACTGGACTTGGAGGACTTTCAAACCTGTTATCATTCAAAACTCTACATTTCACATAGATTTTGGGACCTCCTCTTTATAAAAACTCTGATACTTTAATGAATGATAACTCATTTTATAAAAACGTCTCTTTTCGAGTCGTTTTCTATTATTGTGACTGTGATCCATGAAGTAATACCCCAGATATAGTTCCGCTGCAATCTGTTAAAATGAGGGTGTTACACACGTAGACATTAGCAGGTTGGCCTGTCACCGAGTACACGGAACATACCGAATTCAAAAGTTGTCTACACAGATTTGCAAAAACGTTGTAAGCTACAGACCTACAAAACGTAACAAGTTAAATACATTTCCAAACAATTATCCCTTTATTTATTCACTCAACTACATATCGAGTCTTTTTAGTAACTCTTAGGCTACCCCCAGTAAGCTTCTACGATCGATTTGCTCGATCGATTCCAACTCGATCACGTTACTATGGGGAATCGATCGCCCAAGCATTTTTAGAAATCAAGGTCGTGTATAAGATCGATTGTATTGTCCATTTGCATTTAAAATTGAACCGTTGTAAAATGGTTTGCAAAGTAAAATAAATAAATAAATAAAAATTCAAACCAACTTATAAATACACAACATAAACACACTTCAATCAACAAATCTAACACTTCTCTCAATTCAAAATGGTTTGTCATCTCCCCCATACCGTCGAACAAATGCAAAAGTATATAAAAAACAAGCCGACAAAGACGACACGGATCGACAAGAGGCTATTGTCGAAGTTGTTAAGAAGTTTGTGCTCGCAAAGGCACTCAAACAACGATTGAGACAATGATACACAGAGTGCAAAGACATCTATGAAGAAAGAAAACTTGTGATCGATCAGTTTTTGTACAATGAATATCGTAAAGACGCTGCCGTTAGTGAGACGTTGTGGGGTTATATGAATCAGATACAGGCCCAAATCTCCAACAAGATCTGTTGGAGTTTTGAGGAAAATGTGGCAACTTGTTCTGGATCACAACAGAACCAACAATTTGTGCAAGGTGCATCAACTTCATTTGATGCACCAAGATTTGTTGAGAAACAACAACATCAACCTCATCTGGATCAATTTCGACTAGGTTATGAAGAAGATGCGGGCTGGAACGAGAGTAAGGAGCGGGAGCTTAGCAGGTTGGAAGCAGAGTTAGAAGCAAAGAAATTTGCGAACTATTCTGCGTATGACGATTGATACCGCTCAAACAACTCTCAAACTTGGGATCACCCGGATTACTGAAATTTAAGTTTATGTTTATTTGATGTTTTAATTTTATGTTTATTCAATGTTTTAATTTCGTATCGTGTTTATTTTATGTTTATGTAATGTTTACATTTTTCTTAATAAAATTTAAGTTTGTTGTTAGAAAAAAAAATAAATAAATAATTGATCATAGTCGCCCTTATTGGGGCACTCAATCGCCTGAAGATCGCTGGAGAGAGAAAGCTGACGTGACAAAGAAAATGAGATAGATTGACTCTCCTTACTGGGATAGCCTTATGTCCTAAAATAAATATCCACATTGTACTTTTTGATTGTGTCAAAATAAGTTTTTCATTTTCATAATAATTTCCACTCTCTCTCTCTCTCTTCTAACTGAATTCCCACCCTATTTCCACCATTAAAAAACCTTCAAAAATCGTGATCCTGATCTCAAATCAAAGCTAATCCAAAAAGCAATCCATTCATCGTGTTCAGCTTTGTATTCTGCACATTCCCCAGTGTGTTTTAGAGATTTTCCACGGTTAGAATTGTCTAGTTGATTAAATGGAAATTTGGCGTTAAAATTCGATTTTGGGCATAATCGTTTTATAGGTAATTGTAGCCTTTTGTGTACTTCGTATTACAATCCTGTGTGTTAATTCTCAAGTGGTGTTGAGTTATTGACGTTTTTCACTTCAATTTTTCATTTTCCCCAAATTGTATAAACCCTAATTGTGAATATGAGAAATAAGAGACAAACTAGGCCACCTCAAAAGCTAGCTGACTCTGATTACTCTGTTACTAATACTAAAAGTAAAAATCAGAAAAATGTATCAAAAAAAGATGTTGTAAAGGATGCTATGGAGAATATTGAAATTGTGGGTGAGAGGGAAAAATGTGAAGGAAATAACAGGAAGTTGGATGGTTCTGATGGCATTGTGAATGGGGAAAAGGAAGGAGAAACGGGTGTTAGTACTGAAAATGTGGTTAATGAACTTGTGGATAACAATGGTGAGAATGTGAAGGTCCGTAATGCTGGTGATTCAGATGTGCAGCATGTTAATAAGGTGTCAGCTATTGCTAAGGATAGTGTTGTGGATGTTGGAGGTAAGGGTAGAGTAGAAGATAATGGTGATTTGAATAATGGTAATAGGCAGAATGTTAGTGAAAAAGGTGAAAAGGATGAAGCACAGAGGTTGAATAGGAATGATAGGAGTGGGGTTAGAACATATGCTGCTTCTACAACTGGTACTCTTAATGATTTGTGTAAGAAATTGTTTGTTATTCCCACTGAAGTTGATAAAAATGGTAAAGAGTATGTGATTTTTGATGATGTTATGGTTGATGAAGGATGTAAGAAATGGGGCTTAACATTGTGTGGATACTTTGTAGGATGTAACATGGCTGTTAATGAATTAAGATACAACTTGAGAAGAATGTGGGGAAGGAAAGGTTTTAAGGATGTGATTGATGTTAACAATGGGGTATATTACATGAAGTTCTATAATGAAGTAGGTTTAGATGAAGTTGTTAATAGTGGTCCATGGATGGTAAGTAATAAACCTTTCTTTGTTCAGAAATGGGACATTCATGTATGTATGGATAAGAGAGAACCAGATGTGTTACCAATTTGGGTCAAGTTGAGTAATGTACCATTAGAGGCTTGGACTACACATGGGATTAGTGCTTTAGCCAGTAGACTTGGGAAACCACTTGTTATGGACAATGTAACTGCTGATATGTGTAGGCTAGGGGTTGGCAGAATTGGTTATGCTAGGGGTGATGATAGAGGTGTCTGCTAAGAAGAGTTTACCTGAGTTAATTGAAGTAGTATACAGAGATAGGAATGTAGCTGAAGTGTGTAGGAAGGTTGTAGAGGTGGAAATAGAATGGTTACCACCAAGATGTTCAGAGTGTTGTGTGTTTGGTCATACTGATAAAGGGTGTGGCAAGAATGTTAGTAATGAAATACCTGTTGATGCGGGACAAGAAAAAGAGAATGGTAAAGGTAAAGAAAAGGTGAATGAAGTAAAGGAGAATGAAGGTTTTGAGGAAGTGAGGAATAAGAGGTCTAATGGAGGATGGAATAAGAGTAAACCACAAGGGTTTAAGACAAACTATCAATATCAGAGGAAATGGGAGTTTATGAATAAAGGTAAAGTTCCTGGGTAGGCCATGTATCAAAAGAAGAACAAAGAAAACAATAATGAAAGTGTGAGTACTGACAATACAAGTGAGAAGGAGAAAACACCAGTTAAAGAAGATGCTAAGTCAAATGATCATGGAGATAAAAATCAGAGGTCACCAGGAAGCAGCAATAATAGGAGTGCATGGAATGTAAGGGGTTAGATTTTGGAAGCATTTAAAAAGTCTGCAAATAAGTATGCCTTATTAGACCCTGATGATAATGATAAAGCAGCAGGTAATGGTAACACATAATCAATGGAAAAAGGTATTGGTGAGGAGAATGATGTATACCATGATGAGAATGGAATTACTCAGGGTATGGAAGAGAATGTTATTGAAGGAAGGGATAAGGGGGTGCTCACATAGATATAATCATGGAGTTTAAAATTGGTTGTTAGAATATTAGAGGTATGTGTACCTCTGAAAAGCAAAAAGAAGTGAGGAATTTTATTGAAAGTGAAAGATTAGGTATATGTGCTATAATTGAAACTCAATTAAAGAGGAAAAAATTGTATAAGGTTGGTGATAGTATTTTTAGGAACTGGGAATGGGTGAATAATATGAATTACTGTGATAAAGGGTGTAGAATAATGTTAGGCTGGAATGGAGATTTGGTGAATGTGAATGTTATTCATTATTGCAAGCAAGCTATTTTGTGTAAAATTGAAGCCATTAATGGAAGCTTGACCATGTTTTGTACAATCATATATGCTGCTATTGGTGGATATGAAAGGCAAGGGTTATGGAAAGATTTAAGTATGCATAAAAGGGTTGTGGGAGATATTCCATGGATCATGATGGGGGATTTTAATGTCACACTTGACCCTAGTGAACATTCAAAAGGAAGCTCTAGTATGAATAGGGATATGTGTGACTTCAAGGATTGCATTAATGCAATTGAAATGGAAGATGTTGCAAGCTCTGGATTATTTTTTACCTGGATAAAGAATTTTTATAAGGTCAAAGCAGGAGATCAGAGTGGTGTTCTAAAAAATCTGGATAGAGTAATGGGTACTGAGTAGTTTGTTGGTATGTATCCTCAAGCTCATGTCATTTTTCTTCCATACATAATTTCAGATCATTGCCCTGTTATTTTGGTTATGCCAAATACAATGTAGTCTAGGAAAAAAGCTTTTAAGTTTGCAAATTATGTTGCTGAGAAAAAAGAATTTATTGAAGTGGTTAAAGATAATTGGGGGGGGGGGGGGGGGATAAGGTGCCTGGTTGTTATATGTTCTCTTTGGTTAAAAGATTAAGAATGCTGAAGAAACCTTTGAAGAAACTTGCATGGAAAGAGGGGGATCTATTTGATAATGTCAAGAAGCTAAGAGTTGAATTAGAAAAGGTTCAAACTATGATTGATAAAACTCCTGAAGATAAGAAGCTTAGAGAAATTGAGAGTAACATTTTGAAAAAATATAGTGAAGCTATGAAGACTGAGGAACATTTTTTTTTTATCAAAAAGCTAAAATTCAATGGTTAAACTTGGGTGACAAAAACAATGCTTTCTTCCACAAAACTTTGAAAAGCAGAAATCATAAAAGGAGAATTAGTGCAATCCAAGATGAGCTGGGGAATAAATTTGAAGGTGAGGAAGTTTCTAAACAATTTGTGAAGCATTTTACACAATTTTTGGGTAAACAAACTAATGTGGCTGAGTTACCTGATCATAATAGTTTGTTCATCAATAAATTGACTGAAAGTGAAGCAGAGTACATGGTTAGGGATGTAAGTGATGCAGAGATAACGAAATCTATGCTCTTAATTGATAACAATAAGGCTCCTGGGCCAGATGGATTCTCATCTTTGTTATACAAAAAAGCTTGGGATATTATTGGGAATGATGTGTGTTTAGCTGCGAGGGAATTTTTTGAGACAGGTAAGATTCTGAATGAGATCAACTCTACTCTTATTGTACTGGTTCCTAAAACACAAATAGCAGCTAAAGTGTCTGATTATAGACCACTAGCTTGTTGTAATATCATATACAAGTGCATAAGTAAAATAATCACTGAGAGAATGAAGAAGAATCTGGGTAAATTGGTGAGTAGTAACTAGAGTGCCTTTATTCCTGATAGGCAGATTCAAGATAATATTCTGATTTCACAAGAATTATTGAAAGTTTATGGGAGAAAAGAAGGTCCTAAAAAAGTTGCCATGAAAATTGATCTACAGAAAGCATATGATACTGTGAATTGCAAGTTCTTAGGAAACATTTTGAAGGGTTTTGGTTTTCATGAGAAAATGATCAAGTGGATTATGAATTGTGTTACTACCACATCCTTTTCAATCAGTATTAATGGTGAAAATTGTGGATATTTTAAAGGTGGTAGAGGATTAAGACAAGGAGATCCTATGTCTCCTTATCTTTTCACTCTAGTAATGGAGATTCTTAATCTACTCATGATCAAGAAGGTTAAGGGAAATAGAGTGTTTCAATACCACTTGGATGTAAAAAGTTGAAGATTACTCATATTTGTTTTACGGATGATTTGCTGGTGTTTTGTCATGGTGATAAACATTCAGTGCAGATTATTAAGGTTGTTATAAAAGAATTTGGTACTATGTCTGGTTTGCTTCCTAACTATAATAAAAGTACACTTATCTTTAGGAGTGTGAATTTAGAAGATCAACAAGAACTACTAAGTGTGGTTCCCTTCAAAGTGGAGAAATTGCCAATGAAGTATCTAGGTGTGCCTTTGATTACTAAAAGAATTGGTGTTAAAGAATGCAAACGATTAATTGATAAAGTGAGGAGCAGGGTATTAAATTGGAAGAATAAGTGTTTGTCATATGCTGGAAGATTACAATTGGTGGCCTCTGTTTTAGAATCTATACATGTGTACTGGGCTACTATCTTTATACTTCCAAAGGCTTTAATTGACGATATTAACAGCATTCTTAAAGGTTTTTTATGGAATCAGTGTGATAAAGAAAATGACAGAGCTAGAGTTGCATGGAAAAGACTGTGTAAAGCTTAAAATCAGGGTGGTCTTGGGCTGAAGGATTTGCTAGTACGGAATAGGGCTATGATAGTCAAACATTTGTGGCATGTGGCTGTTGATAAAAATTCTCTATGGGTGAAGTGGATAAACACATATAAACTTAAGGGAAGGAGTATTTGGTTAATGAAGAAACTAATGATAACTGGGGTTGGAAGAATATTCTAAGAATGAGAAATGAGGTTAGAGAGCTGATACGTGGGAATTGCGCCCTCGCAACAGGTTTTACCTCTCAAGGGATCTCGAGAAGCTTACAACCCCCACCAGGCAGTGTACCTGATCGTTGTAGTATAGTATAGTGACAAGTATCGGGGGATTGATCGTTCAACTCAGGAATAGTGTCGCTAGGATTAGAAAGCCTACTAAACTAGGTCTAAAGGTGAGGGATGATTCTTTTTGTATTTTTATATTTTATAGAAAGCAATTAAAATCTCAGGTTTTGAAGGAGTGGGCGGAATTAGTTGCTAGCCAACTAACCCAATTAACTAAGATGCAATCAAAATAAAATAACAGAAATGAAAATTAAACAATTATACTAATGTGGTGGAAACAATAATGAGGAAAGTTGTGTTTACTTAGATTTCATTACTCCCTAGATATCTTTTACAGGTTGATTAGCTTGTTACAATTGCATGGATGACGGGTCATATTCCTTAATACTAGTCGTAGGGCCGTTTACAATATTCCCTAACTCTATAAG
Source organism: Artemisia argyi (assembly GCA_030686995.1). Classification (NCBI taxonomy): domain Eukaryota; kingdom Viridiplantae; phylum Streptophyta; class Magnoliopsida; order Asterales; family Asteraceae; genus Artemisia; species Artemisia argyi. The sequence continues at coordinate 180,060,330 of CM060678.1, forward strand.
ATCCTACTTCACTCCTTTGTCGAGCCGTTAGAAGCTCCTAACATGGGATCATTAGAATTCTCTTACGCATTAAATACAACCAAAAATCGTAGTATACCTCCGATCGTGTTTCTTAAGACGTTCAAGCAAGTTACCAATGGAAGTCTACCAGTTTTCTTAAGCCTAACATCAAATACAATCATCCGTAACAATTATAAACAAACAATCAACCCATAATTAACATCTAGGTTTCACTACATCTAAGCAAACACAATAAAAATCTAGCCTAGCATGTTAAAGAGAAGACAAGCGTAAGATATAATCACACAACACATAGACATATTGAATGTTTTGAATGAATACTTATCTTCAATTGAACATGGAAGAATCAAGGGGTTGAAACCCTTGAAAAGCTGTTAAAATTCATCTAGGATTTATGCCCTAGTGTCCCACACAAAGTTCCACACTAATGAATGAAAATTGGAAAACTATATATAGATTTTACACCTTGACGGCGTCACGTTATAGCTTGTAATGCCGTCAACTCGACGCCATGATAAAATTCGTATTGCCTAGATCCAATTGTGACGCCGTCATGTAGGAAATCATTCTGGGCCGTCACTAGTATTTGGACCCTGACGGCCTTGGTGACGCCGTCAGGCCAATAAGCTTGAAAACTTTCTGGGCCGTCATGTTATAAGTTCCACATCCACCTCTTTTGTCACTCTTGACGCCGTCACGTGTAAAAGCTTGACGTCGTCAGGTACTGTTCCAGCAAGGAAATTTGAGACTTGCCCTACCATAGAATGAAACAAGATGGTAGTCCGTATTTTTTTTTCTATTTTCCTTTTTTTTTCTATTTTTTTTCTTTTTCTTATTTTTTTGATTTTTTTTGGCATACACTCTTGCCCTACCATCCAAAATAATACATCATAGGGAATGTACATTCCCCTTACACTTGAATTTTTACATACTTTACAATAAACTACTCTAATGACTCGAATCAAGATAATCAAAACACTTGGAGTACTTTTTAAGATTAACGCACATATGGTGGTAATATATGATGTTCTTCCCCATTACTTCATAACATGAGTACTTTACCCATGAGTCCCAATCGTCCCGAAACAATATGTACAAGATATGACTCGACTTAGCAACCATGTAATCAATTAGATAATTAACTAAGGGTTTAAACATGTAACAATAATGCACTAAAGATGAGTGCATACACAGAAGGCTAAGGCGATTTGCACATTTGAGTAGGTTGTAACAAATTCTTCCTTTAAGTAAGATGCTTAAAGTTAGAAACTTAAAGATAGGCTCGGAGGGGTGTTCTAGGGGTATCATATACTAAAAATGAGTACAACGCTAAGGTGTGGGAAAATTAACTGACTTTACTAGTCAAGTAATATGACTTAAATGGTCAAGTAATTATGATACGGGTTTAAACACAAGGGTGATCCTAATGCCTCTTATCATGTAGTAAATACTACTACACGAATGTAGTCTCACTAGCGGTCTCGGAATGCATCACTAACGCACGTTCTAGAATCTAAATGCTACCGGTACACTCATAAGCACTGATAATGAATGTTTTTCCTATCAAATCTAAAGGCGAACCTCACATATTTGGGTGGAAAATTTTTCTGAATGGTACGGTTTTTTGCTAGTCATACGACTCCTATCCATGAGACGCTTGTTAAGGCTAAAGTTTCACTCCTGAATGTTGTAAAAAAAATTTAAATTTGGAGCTAAAATTACACTAATATGTATTTCTCTTAGTTTTATTGCAGACCTACCATCAAACAAACAAACTCAAGTGCAATAGTATCATATAAGGTATCATCATTTACCTTCCCCTTACACTTAGGATGAACATTGTCCCCAATGTTCAATTAAAGGATGTAAAAGTAAAATAGGTAAAAGAATGAAAACAAATACTCCCCTGATTCGTTCGGTGTGGATAGTGTGTTAACAAGGTTAGATCTTCCTCCAAGAAAATGAACGTTCAAAGCTTCCCTTCCAGAAATATAAATCACCTTCTTGTCATATATAACATGTTAAACCTGAGAAAATAATCAAGGCAACCTCGCGTAAAATCGGCGGCAATCTATATATACTAACAAATCCTAGAAAGAAATTTAAGATATAATGCTTGTGGAATGAATGTTTGCAGATTTCCTGGAGTTTATAAAACTAAAGAATCAATAAAAACTTTTAAGACTCCGTTAGAAAAACAAAACTCGCAAAATTTCTAGAATTTTACACGTGACGTCGTCAGGGGTTAAATCCTGACGCCGTCAGAAGTGACCTGCAGAAATCTTTATGTTATGTTTCTGGAAAATTTCTGGAAAAACTTATGTCCTACTTCCTAAAAAATCCTGCAAAACATTATTATGACTCGATACAAGCATTTGACTCTAACAATTAGTAATATACATGTTCATTTAATAGTGTGGCGAATCATGATTATTTTCGTTCTTAGAAACAAATTTGGGGTTTTCCCTTACACTTAGCTTTTGCAAAATACCTTTATATGAAGTTAAGACGAAGTTAAACAACAAAATAAAGCATTTTCACAATTTAGTTTGAAACATGATCTACCAACAATAAAAATAAAGCATGCATACGGAAACAAATAACAATCAAACAATTAAAAATCAAACAAATAAAAACACACAAAACATGGGTTGCCTCCCAAGAAATCCTTTTCTTTATTAACGAGTCTTGTAGCTAGACTCAAGGTCATGGGCTATCCTATATGTGTGAGCTCCTCGTCGAGGACATCTTTGGGATCAAACTTGGGTTTCAACTTCATATCGGTTTTCTTGGTATGATATGATTTCTCAAACTTTTCTCCATCCGGATCATATAAAATCATCTTCATATGCCATGATCCGTCACCTTCCTTAGGTGGCTTGTCCCAATTCCATTTACACTTATTCCCTTCCTTTTTCCACTTGTTCATCTCTAGGTTGATAGGCATTACGCTTAAGAACTCAATCATTTTCCTAAAGAGTAGGGGATCCTCAAAAGGGTCTAGTTCCTCATCTCTAGCTATGAGTTGTTCCACCGAATGTGTTTTATCGATGAAATATTTTTCTAGATAGAATGGGTGTTGAGGTCTTATAAAGTTCCTTTCTATCCAAGGTCCATATCTAGATGGTCTCCTATTCATCTCTTCCCAATGTGGTGTTGGTTCGTCCTCACAATCGTAGCTATGCTTCTTAACATCATAAACCGATCAAGTCTCACCATCTTCTACCGCTATCTTAGACTCCTTACAATCTATCATGGCACTAACAGTTGCTAAAAATCCTCTTCCTACTAACAATGGGCATGTAGTATCACTAACCATATCTAGGACGTGAAAATCCGCTAAAATAGTTTATTTTCCTATGTGAACAACTACTTCCTTGATCATTCCGACCGGGTGGGCAATACTTCCATCCGCTAGACCAGTTAGTACTTCTGTCTCCTCTAACTTTCCTAGCTTAAGAGTGGTGAAAAGGGACAAGGGAATCAAGTTGAGGCTTGATCCTAAGTCGGCTAGTGTGTCAAAAGCTTTGGATTTTCCTATCTTACAAGGCAAAACAAATATACCTGGATCATCAAGCATCTTAGGCAACTTGTTTTGAATGAAGGCGGTCCCATTTTTACCCAATTTAAGCTTCTCATATTTCTCTAGGGGGGCACTATAGTAGGGAGCACGAACTAAGACATCAATGACGGGGCGTTCAAGGTGGAGATCCTTGAATTCATCGTCAAGGTCTTGTGTAGGAGGTGTTTCAACTATGTTATTGACCAGTTTAATATCGGATGTTTTATTCAATTGGTCCTTTTGAAGAATTTGGGTTTGCTTGAAACACATGCTCATTGCTTTGACCGAATAGTATTGTGTACAAGAAGTAGGTGACGAAACTGATGATATGGCATTAACGTTTAGTTTCGGGTTCTTGACTGTGTCGCTTGGGAGTGCTCCCATTTCTCGGTCATTGAGAACTTTCAACAATGTGTCGATTTTATTGGTCATCTCACTTTGATTTTGTTTGAAATCGGCTTCAAACTTAGATATGCGAGCTTCTTGAGATGCCATAAACTTGGACATCAATCCTTCAAGATTATTGGTACTACCATAGTTATTGGAAGGATTGTTGTTGAAAGTACGGTTAGAGGGTGGACCGTTTGGTTGGTAACGATTAGGTGGATTGGATGAATTGTTTTAGGGCTTGTTTTGGTTTTGTTTCCACCTAAGGTTTGGGTGATTTTTCCAAGAAGGGTTGTAGGAATCACCGTAAGGGTTTGGCTCGGGTTTGAAAGTGTACCACTTGTCTCCCGATTCGTCGGTACGCGAGGATGCATAATCCGCAAAAGCTTGTCTGGGGAGTTCCACGCAATCACAAGTGTCATGGGGACCACTACATAATTCGCATGAAGAAGTGATTCTGTTCACTTGGCTTGAAGGCTTAGGAGCTTCGTAGGATTTCATGAGAAACTTGACTTTGTCCTCAAGTTCCATGATCCTACGGTCGGGAGTGCTAGAATTGTTCGAAGGCAAAGATATTGCCTTGATCATTTTGCTCAAATCACGGGGATCATTCCAACTTTCGATGTCATAGAGAGCAAGATCTTCTATGAGTTCCCATGATTCTTCCGCACTTACACTGGTAGTACAAAAAGTTGTATTGGTCACGCCAAAAATGTGTGACGATATGCATATAGTCACACACGTTTTTTTCGTTGTGTGTCACCATAGGTCCTGCCACCGTAGGTGGCATATGGTCACATTGTTGAGTTCGTGGCCTTTTCCATCGAAAAAGAGTGACCAAAACCCCGAATATGTGTGACAAATTAGGCACAAGTTTTGTTGGATTAGTCGTTATTAGTGACCGTAAACACCTTATAGTCACACGAATGTTTTTTTAGAGTAACTATTGTTCGTCCTTTGGCAACATAAATATATAATATATGTGACATTTGAGATGATATATTCAAGTAAATGTGTATTTTGTGTGACTATTGATAATCCAATGGCCACATGAATATACAATAAATGTGACGTTTGTGATGATTTAGTCACACAATGGGTGTTATTTTTTTGGAGTTAGTCATATACAATTTAACACAAAGTGGCCAAAAGTGTGAATAAGTGTGACCATATGTTGTTTAAAGTGAAGAAATGTGTATTTTGTGTGACTATTGATCATCCAATGGCCACATGAAGTTTATGTTTGTGTGGCCTTTTGTAATATTTAGTCACACAAAGCATGTTTATTTTGGGTATTTAGTCACATACCATTAAGCAAGCAGTGGCCAAAAGTGTGAATAAGTGTGACCATATGCTGTTTAAAGTGAAGAAATGTGTATTTTGTGTGACTATTGATCATCTAATGGCCACATGAAGTTTATGTTTACGTGGCCTTTTGTAATATTTAGTCACACAAAGCATGTTTGTTTTGGGTATTTAGTCACATACCATTAAGCATCAAGTGGCAAAAAGTGATAATAAATGTGACCATATGCTTTTTAAAATGAAAAAAGGTGTATTTTGTGTGACTATTGATCATCCAATAGCCACATGAATTTTATGTTTGTGTGGCCTTTTGTAATATTTAGTCACACAATGAACTAAGCAAACAGTGACCAAAGTGTTAATAAGTGTGACTATATGCATCTTTTAGTTACATTTAAAAAATCAATATATATCAAAACAATTCAAATATATATTAAAACAAATTCAAATACAATAAAATTGGAATGTATATAACTTAACCAAATATAAAATTGGACATCCTTTTATACACCAAGGAGTCCTAGTCGGCTTACAATCGTTTCTTAAGTATCTATAATCTTCTCGATAAGCAACTAGCAACTTTGAGCGGTCTTAATCTCTGAGCAGTACCAACTTTCACTAGCAGTAGTAACTTTTGTACTAGCAGTAGTAATTACTTTTGCACATCTTCTTTGAAGTTCATGAGCATAACTAAATCCATATAAGCAATATTAACACAAACATGATCAGCAGTAATTCAAACAACATCATGAAGACTTTTAATCCAAAACAATAAACATAATAATAAAATTTGCAGTTAAACTTACAAGTTTTTCTCCCATTGATCTAATCTCATCATCTGGATATAAAAGCCTTGAAAATGTAGGCTGTTGCATATCAACAATAACCACATCAGGATTAGAGCAGAACTATAACATGTCAAAGCTCACAACATAACAGAACTAGATGAGCATACTGGAATAAAGTTCTTGATTATATGCTAGAAAACCTTCATCTGTAAAAAGTATGTGGTTATATATATTGTTGACGGGTGCATCTATTTCTTGACATTTGACAGACACACTATTGCCTTGTCTTTTGTCAGCTGCATCTAGTTTGTTAGGCGCTACTAGTTCAAATATCTGCTGTTTTTGTGGTTTTGAGTCGCTTGATTCGCCACTGATTTAACTATCTGCTTTGGTGCTTTTGAGTCGCCTGATGAGCCACTGGTTCAACTATCTGATTTGGTGGTTTTGAGTCGCTTGATGCGCCATTGGTTCAACTATCTGCACAAACACGATAGGAATAAAACGCATATCAGATCTTGTAACTTTGTCCTAACCACCCAATTAAAAATAAGGTATAGATTAAACTCTAGGAATGGTTTAAAAAGGTACAAGTAACTTTGTCCCAACCACCCAATTAAAAATGGAAAAGATAAGATCAAAAAATCAAATAGACCAACGCGACTACTTGATTAGAAACAACTATATTTTTTGATAATCAGATCTTGGTCTATTTCCGATTTTAGGCTTTCTTACAATCGATTCTGCATCTTTTATTTGTAACTTTTATTCAACCTTCCAAAGTTATATACATTTCAGATTATTTGTTTCAAACTAGAAAAAGTAAAGATTCCAAGGTAGCATTTGCTTTTGGCCAGTTTGGTTATGGTCAATCTAGTTTTTAAATCAGTCCCCGCATAATGGGTGCTTAAAAACATCTAAAAGATGAATTCAAGGATAAAAAACCATTTCAGATGTGAATGCACTTTAAAAAAATAATAAAGGATAATACCACATAAAAATGGAGGGCTAGGTAACATGTCATGAAAGACATTTCGAGTTGTTTTGCAACCTGATGATGTATTAATAAATTAAGGACTAAGATATGCACCAGATAAAGATGCCTGAATGCATCAGAAGTGTGTAATCTGGTATTCACAAAAAATCTTGTCATTATAAGATAGCAAGGCGGTATATGAACCTTGAGATTGTTTCAAAGCTTCATTGACAGCATCATCAACCCGATTTAATATCTGCACACATTACATATAGCCTTAGTGAAATCAAAATCAAGGAGCTTGAACCATGTAGCTCAATAACCATGTAAAAGCAAAGTACCAATCAAGAACAGGGCAAGGTTGGAGTGTTCCTCGCCAGTAATTAGGATCAACCAAACCGGTGAGCTGAATACCGAGCCGGACTGGACCACCAAACATAGTGAGCTGAATACCGAGCCGGACTGGACTGCCAAACATGTCATTGGATCAGGCCTTAGCGGTGGTCTTGGTGCGAGTGTGGTGGTGGTGCGAGCGGTGGCGTTGGTGAGGAGAGTGTTGAGGTGATAGAAGAAGACCAGATCTATATTTTATGGATATTAATGGGAACGAGTATTGGAAAACATGGGCGGGTCAATGAAATATTTGGGTGGAGGGTAATTTAAATTTGGGGAAAATTTTAAGCGGGTTGGGGAAAAGTTAGAATTTGGGATGGAGTATTCAAACTCAAGCCTATCAAATGAAGTTAAATATTTAATGAGTTGGGCTCAACCTTATAAAAGTTCAACTCGAGTTATTGTTGAGTTTTCGAGCTTGTAAATGATATAGCATATGTTTTTTTTATATATTTTGTATGTAAGCGTACTAAGTGTAAATAGTTAATTATAAATGTATCGAGCATGGTTGTCAGTATCCCGATTCTGATCTTAGGATCTTACGATTTTACGATACTGCAAAGCAAAAACGATCCGGATCTTATGTAGGATCTTTGAAAGCTTAAGATCGTATAGGAACTTGATCCTGACCATAGGATCTTAGGATCTAATCCGATCCGATCTTACTTTTCTCGAACTAGCAAACTAAAAAACTACAAATTTATGAATTGTGTTTTGTAAAATTGAAAAAACATGTTATAATCTGCTTATACATTTCATAACCATAATTTAGGACAACATTTCTATGAAACATTTATATAATTTTGTGTTTATGCATATAATAATTTATAAATTTGTATAATTGATACGTGAGAATCGCACCAGGCTTTACCTCTCGAGGGATCTCGAGAAACTTACAACCCCCACCAGGCAGTGTACCTGATCGTTGTAGTATAGTATAGTGACAAGTACCGGGGGATTGATCGTTCAACTCAGGAATAGTGTCGCTAGGATTAGAAAGCCTAAAAATTAGGTCTAGAGGTGAGGGATGATTCTTTTTGTATTTTTTATATTTTATAAAAGCAAGTAAAATCTCGGTATTTGGAAGAGTGGGCGGAATTAGTTGCTAGCCAACTAACCCAATTAACTACAAATGCAATCAAAATAAAATAACAGAAATGAAAACAAATCTAATTATAATAATTTGGTGTAAACAATGATAGGGAAAGTTGTGTTTACTTAGGTTTCATTACTCCCTAGATTTCTTTTACAGGTTGATAGTTTGTTACAATTGCATGGATGACAGGTCGTATTCCTTAATACTAGTCGTAGGGCTATGTACAATATTCCCTAACTCTATAGGATCCTACTTCACTCCTATGTCGAGCCGTTAGAAGCTCCTAACAGGGGATCATTAGAATTCTCCTACGCATTAAATACAACCAAAAATCATAGCACATCTCTGATCATGTTTTTTAAGACGTTCAAGCATGTTACCAATGGAAGTCTGCCAGTTTTCTTAAGCCTAACATCGAATACAATCATCCGTAACAACTATAAACAAAAATCAACCCATAATTAACATCTAGGTTTCACTACATCTAAGCAAACACAAAAGAGATCTATCCGAGCATGTTAAATTGAAGACAAGCGTAAGATATATTCAAGCAACATATAGACATATTGATTGAATTGAAAGAGTACTTATCTCAAATAGAACATGAAAGTTTCAAAGGGTTGAAACCCTTGAAAAAGCTGGAAAATTTGACCTAGGCTTTTTTCCCTCAAAGTTGCACACCAATGAATGAAATTTGGAAAACTATATATAGATTATACAGGGTGACGACGTCAAGAAAGAATTTCTGACGCCGTCAACTAGCCGCGTATAATGAAATCGGATTGCCTAGATCCACTTTTGACGCCCTCGTGTGTAAAATTGTTCTGGCCGTCACGAATACTTGGACCATGACGGCCTTGGGTGACGCCGTCATCTTCAATGCACAAAACTCTTCTGGATCGTCACGTGTATTGTCCACATACACCTCTTGTATTACTCTTGACGCCGTCATTAAGGAATATGTGATGCCGTCAGGTACTGTTCCCAGCAAGAAAAATTAAGACTTTGCCGTTTTCTTCACTTTTATGCTCCAAAAACGTCCAAAATGCTTTCTTTTCCAGATTTCATTCCAAAAGTACCTAAAATGACAAAAGAAACGATTTAGGGCAATATTTGATCAAATAATCTCGAATCTGGGCTTAAATGACCCCCTAAAAACGGTTCATTTTTCGCCTCATCAAATACCCTTACACTTGAGATTTGCTTGTCCTCAAGCAAATGTGCTTTTATTCTAATCAAAATACAAGTTATGGGTCATTTAACACTAATATAAAAGTAATTACAACAAATAATCATTCCGCTAAAGACCAAAGACAAGCACGGAGGTCATACACTAGCTCCTCACAAATAGTGTTTAGATACTCACATCTCTCGGGTGTAATAAAGTATATATCACAATATGGAAATGCAAAACATCTCTCGCTACCTGTCATAGCAAAATAGATTACCATAGGCCTTGGAAATGATCAAACCTCCACCAGTTGGCGTAAGCACCTAGGATAAACTATCAAAGAGGTCTTTTAAAGGGTTATAACGTTAGGTGTAGGGATATGGAATACAAGGTTTTGTTGGATAAATGCAATATTTACTGGTGGCGAGTTAATCATCTTGGTTAATTACATGTACAATAGGGCGTTGCTAAGCCAAGACTTAGACTCGACTTAAGCTACTAAATCAAAAATAACAAAAACATAAAATAAACATAGAATGAAACGGGATGGTAGTCCGTATGCTTTTTCTCTTTTCTCTTATTTTATTTTATTGTATTTTTGTTTTGTTTTGCATAAACTCTTACCCTACCATCCAAAATAATACATCATAGGGAATGTACATTTCCTTACACTTGAATTTTTACATACTTTATAATAAACTATTCTAATGACTCGAATCAATATAATCAAAACACTTGGAGTACTTTTTAAGATTAACGCACATATGGGGGTAATATATGATGTTCTTCCCCATTACTCCATAACATAAGTACTTTACCCATGAGTCCCAATCATCCCAAAACAATATGTACAAGATATGACTCGACTTAGCAACCATGTAATCAATTAGATAATTAACTAAGGGTTTAAACATGTAACAATAATGCACTAAAGATGAGTGCATACACGGAAGGCTAAGGCGATTTGGTTGTACATTTGGGTGGGTTGTAACAAATTCTTCCTTTAAGTAAGATGATTAAAGTTAGAAACGAAAAGATAGGCTCGGAGGGGTGTACTAGGGGTTTCGTGTACTAAAAATGAGTACAATGCTAAGGTGTGGGAAAAATTAGTTGACTTTACTAGTCAAGTAATATGACTTAAATGGTCAAGTAATTATGATACGGGTTTAACACAAGGGTGATCCTAATGCCTCTTATCATGTAGTAAATCCTACTACACAAATGTAGTCTCACTAACGGTCTTGGGATGCATCACTAACGCAAGTTCTAGAATCTAAATGCTACCGGTACACTCATAAGCACTAATAATGAATGCTTTTCCTATCAAATATAAAGGCAAACCTCACATATTTGGGTGGAAAATTTTTCTGAATGGTACGGTTTTGTGCTAGTCATACAACTCCTATCTATGAGACGCTTGCTAAGGCTAAAGTTTCACTCCTAAATGTTGTAAAAAAATTTAAATTTGGCGCTAAAATTACACTAACAAGTATTTCTCTTAGTTTTATTACACACCTACCATCGAACAAACAAACTCAAGTGCAATAGTATCCTATAAGGTATCATCATTTACCCTCCCCTTACACTTAGGATGAACATTGTCCCAAATGTTCAATTAAAGAATGTAAAAGTGAAATAGGTAAAAGAATGAAAAACAAATACTCCCCTGATTCGTTCGGTGTGGATAGTGTGTCAACAAGGTTAGATCTTCCTTCAAGAAAATGAACATTCAAAGCTTCCCTTCTAGAAATATAAATCATCTTCTTGTCATATATAACATGTTAAACCTGAGAAAACAATCAAGGCAACCTCGCGTAAAATCGGCGGCAATCTATATATAGTAACAAATCCTAGAAAGAAATTTAAGATATAATGCTTGTGGAATGAATGTTTGCATATTTCCTCGAGTTTATAAAACTAAAGAATTAACAAAAACTTTAAGATTCCGTTAGAAAAACAAAACTCGCAAAATTTCCAGAATTTTACACGTGACGCCGTCAGGTGTTAATTCCTGACGCCGTCAGAAGTGACCTGCAGAAATCTTTATGTTAAGTTTTCGGAAAATTTCTGGAAAAACTTATGTCCTTCTTCCTGGAAAATCTTGCAAAACACCATTATGACTCGATACAAGCATTTGACTCTAACAAATACTAATATACATGTTCATTTAATATTGTGGTAGAATTATGATCATTTTCGTCCTTAGAAACAAATTTGGGGTTTTCCCTTACATTTAGCTTTTGCAAAATACCTTTATATGAAGTTAAGACGAAGTTAAACGACAAAATAAAGCATTTTCACAATTTAGTTTGAAACATGATCTACCAACAGTAAAAATAAAGCATGCATACGGAAGCAAATAAAAATCAAACAAATAAAAACACACAAAACATGGGTTGCCTCCCAAGAAGCGTTTGTTTTTGTTCGAGTCACGAGCCTGAATCTACCATTATTTAACGAAAATAGGGGAGGTTTTCCCAACACTTAGAATTAAGTGCGGGTGATAGTAGCGATACACACCATCTCGGTGGAAGTATGCCGCGTGAGGAAAGAGTGGTGGATGAATTATATGCTCAAAGGGCTGTGCACCTATCATCATAACCTTACCTAATTCAATCGGGTTAATGGGTGGATTAAGATTTTCTCCTAGAAAGGGATCATTTTTCAATCAACTTCGAAAGACTCCTAGTTGGGGATCCATCTTGACCTAATAACCCCGGTTTAAACCCATAATGTTTCTTGTGATCAATCATAAATGGATGATGTAAGCATGTAAGGTCATTTTCCATTCCTATATTGGCTTCCTCTCTACAAGGCTTAAAGTCCACTACCTTTGTTCTAAGACTACCCGGACTATATGGTTTGATGGGTGGATCGGAACCTATTTTAATTCCTAAATTTTCATCCAAGGATGGAAGATTAGGTAACGGTTTTGGTTGAGGCTCCGGTTCATTAAAACTAGGAACTTCCTTAGAACTAAAAGAAAGGTCATCACTACAAGTGTTAAAACCTATATTCTCTAGTTGTGCTTGGTCCAAGGGTTCTACCTCTATTGGGATTCCTAAAGTTTCATCTACTTCTTCCGGGTAAGTCACGGGCGGTTTGTGCGCCTCAAATGATGGTAGGACTTGTTGGGTACTTTGTGAGCTTATGTTATTTACTTTATCATTCCTTGTGTCAAGATCTCCTATATCCTCAACATGTGTTTTATTATAATCTAACCCTAATATTTTCCCAAGTATCTCAAGTGCTTCTCTAGGCATCTCAACTTCTATATCCGAATCATAAGGATCATCCTCAATATTCTGACTGCCATATTAAAATTGCCCAAAAGATTCATCATGTGTTTCTTGAGATTCATCATCACCGATCATAAAACCTAGGTCTTTTTGATCAATGTGATCATGTTCGGCTAAATCCTCCATCACATCAAGGTCACCTATGTGTTCATCCTGTATTGTGGTAAAATCAAACCACTCTGTGCACCTAGGTATCTCATCTATAGGCTTATTATCCCCAAACAATCTTCTTGCTTGTTCCCTTAAACTTGCTATCAATTGATCCGTAACAACGTTTGTTGGGTTGTCCATTTTTTTGGCAAGTATGACACAATTCTCTATGGTTTCCCATGCTTCATCAGCACTTAATCCCCAAATGTCCCCATCTGCGGCATGGTCAATGTCCATTTTGGTATAGTGGTCGACACGATGGTAAAATATTTCAATTTGGGACCACAGATCAAAACTATGATGAGGGACTTTTCGGAGTAAATTTTTAAAACGAGTCCATGCATCATAGATAGGTTCATCTTGATGTTGTTTGAACATCAAGATGTCATTTGGAGTGGGTGAATGATGAGGCGAAAAATGAACCACTTTTAGGGGGTCATTTAAGCCCGAAATTGAATTTATTTGATCAAATATTGCCCTAAATCATTCTTTTTGTGATTTTAGGTACTTTAGGAGTGAAATCTGGAAAAGGAAGCAATTCGGACGTTTTTGGAGCATAAAATTGAAGAAAACGCCAAAGACTTAATTTTCCAAGCTGGGAACAGTGTGTGACGGCGTCAAGAGTACTTTCCTGACGGCGTCAAGAGTAAAGATCATGACGACCCAGTACAGAAATGAAGGCGTCACAAAGTAGAGCGTCAAGAGTTAAATATGTGACGGCCTACAAAAGTGAATAACATGACGGCGTCAGATGTAGATCAAGGCAGTCCGAGAATTATTTTGGCGGCAAGATGACGGCGTCACAAGGTTGTTCTTGACGCCGTCAGCCTCTTATATCTATATATAGTTTTCTAATTTTCATTCATTAGAGAGGAACAAGTTTGGAGAAACCCTAAGGCCGAACCATATACGTATTTTACAGCTTTTTCAAGGGTTTTCAGCCCTTAAACCCTTACATGTGTTATTGAGATAAGTATTCTTTTAATTCAATCAATATGTCTATGTGTTGGTTGTCTATATCTTGTGCTTGTCTTGATTCCACCATGCTAGACTAGATTTATCTTGTGTTTGCTTAGATCTAATGAAACCTAGATGTTGATTATGTGTTGATTACTTGTTTATGGTTGTATTAGATGAATGATTTCAATGTTAGGCTTAAGAAAACTGGCAGATCTCCAAATGGTAACATGCTTGAACGTCTTAGGAAACATGAACCGATGTGTACTAGGTTTTATTGGTTGTATTTAATGCATGAGTAAATTCTAATGATCCCATGTTAGGAGCTTCTTAGCCGGCTCGACATAGGAGTGAAGTAGGCACTCACAGGATTGGGGAGTTAAGTACGCCACCCCATGAATGGTATTAAGGAATACAATCCGTCATCCACGCAACTATAACAAGTAATTAACGTGTAAAAGATATCTAGGGAGTAGTGAAATCTAACTAAACACATTTCTCCACTTATTGCTCACAACCTTAGTTTAATTTAGTTTTATTTTCATTTTTAGTATTTTATTTTGATTGCATCTTTAGTATTGGGTTAGTTGACTAGCAACTAATTCCGCCTAAATCCTTCAAACCCGAGATATTTACTTGCTTTATAAAAAATATAAAAATAAAAAAAGAATCATCTCTCATCTCTAGAACTAGTATTTAGGTTTCCTAATCCTAGCGACACTATTCCTAGCTGAACGATCAATCCCCCGGTACTTGTCATTATACTATACTACATCGATCAGGTACACTGCCTGGTGGGGGTTGTAAGCTTCTCAAGATCCCTCGAGAGGTAAAGCCTGGTGCAATCCCTACGCTACCAAGTTTTTGGCGCCGCTGCCGGGGAATAGTTATTGTCTAGGTTAGAATCTCTTTTTATTAGGTCTACTTGCTAGATTCCTTTCTAGTAAGGTTTTATTTTTATTTTTAGGTTTTCTTTAGTCTATCTTATTTCTTTGTGTTTTTGTTTGTAACTTTTCACCACCCGACATCATGGACGATGGGAACATCTTTGAACCCGTCATCCCACCACAACAAAACCCACCACTAGAACCTCTTAGGCCCCGAACCTTAGGAGAGTATTCCCGACCTAGCCACCAAGGCTACCGAAACACCATTGAGCTCACCGGAGCCAATGTGACCCCCTTGCGATCCGACACCATCCGGTTGGTGCAAAGCGGATGTGCATTCCATGGACTTCGTTCCGAAGATCCAAATCAACATCTTAAGGACTTCCTAAAAATCGTAGACTCCATAGCCCTAGATTTTGCAACTAGAGAGACAACCCAATTACGCCTATTCCAATTCTCTCTATGGGATCAAGCTAGTTAATGGCTTGAGCATTTACCCGCGGGATCCATCACCACATGGGATGATCTCACCACTCGTTTCCTTGCTCAATTTTTCCCACCGGGGAGAACTACTAAGCTTAGAAATGACATCTTGATGTACCAACAACGTCAAAATGAATCTCTCTATGAATCATGGACTCGTTTCAAGGACTTACTCCAAAAAGTCCCTCATCATGGCATAGATCTTTGGCTCCAAGTCCAAATCTTTTATGACCATATCGATCTCTCCACGAGGCGAGCCATTGACCAATCGGCTGGTGGTAAGCTACGTGATCTAAGTGCGGAACAATCATGGGAACTCATAGAAGATCTTGCTCTCTATGACAACGAAAGTTGGAATGATCCCCGTGATTTGAACAAAACGGTCAAGGCAATATCCTTGCCTTCGAATAACTCTAGCACTCCCGACCGTAGGATCATGGAACTTGAGGACCAAGTCAAGTTTCTCATGAAATCCTACGAAGCTCCTAAGCCTTCAAGCCAAGTGAACAAAATCACTTCTTCATGCGAATTATGTAGTGGTCCCCATGACACTCGTGATTGTGTGGAACTCCCCGGAACAGCTTTTGCGGATTACGCATCCACGCGTACCGACAAAGCGGGAGATAAGTGGTACACTTTCAAACCCGAGCCAAACCCTTACGGTGATTCATACAACCCCTATTGGAAAAATCACCCAAACCTTAGGTGGAAACAAAATCAACCCACTTCTTCCAATCCGCCTAATCGTTACCAACCAAACGGTCCACCCTCCAACCGTACTTTCAACAACAATCCTTCTAACAACTATGGTAGTACCAACAATCTTGAAGGATTGATGTCTAAGTTCATGGCATCTCAAGAATCTCGCATAGCTAGGTTCGAAACCGAATTCAACCAACAACAAATGGAGATGACCAACAAGATAGACAACTTGTTGAAAGCCCTCAACACCCAAGCATTAACTACACCTAAGAAGGACACTAGGGACACCAATAACGGAATCCAAATTAAAGATCCCTCATCATCCAAACATGTCCACTTTGTCAATGTTGTCACCATTAAGCCAATAGATAAGGAGATAGAAGAAAGTGACAAGGATGAAGTTGGAGTAGAAACCGAGACTAGGGATGAAAGTAGGGAAGTTGAGGTTAATAAGGGAGAGGAGTTAGAGGAAGTAGAAACTATAGAAAAGCACTTTGATAAGTTGCCCACCAAGGAAGAACGGGAATACCATAAGGATTTATTCGATAGTCTCGAGAGACCATATATCCTTGGCACACCCCTTATCAAAATGGGAGACCCCTCTAACATTAACATACCATGCAATATCGGGCATATGCATATATGGAAAGCTTACATCGATCCTAGATCTCCTATAAACATCATGACTAGGACTTATTACAATTGGGTGATGAAGAAACAACTTGATTTTAGGATGATGCTCAATAGGAATTTGATAAGTAATTTTGTAGGGAGAGTGAAGGGATTGCATGTGATTATAGGTAATTTCACTTATGAGATCGATTTTATGATAGTGGAAGACACTCGTCCGGTGATAGATGATTGCCTAAGCCAAATAATATTCGGAAAACCATTTGTTGAGGCCACTAGGATGAGTTATGATCCGACTTTAGGGATAGTCAGATTCAAGGAAGAGAATGATGAGATTGCCTACCAAATGCCCTACAAAATTGAGCAATACCGCCTTCTCTCTAATATAGAAAAGGAACACAAGCAAGCGGCTTATTATAGGAATGATGAGGATAGACGTAGAGGAGTTGAGTATGTGAAGAATAGGATGCTTGGTTTCTATAAAGAATGCTTGCAACTAGGTCCGGAATACAAAATTGGTTTAGAAGATGACCTAGAGAGTGGAACCAACGATGAGGTCACGTAGTAACCCATGACCTTGAGTCTAGCTACAAGACTTGTAAATAAAGAAAAACGCTTCTTGGGAGGCAACCCATGCTTTGTGTGGTTTTATTTTGTTTGTTTGTTTGTTATTTGCTTCCGTATGCATACTTTATTTTTATTGTTGGTAGATCATGTTTCTAAACTAAAAAGTGGAAATACTTTACTTTGTTGTTTTGGCCTAGTCTTAACTCCACATAAAGGTATTTTTGCAAAAGATAAGTGTAAGGGGAAACTCCAAATATGTTTTTAAGAAACAAACTGATCATGATTCTCCACAATATTAAGTGAACATGTATATTCGTATTTGTTAGAGTTAAATGCTTGTATCGAGTCATAATGAAGTTTTGCAGGATTTTCCAGGAAGTAGGACCAAGTTTTTCCAGAAATTTTCCGAAAACTTAACATAAGAATTTCTGCAGGTCACTTCTGACGGCGTCATGAGCTTGCTCTTGACGGCGTCACGTGTAAAAATCTGGAAATTTTACCAGTTTCGTTTTTCTAACGGAGTTTTAAAGTTTTTGTTGAATTATTAAGTTTTATAATCTCCAGGAAATCTGCAAACTTCATTCCACAAGCATTATATCTTATTTTGTTTTCTAGGATTTAGTAACTTATGTAGATTGCCGCCGATTTTATGCGAGGTTGCTTTGTCTGTTTTCTCAGGATTTACAGGTTATGTATGACAAGAAGGTGATTTATTTTTCTGGAAGGGAAGCTTTGATTGTTCATTCTCTTGGAGGAAGATCTAACCTGGCCACCTTATTATCCATACCGAGCGAATCAGGGGAGTATTTGATTTCATTCTTTTTATTATTTCACTTTTACATTCTTTACTTGAACATTGGGGACAATGTTCATCTTAAGTGTAAGGGGAGGGTAAAATGATGATACCTTACAAATATACTTTCGCTTGAGTTTGTTTGTTTAATAGTAGATGTGTAATAAAACTATGAGAAATACCTGTTAGTGCAATTTTAGCGCCAAATTTAAAATTTTTTACAACATTTAGGAGTGAAACTTGAGCCATAGCAAGCGTCTCATGGATAGGAGATTGTATGACTAGCACACAACCGTACTTTCAGAAAAATTTTCCACCCAAATATGTGAGGTTCGCCTTTAGATTTGATAGGAAAAGCATTTATTATTAGTGCTTATGAGTGTGCCGGTAGCATTTAGATTCTAGAACTTGCGTTAGTGATGCATCCCGAGACCGCTAGTAAGAATACATTCGTGTAGTAGGATTTACTACATGATAAGAGGCATTAGGATCACCCTTGTGTTAAACCCGTATTATAATTACTTGACCATTTAAGTCATATTACTTGGCTAGTTAAGTCAATTAAATTTTCCAACACCTTAGCGTTGTACTCATTTTTAGTAAACGAAACCCCTAGTACACCCCTCCGAGCCTATCTTTTCGTTTCTAACTTTAAGCATTTTACTTAAAGGAAGAATTTGTTACACCCCACTTAAATGTACACCCAAATCGCCTTAGCCTTCCGTGTATGCGCTCATTTTTAGTGCATTATTGTTATTTGTTAAACCCTAAGTTAACTATCTAATTGATTACATGGTTGCTAAGTCGAGTCATATCCTTGTACATATTGTTTGGGATGATTGGGACTCATGGGTAAAGTACTTATTTTATGGAGTAATCGGAAAGAACATCATTTATTACCCCCGTATGTGCGTTAATCTTAAAAGTGCTCCAAGTGTTTTGATTTTCTTAATTCGAGTCATTAGATTAGTTAATTGTAAAGTATGGAAAGATTCAAGTGTAAAGGGAATGTTCATTCCCTATGATGTATTATTTTGGATGGTAGGGTAAGAGTGTATGCACAAAAAAAAAAAAAAAAAAAAAAAAAATCGAAAAATCAAGAAAAAGAAAAGAAAAACAAATAGAAAAATGAAAAGAGAAAAAACATATGGACTACCATCCCGTTTCATTCTATGTTCATTTTATGTTTTTGTTATTTTTTATTTATTAGCTTAAGTCGAGTCTAGTCTTGGCTTAGCAACGCCATATTGTACATGTAATTAACCAAGATTCTTAACTCGCCACCAGTAAAGACTGCCTATATCCAACAAAACCGTGTATTTCATATCCCTACACCTAACATTACAACCCTTTAAAAGACCTCTTTGATAGTTTACCCTAGGTGCTTACGGCATGTGGTGGAGGTTTGATCCTTTCCCAAGCCTATGGTAATCTATTTTGCTATGACAGGTAGTGAGAGATATCTTTTGTTTCCAAATTGTAATTTATACTTTATTACACCCGAGAGATGTGAGTATTTAAACACTATTTGTGAGGTGCTAGTATATGACCTCCGTGCTAGTCTTTGGTCTTTAGTGGAACGATTATTTGTTGTAATTACTTTTATATTAGTGTTAAATGACCCCTAACTTGTATTTTGAGTAGAATAAAAGCGCATTTGCTTGAGGACAAGCAAATATCAAGTGTAAGGGTATATGATGAGGCGAAAAATGACCACTTTTAGGGGGTCATTTAAGCCCGAAATTGAATTTATTTGATAAAATATTGCCCTAAATCGTTCCTTTTGTGATTTTAGGTACTTTGGGAGTGAAATCTGGAAAAGGAAGCAATTCGGACGTTTTTGGAGCATAAAAGTGAAGAAAACGCCAAAGACTTAATTTTTCAAGCTGAGAATAGTGTGTGACGGCGTCAAGAGTACTTTCCTGACGGCGTCAAGAGTAAAGATCATGACGACCCAGTACAGAAATTAAGACGTCACAAAGTAGAGCGTCAAGAGTTAAATATGTGACGGCCTACAAAAGTGGATAACATGACGGCGTCAGATGTAGATCAAGGCAGTCCGAGAATTATTTTGGCAGCGAGATGACGGCGTCACAAGGTTGTTCTTGACGCCGTCAGCCTCTTATATCTATATATAATTTTCAAATTTTCATTCATTAGAGAGGAACAAGTTTGGAGAAACCCTAAGGCCGAACCATAAACGTATATAATTTTCAAACCTTACATGTGTTATTGAGATAAGTATTCTTTTAATTCAATCAATATGTCTATGTGTTGGTTGTCTATATCTTGTGCTTGTCTTGATTCCACCATGCTAGGCTAGATTTATCTTGTGTTTGCTTAGATCTAATGAAACATAGATGTTGATTATGTGTTGATTACTTGTTTATGGTTGTATTGGATGAATGATTTCAATGTTAGGCTTAAGAAAACTAGCAGATCTCCAAATGGTAACATGCTTGAACGTCTTAGGAAACATGAACCGATGTGTACTAGGTTTTATTGGTTGTATTTAATGCATGAGTAAATTCTAATGATCCCATGTTAGGAGCTTCTTTGCCGGCTCGACATAGGAGTGAAGTAGGCACTCATAGGATTGAGGAGTTAAGTACGCCACCCCATGAATGGTATTAAGGAATACAATCCGTCATCCACATAACTATAACAAGTAATTAACGGGTAAAAGATATCTAGGGAGTAGTGAAATCTAAGTAAACACATTTCTCCACTTATTGCTCACAACCTTAGTTTAATTTAGTTTTATTTTCATTTTTAGTATTTTATTTTGATTGCATCTTTAGTATTGGATTAGTTGACTAGCGACTAATTCCGCCCAAATCCTTTAAACCCGAGATATTTACTTGCTTTATAAAAAATATAAAAATACAAAAAGAATCATCTCTCATCTCTAGAACTAGTATTTAGGTTTTCTAATCCTAGCGACACTATTCCTAGCTGAACGATCAATCCCCCGGTACTTGTCATTATACTATACTACATCGATCAGGTACACTGCCTGGTGGGGGTTGTAAGCTTCTCGAGATCCCTCGAGAGGTAAAGCCTGGTGCAATCCCTACGCTACCAGTGAATTTCATGGTTGGTAGAAGGGCGGATTGGCGTTCTCCGTAATGGTGAACGGAAGAGTCAATGGAAAGGTTTTTATGAACAAAGACACAAAGAAAAAGATAGACTAAAGAAAACCTAAAAAGAAAAATAAAAATCTAACTAGAAAGGAATCTAGCAAGTAGACCTAATAAAAAGAAATTCTAACCGAGACAATAACTATTCCCCGGCAGCGGCGCCAAAAACTTGATACGTGGGAATCGCACCAGGCTTTACCTCTCGAGGGATCTCGAGAAGCTTACAACCCCCACCAGGCAGTGTACCTGATCGTTGTAGTATAGTATAGTATAGTGACAAGTACCGGGGGATTGATCGTTCAACTCAGGAATAGTGTCGCTAGGATTAGAAAGCCTAAAAATTAGGTCTAGAGGTGAGGGATGATTCTTTTTTTATTTTTTATATTTTATAAAGGCAAGTAAAATCTCAGTTTTTGAAAGAGTGGGCGGAATTAGTTGCTAGCCAACTAACCCAATTAACTACAAATGCAATCAAAATAGAATAGCAGAAATGAAAACAAATCTAATTATACTAATTTGGTGTAAAAAATGATAGGGGAAGTTGTGTTTACTTAGATTTCATTACTCCCTAGATATCTTTTACAGGTTGATTAGCTTGTTACAATTGCATGGATGACGGGTCATATTCCTTAATACTAGTCGTAGGGCCGTGTACAATATTCCCTAACTCTATAGGATCCTACCTCACTCCTATGTCGAGCCGTTAGAAGCTCCTAACATAGGATCATTAGAATTCTCCTACGCATTAAATACAACCAAAAATCATAGTACACCTCTGATCATGTTTCTTAAGACGTTCAAGCATGTTACCAATGGAAGTCTGCCAGTTTTCTTAAGCCTAACATCGAATACAATCATCCGTAACAACTATAAATAAACAATCAACCCATAATTAACATCTAGGTTTTACTACATCTAAGCAAACACAAAAGAGATCTATCCGAGCATGTTAAATTGAAGACAAGCGTAAGATATATTCAAGCAACACATAGACATATTGATTGAATTGAAAGAGTACTTATCTCAAATAGAACATGAAAGTTTCAAAGGGTTGAAACCCTTGAAAAACCTGGAAAATTCGACCTAGGGTTTTTTCCCTCAAAGTTGCACACCAATGAATGAAATTTGGAAAACTATATATAGATTATACAGGTTGACGGCGTCAAGAAGGAATTTATAACGCCGTCAACTCGCCGCCTATAATGAAATCGGATTGCTTAGATCCACTTTTGACGCCCTCATGTGTAAAATTGTTCTGGGCCAGTGAGCCATCACTAATACTTGGACCATGACGGCCTTGGGTGACGCCGTCATCTCCAATGCACAAAACTCTTTTGGATTCGTCACGTGTATTGTCCACATCCACCTCTTGTATTATTCTTGACGCCGTCATTAAGGAATATGTGATGCCGTCAGGTACTGTTCCCAGCAAGGAAAATTAAGACTTTGCCGTTTTCTTCACTTTTATGCTCCAAAACGTCCAAAATGCTTCCTTTTCCAGATTTCACTCCAAAAGTACCTAAAAAGACAAAAGGAATGATTTAGGGCAATATTTGCTCAAATAATCTCGAATCCGGGCTTAAATGACCCCCTAAAAACGGTTCATTTTTTGCCTCATCAATAATATTACAAAGGACACTTAAAAAATGCATTATGGTAGATCTTAAGATCCCGATCCGATCTTACGATCTCGATCTTGCAAAGACAAAATCGATCCTAAGTAGGATATGATCCCGATCTTGAAAACCTTGGTATCGAGATTTTCGAGCCGAAGGTGAACCGAATTCGATTATTAGATTATATTTCAATTTAATTTGTGTAAGACAACACACCTTTACAAATAAACCGAGCTTTTTGAGTGATCAACCTCAAACCGAGTTCAAACTTTCTCGATCCCGGATAATATGATCGGGAGGTCCTTGCATACTTGCTTCTTATTAGTGTCTGTGACAAACGGTATACACCTACCAAGCCGGTGTAACCCATGCATGACCGCCTTTAATAACTTCAAATACAATTCATATAACATTCAATTCACACTATATATAACTATACTATACACCTACCAAGCCGGTGCAACCCATGCATGACCGGTGATAATGGCTAATTCACATGGGTCATGGGTCATATGCATTAGGTTATCACTGATCACATTCAATAATGGGTATTTGACATCATATGGGTCATATGCATTAGGTTATCACTAGTCACATCCATGACTGTTGATCATTGGGTATAATTAACATGGGTAATGGGTCATGTGCATTAATATTGGGTTGTAGTGACATGTCATATATGTTATCGACCAATACATGATTGGTGATCGACAATGGGTAATTAACATGGGTCATGGGTCATGTGCATTTTCATTTCCATACGTCCTTCTCCTTTTTATTTGGGTGATTCGGGTCAACCCGAGTAACCCAAATACTAAATAGGGTCCCGTATCGGGTTGAAAATATTTGGCTAACTCGGGTACGGGGTCGGCCCGATTGACCCGAATAAGGATCAATGGCCTTCAATTTTTGATATTCTGTTATACATACGGCTAATGATTTGCACACTCAAAAAAGTTATTTGCACACTCAAAGTACAAGCGGTTGAAGCAGAGTGTTTAATACTGTACAAGTATTTAATGCACAGATGGAATGTCCCAATCAATTTATAAAGTGTGCAAATCAATTCCCTTTCGCACAAACACTAATTTAACACACTCTAAAAAATCATATAACAAATCCCAAATCAAAATCAAACTAACTCATGTCGTCTTATCTTTGTGAAGATTACTGCAAATGTGATAGGCCAGCAATGGTGGTAACATCTTGGACACCATCCAACCCTGCTCGATGTTTCATTTGCTGCCAAAATCGATAGGTAAGTTATCAGATACGTTTAGTTTAAAAATTATTAAGTTTAATGTTTAATATACTACGTTTTTTTGATTTTAGAAATCGGGTACGAAGAAATGTGAACAATTTGATTGGTATGATCCAGAGGAGGAATGTGATTGGTACAAGATGCATTTGTTTGAGATGTATAGCAAACTGAATCCCAATCAAAGGCGTGAGGTTCAAATTGAAGTTACTCGTCAAAGAAGGATTGAGAAATTGGAGGCAGAGTTGACAAATGCCTTAAAGAAAGTCAGTTTTTGGAAGTCAACACTTTGTGTTTTTGCAGTTGTGGTTTCTTTGGTACTTGCACTGAAGTAGTATAGTGTTTATGGCTAGATTGTGTGGTTTGTAGTGGCTCATGTACCCCATCTTTATGGTGAATGGTTAAGTGTTTGCTTGTAAATTTAACTGATCTTGATCTTTTGGCTACTCGATATTTTTTGGCAGTAATTACCCAACATGGCACAATTTGACTATCCTGTTTGACCTTATGCTAATGAATGTACAGGCACAAAACTACCAAAAATTACCCAAAGTGAAAATCATGATTGGATATTAGTTATCTTTTGATAGTAATTACCCAGAATTGCCCAAATTCACTTGGAGACTCTTTGACTTTTGCAAATGACAATCAAGTTTGACAATCTTTGTTTGACTGTTAACAAAGCATCATAATATAGTAATCGATAACTTGATTAACAAAGAAACATAACATAAGTTTTCTTTGAACACAAAAACATTAAACTTCAAAGAAACATAACATAAGTTTTCTTCGAGTCACGGTCAAACATTTATTCCCTCTGGTCAAAACCCGATCCCAAATCATTGTTGGAAATATTGAGTTTGGAAGTTTATTATTCATAAAGCATGAGATACAAGTAGTTATTGCATCAACTCATTGTACTTGGTAAGTCAAGACTTGGTAAAAGGAAAGTGGAGACTTTTGCGTACCACACTCAATTCCTTATCTTTAGGAACAGTTTTAAAATATCTTCAATTCATAGTATGATTTAGGCGCCTTTGGTCGATCCCTTTTCCCGCCAAAAGTCTTGGGTACCGTTCATATACCTCTCCAGCCTATTGATGCGTAGGGATTGCACAAGGCTTTACCTCTCAAGGGATCTCGAGAAGCTTATAACCCCCACCAGGCAGTGTACCTGATCGATGTAGTATAGTATAATGACAAGTACCGGGGGATTGATCGTTCAGCTAGGAATAGTGTCGCTAGGATTAGAAAACCTAAAGACTAGGTCTAGAGATGAGGGATGATTCTTTTTGTATTTTTATATTTTTATGAAAGCAAGTAAAAATCTCGGGTATTGGAAGATTTGGGCGGAATTAGTTGCTAGTCAACTAACCCAATACTAAGATGCAATCAAAATAAAATACTAGAAATGAAAATAAACTAATTATACTAGAGTTGTGAGCAATATGTGGGAGAATTGTGTTTACTTAGATTTCACTACTCCCTAGATATCTTTTACACGTTAATTATTTGTTATAGTTGCGTGGATGACGGATTGTATTCCTTAATACCATTCATGGGGTGGCGTACTTACTTCCCCAATCCTATGAGCGCCTACTTCACTCCTATGTCGAGCCGGCTAAGAAGCTCCTAACATGGGATCATTAGAATTTACTCATGCATTAAATACAACCAATAAAACCTAGTATACATCGGTTCATGTTTCCTAAGACATTCAAGCATGTTACACAATGGAGATCTACCAGTTTTCTTAAGCCTAACATTGAAATCATTCATCCAATACAACCATAAATTAGTAATCAACACATAATTAACATCTAGGTTTCATTAGATCTAAGCAAACACAAGATAAATCTAGCCTAGCATGTTGAAATCAAGACAAGCACAAGATATAATCAACCAACACATAGACATATTGATTGAATTAAGAGAAGACTTATCTCAATTGAACATGAAAGGATTCAATGGGTGAAAACCCTTGAAAACACTGTAAAATATGACCTAGGGTTTACAAAGTTCGGCCCTAGTTTTCTCCACACAAGTTCCTCTTTTATGAATGAAAAATAGAAAAATATATATAGAGTTTGATAGGTGACGACGTCAAGAACAAATGTCTGACGCCGTCATCTCGCCGCCAAATAATTCCTCGGACTGCCTAGATCTGGGTCTGACGCCGTCATGTATTCACCTTATGCAGGTCGTCACCAATTTAACTCTTGACGCCCATGTTGTGACGCCATCAGGTTTGCACTGGGTCGTCATGGAATTTACTCCTGACGCCGTCAGGGTCTTCCTCTTGACGCCGTCAGGTACTGTTCTCAGCATGGAAAATTAAGTCTTTGGCGTTTTCTTCACTTTTATGCTCCAAAAACGTCCGAATTGCTTCCTTTTCCAGATTTCACTCCCAAAGTACCTAAAATCACAAAAGGAACGATTTAGGGTAATATTTGATCAAATAAATTCAATTTCGGGCTTAAATGACCCCCTAAAAGTGGTTCATTTTTCGCCTCATCACCTATTTATACCTCTCTATTGTATATATACCTAATAACACACACAAACACATATATCACTTTCAAAGAAAACTTCAACAATGGCAGCAAATGGTAACTTTTAAAATGATGCAGAAGAGTACGAGTGGGTATTAAACAACAGTTTGCTATGGGACGCAGTGTTTAATTATTCCGGGTATGATCCC
This sequence comes from Artemisia argyi, assembly GCA_030686995.1. NCBI lineage: Eukaryota > Viridiplantae > Streptophyta > Magnoliopsida > Asterales > Asteraceae > Artemisia > Artemisia argyi. Next base: position 180,087,209 of record CM060678.1, read on the forward strand.
GTTTACGAATATGGGTCGTATAGGCAGGTAGATACGTGGATGAGGTTAATAATTTTGAAATGGCTGCATAGACAAGACTTTTACTGGGATGAGCGTTGGGGACTGAATGATGTGGAGGTGGAGGAAGAAGATGAAGAGGATGAGGAGGATCAACAGGATGCGCAGCAAAATGTGGTGGAGCAGCAAAATGAAGAGGATGCGCAGCAAAATGTGGTGGAGCAGCAAAATGAAGAGGATCAGCAGCAAAATGTGATGGAGCATCAAAATGTGGTGGAGCATCAAAACCAAGGGTGTCAACAAGATGGGTTTGCATTTGCAGACCCGTTAAATCTGGAAAACAGGATTACCGATCTTGAAATTAAGTTTCAATATCTCCTGGAAAGGAAAAGGATGCAACGCATGGAGTAGAGCGCTCTGGTTTTAAGAAGTTGGTGTGAAATGGAGTGCAACAGTTTTTAATGATGATGTTTTTATGTTTATAGTATCTTTAGTATTTAGGTAGAATAATTAATTATATTTATGTTTGCAGGGTACTATGAATGGTTGTATCTTTTAAAAAATATCAGTGAAAACTTTGAGACCTTGTATGGTTGCTTGTGATGTCAAACTGTCAAAAGTGTGTTTAGTTTCTTGTATAAAAGCAGTATGTCAAATTGTTAAAATCCAAAAATGATGTGTTAATGTTGCTAGTTATAAATAGTATTGCTAAGTGTAATTGATGATGTGATTATTGTGATTCGGGTAATGAGTTAGGTTTTGTGTTTTTGGGACTAATATTTTGCAGGATAAGCTGAGAAAAGTGCTGGAGTCCTGAAAAATAAGCCGTTTCGAGTGGAAACTGACTTAGTGTTGCTAGGCATATTTTAGTGCTTCTAAGCCTAACTTAGTCCGGCTAAGGGTTGTTCTGCTATTTTTGAGAGTGCAGGGTACTGTTTTAGAAATATGAACGGTTAAAGGTTTGTACACTTCAATCATTCACAGTTTCACACAAATGTTTTTATCCGATCAAAACTCTATCAAACATAAAACCACTGCTTGATTTTATCAATTAATTGCAATTCCCAGCAAAACCCTATACAAATTTTCAAATTTCACAATGTCGACTCTGTCTTTTACCAACAAGCATAACATGATTGCATTCTTGCAAAAGCCCACCAAGGAGAATGAAGAGTTCACTAAAGTTCTTGATTTTCTCAATGCTACTCATATTAGGTATGCATTAATAGTTAACCCTACTGTATATGTTTCCAATATCAAACAGTTTTGGGCTACTGTAAAGGTCAAATCTATTGATGAGGAAGTACAGATTCATGCCCGTGTGGATGGGCAGAAGATTATCGTTACAGAGGCATCTGTTAGAGAAGTTCTTCATCTAGGAGATGTTAATGGAATTGAGAATCTTACAGACTCCACAATTTTTGAAAACCTTCAAAAGATGGGGTATGTAAGAAAAAATGATTCTTTGAAATTTAATAAAGGTGGCTTTTCCCCACAATGGAAATTCTTAATTCACACTTTCTTACAGTGTTTTAGCCCAAAGACTATTGGTTGGAATGAGTTTAGTAGTAACATGGCTTCTGCCCTTATATGTTTGGCAAAAAATAAAGAAAAATTCAATTTTTCAAAATTAATTTTTGATCATGTGGTTAAAGCCTTGGATAATTCTTCAAACCAACATTACTTATATCCAAGATTTTTGCAACTTCTTATGGACAAACAGTTTACAAATAAGAAAGTTCACGATAAGGTTTATCCTGTTCACTCTCATATTAAAAAGGTCTTTTCTAACATGAAGAGAAGGGGTAAGGACTTTCCTATCATAGTTATACCATTGTTTCAAGCAATGTTGGAACTAGGTCAACATAAGAAGGGTGAAGTTTCAAGAACTTATAATGAATCAAGTTCCAATGGAACTGATTCAGGTGAAGGAAACCGCAGGTGCCAAGAAACCAAGGGGGACAATGCAAGTGATGAGGATAAAAGTGGTGAGGAAGAGATGGAACTTGTTAAAGAATTGATGGTTAAATATACCAAACTTAAAAAAGAGGTTCTTGGCCTACAACAAATCATAGATACTCAGGGGGATGTAATTACAGGTTTGAAGCTGAGGGTTAAGCAATTGGGAGGTTAGAAGGGGTCAAGAACCAGGTCATTCAAAAGACTGAAAAAAGTGGGCACAAGACAAAGGATTAGTTCATCTGAAAGTATAAGTTTGGGGGAGGATGATCCCAAACAGGGGAGGAATGAAACCAAGGATTCAGGGGAAGCTATGGAAAATTTTGATAGTGCTGCTGCTGGTGGTGACATTGGTGTGGATATGGATGTGGATTCTGGTGAGAATGATGATGAGTATATGGTTGCTGATAATCAAGGTAATGAGGTTGTTATGGAAGTATCAATCAAAGGCATGGGAGATTCTACTGCTGCCAAGGAGGATACTACTGCTGAGGAAAATGTTCCTATTGCTAGTGATGATGATGAAACTTTGGCCGAAGCAATGATTCTATTGAAGACACGATTTAAACAAGCAGAGTGCCACAATCACCACTACCAACAGAACAATTGTAACACCCCCAAAATACCGCAGCGGAAGACTGTGTCATAGGGGTGCTACTTCATAATACAAAGAACAAGGTATAGAAAACGAACTCTAAATGAGACGTTTTGAAAAGTTACCATTCGATTAATAAATTCCGAGATACAAACTTGAGTTCCATAATACAATACATAAGAGTTTTAAGACATATCGAATGGTAAAGATAAAAGCATAAGTCTTCAAAACATGCCAAGCGACTCTATGCTCCATGCAACAGCTTATCATCTTACAGACCTGAGACAAACATGCTAAAGTGTCAACACAATGGTTGGTGAGTTCATAGAGTTTGTCTTAAAATAATTGAAAAGCCTTAAGAGAATGTTCGCACAGCAAAGGCATCGTGAATCCACTCAGTTGCAATTCCCGCCATAAGAGACTTGCAACCTGTGTGTTCACAACCCACTGCTAACATATATAGTATGAATAAGACATGTATAAGTTCATCAAGACAATTTAAGCAATTAGAAGTGAGTCTCTACTTCATCTCCGAAGACCTCACTTTTATGATGTATCCAACATTCGCAAATGTTAGGATGTATCAAAGACAACTGGGAGTCAATTCCCAAAGACAACTGGGAGCCACTTCCCAAAGACAACTGGGAGTCAATTCCCAAAGACAACTACTAGTCAATAAATAGAATAACGCAATTAAGTATAACGCAGTCATGTATGTAAGCAATCAAGTATAACACAGTCAAGTATAGACGTTTTGAGTATTTGTACAAGTAAACAAGTAGTTGAGCATGTGTCTCCCCCAAAGAGTTAAGACAAGTACGAAAAGAGTAGGGGCTATGACTCACCTTAAGCTTAAGTGATGTGAAATCAAAGTGGTAGTCGAATCGTGAAAGTCTCTAAGAGCAGCCTATAATAGAACGTTGCGACTTAGGTTTGGAGTAACGTCTAAGAATACGAGGAATTGCCCATATATGTCTTGCATAATGTTCATGATGTAGTACTTAGTATATAGTGTAAGTCTTTGAATATAAATGGTTTATGGAACATGTATAGGTTGTATATCTCCTACTACCGTTCGGGCCGACATAATTCAGAAGTCATAGAGTAAACGTTCGAGGAGCCAGGACACTTTAACTCGTAAATCCACAACTCATCTCGACGGCTTACTTAATGAACTCCTCACATGAGGCTCCCTACTATTGTAGTATTTGATAACAAATGTATAAGTTTTAATCCGAAAAGTTACATGTCCAATATTTGAATAAACTTAGGAAAGTTTATTAGTACATGAAGATTGTTATTAGGGGTAGTTTCATAAGTCTTATATGACCATTTTCTCTTTGTAATATCCCATGGTTCCTTTTGAAGTGAAGTAGATCCAAATTGTTTGTTCAAGTTATCGCCTAATTCCTTGTTTCATGTTTACGCCTAAGTAAGCTTATATGGTCATTTAATCATGGCTTCGCCGTGACCTTGGTCATTTTTCCATGGTCTTGAGACTCAACCTTGGCTTTAGCCATGGTTGTGGTCTTGGCTTTAGGTCATTAGACCTCTTGGTCTTAGTAAATGATAACTATAATATAGTGACTTTGGTCTAAAATGGGCTGTTAAGATTTTGAAGAAATTTATCACTCGGAAAGCATTTTCAGGGCTCGAGCTTCTTTAATCCTAAACGAAAACGTCGTTCCGGACAACTTTCGTGTTTTAACTTTTTGATGAATCGGACCAGAAGGGTGACTTTCAAAAGCTAAATTTGATCAGAATGCTATTTAGGCAGTTTTGCCGTTTTGGTTTCGCTAACTTCTTATGGCCATAACTTTTGACTCGGGTACTCGTTTTGGGTGATTCAAATTGCTATGTTTTCCTTGTTAAGTCCTCTTTAACATTAAGTAAGTGTCAAATATCAAAGTTATACTATTTTGGTCGTGGTTCTCCATAAAAATCACTAGTTTGCTTGTTTACTTGTCATAAGTTAACATATGTATACCAATACTTGTTTTATCCATTTTTAAACATCATGAACACAATAACAAGAACATATATAGCATGAAAGGAACACAAAGAGCATGAAAATGATAATTAAGCAAGAAAGTATGTTAGGGTTTGCTTACAACTTTTGGCCTTAATGAAAAGGGAAACTAGGACAAGAACTAGGACTTTGATTGAATAAGCTTTCTTCCTTTGCAACCTATGATAAACCGAGGTTATTTGAAGATTATAACGACGCCTTCTTGAAGTCCAAAGCTATTTGAAGATTATAACGACGTCTTTTTGGAGACTTTAAAGTTATAACAACTTTTCTTAGAAAATTTCTAAGATTGAAGATCAAACACTAGTTTTCTTTCAAAAACTAGTTAACTTTCTTACAAAATATAAGAAAAGTGCCTTAGGTTTTAGGACTTAAAGGTTATAAGAAGGTGTGGTGCAAGTTTTCTATGTGTTATTAGTTGGCTATTTATAGGATGAGAAAAATAGTTAACCATATATTGGGTTAGAATGTAACCATGGTTAATTTAGACACTTGTAAACATCCTAGAGATCAATGGTCAAGATCAAGCCACCAAAATGGTGACTCCCCCCCTAAATGGCGGTTCAAAGGTGATAAGGGTGACTAGATGATGAGTCTTGGTGTTATCTTGTTTAGTTTGTGCATTTTGACTCCGTAAAATGCAAACTGTAAATGATTAAGCCTTAAAACGTAAAACCGGGTATCGTAAAAATATGAAACTTGAAAGTATTGTTAAACATGTCAATATAGTCCATAATAAAATATAAAATGAGTGGTAGGATCTATCGGGTGCTAAAACCCTGCTAAAAACTGGAAACACGGGTCTAAAACGCGTAATACGTAAAACGTACGAATATTGCGTAAAATTGAGAAAAGTAAAATGTTACTTTTCTAATGTGATAAAAATGATTTAAAATGACTTACAATGTCTAGGCTGGGCTCAGTCTAGTGTCGGTTGGTATTAAATGTCTTTTAGACATCAAACCGTAAGCCTAAAAATCACGAAATGACTTATAACATCAAGGGATGATTTTTGGTCAATGGAGGAGGGAAAAAATATGTTGACTTTTTCTAATGAGTTGAAAACTCAAATAGTCTTAGAAACGCGTTTTGTGGTCTAACGGTTAATCGCCCATACGGTTAAGCGTGCTCATGTGAGAGTAGTACAGGCTTGGGTGACCTGCTGGGAAAAGTAATTAACTTGAAAATGGGAATTGTTACAGTCTCTACCCCTTACGGGAAACTTCGTCCCGAAGTTTAGTGTGTCTAGGTCTCTTATCTTAATAGCGGCATAATAAAGCTAAGTTTTTGAACTAGGATAGAATAATATGGTAGGATAAAGTACGTACCCGTTACGCATTGCGGGCTTCCTTAGCACCCAAATAGTATGCTCGACCCCGAGGTGGACTATCATTGTATTCACGCTTTGGGTTATTTGCTTCAAGCATTACTGCTAGAGTCGGGTTATCCAGTACATGTCCCTGTGCCCTATTCAACTTAGGACAAGTATTTCGGAAGTGGTTTGGGCTGTTGCACTCATGGCATGTCTTTTGGTTGTTTCCTATATTGTCCGCATTCGCCTGCCTTGTAATTGATTTACACTGACTTGCACAGTGGCCAGACTTCTTGCAATTATAACACACAGGGCATGGTTCAGACCTCTGATGATGATAAGTGCATTTAGTACACTTAGGATGTGGACCCTCATACTTTTTCTGATCATAAACTATTGCTGCAAATCCTCTTGCTCTCTTATTATCAACCATTGTACCCTTTTGCTCGCTCGATTCACCTGCTCCCTTCCTTTTATCACTAGTCTTCAAAGTTCCATTCCTAACCATCTCATCTGTTAGGGTCCCTGCTCTTAGTATTGCACTCTGAATTGTGGGAGGTTCGGTTGTTTTCACCATCCCACGAATCTCGGGAACAAGGCCATAGATGTACCTCTCAATCCTCTTGGATTCAGGGGTAACCAGATGAGGAACTAGTTTAGCTAGTTCATGAAACCGATCTGTGTAGGTTGCATGACCAGCCCCTACCATAGAGTGATGCCAAAACTCGTCTTCTAGTTTTTGCATTTCATTAACTGGGCAGTATTCTTCCTTCAGTAGTCCTTTAAAGTCGTCCCATGTCATGCCTACAGCTGCTTCTCTAGTCCTTGCTTGAATCTGCATGTTCCACCATGTCAATGCCTTTTCTGATAGCAAGCATGCAGAATATTTCACTCTCTGGTGGATTGCATAGTTACTGATGTCAATCACTGACTCCATCTTTTCGACCCATCGTGTATATGCCAATGCACCTCCTTTACCATTAAACTCAATTGGTTTGCATGACGTAAATTCCTTATACGTACATCCAGTCCTATGGTTGTTATTGTTGTTGTTGTTGTGGTTGTTGTTGTTATTCCTTCCTCCATCATTTGTAGCGTCATTTATGCTTCCGTGGTTTCCCGAATTGTTCATGTGATTGCCAACTTGTGTGACTATAGTGGGAAGTAGGTTTTGTAGTTGTTGGGCGATAATGGTGGAGACATCTGGATTTCCACCATCGTTACTAGGGTTACTAGTGTCGTGAGCATTTCCTCTACCTCCACGTCCACCAGTTCTTCCATTATCATTACTAGGGTTACTAGTGTCGTGAGCAGCTCCTCTACCTCCACGACCACCAGTTCTTCCACCTCTTGGTGTTGCACCACCTCGGCTAGTGCTACGAGTTACTCTCTTTGGTGCCATGATATCTACAAGGAGGGATATTTTGTCGACGTCAGATATGAGGTGATATTCCTAGACTACTTAGTCTTAAATCTTGTCAATTTTGAGTCAATCGTCGATTAATGTAAGCATGGTCACATATGTCTACGTGAGTCGTGACGCATTTATAATTATGTTGGCCACCATAATTATAATTGCTTCCTTTCACACGTATACATATTTACCAGGCACACATAACTCAACAATTGGTACTACATAATTGGGTAAACTTTCTATCATCTGCTCTTAAGTTGTGAAAGGGTAACATAGTCTGGGTATCTAGAGAAGGTGATATGACGAAATGGACTAGTCACGCTTGTAGAAAGGTTTGAGTGTCGTACTAGGACATATGAACCACTTCTAGGTATTAGAATCATATAAAGTAAGTATAAGGCAAATCATCAAATCTCTACATGAAACTAATAACCTTTATTTAACTTAATCTTATGTCTTATCAAACAAGAACTGTCACAAGATTAAGTTAAATAAATAATTATTACTTAGCTCTAAATTTTTGATGACTTGACTAATGTCTGGGGTTTCTCCTAAACAAACAATTAGCAATAAGCATATGCACATGAAGTGTGTGTAAGGCAAAATAAAGAGAAGAGTCTTAATGTTCATATCAGTTATAGTCTAGGCACTTAAATGCAACCTAGTTCTCTATAACCAAGGCTCTGGTACCAATCTGTAACACCCCCAAAATACCGCAGCGGAAGACTGTGTCATAGGGGTGCTACTTCATAATACAAAGAACAAGGTATAGAAAACGAACTCTAAATGAGACGTTTTGAAAAGTTACCATTCGATTAATAAATTCCGAGATACAAACTTGAGTTCCATAATACAATACATAAGAGTTTTAAGACATATCGAATGGTAAAGATAAAAGCATAAGTCTTCAAAACATGCCAAGCGACTCTATGCTCCATGCAACAGCTTATCATCTTACAGACCTGAGACAAACATGCTAAAGTGTCAACACAATGGTTGGTGAGTTCATAGAGTTTGTCTTAAAATAATTGAAAAGCCTTAAGAGAATGTTCGCACAACAAAGGCATCGTGAATCCACTCAGTTGCAATTCCCGCCATAAGAGACTTGCAACCTGTGTGTTCACAACCCACTGCTAACATATATAGTATGAATAAGACATGTATAAGTTCATCAAGACAATTTAAGCAATTAGAAGTGAGTCTCTACTTCATCTCCGAAGACCTCACTTTTATGATGTATCCAACATTCGCAAATGTTAGGATGTATCAAAGACAACTGGGAGTCAATTCCCAAAGACAACTGGGAGCCACTTCTCAAAGACAACTGGGAGTCAATTCCCAAAGACAACTACTAGTCAATAAATAGAATAACGCAGTCATGTATGTAAGCAATCAAGTATAACACAGTCAAGTATAGACGTTTTGAGTATTTGTACAAGTAAACAAGTAGTTGAGCATGTGTCTCCCCCAAAGAGTTAAGACAAGTACGAAAAGAGTAGGGGCTATGACTCACCTTAAGCTTAAGTGATGTGAAATCAAAGTGGTAGTCGAATCGTGAAAGTCTCTAAGAGCAGCCTATAATAGAACGTTGCGACTTAGGTTTGGAGTAACGTCTAAGAATACGAGGAATTGCCCATATATGTCTTGCATAATGTTCATGATGTAGTACTTAGTATATAGTGTAAGTCTTTGAATATAAATGGTTTATGGAACATGTATAGGTTGTATATCTCCTACTACCGTTCGGGCCGACATAATTCAGAAGTCATAGAGTAAACGTTCGAGGAGCCAGGACACTTTAACTCGTAAATCCACAACTCATCTCGACGGCTTACTTAATGAACTCCTCACATGAGGCTCCCTACTATTGTAGTATTTGATAACAAATGTATAAGTTTTAATCCGAAAAGTTACATGTCCAATATTTGAATAAACTTAGGAAAGTTTATTAGTACATGAAGATTGTTATTAGGGGTAGTTTCATAAGTCTTATATGACCATTTTCTCTTTGTAATATCCCATGGTTCCTTTTGAAGTGAAGTAGATCCAAATTGTTTGTTCAAGTTATCGCCTAATTCCTTGTTTCATGTTTACGCCTAAGTAAGCTTATATGGTCATTTAATCATGGCTTCGCCGTGACCTTGGTCATTTTTCCATGGTCTTGAGACTCAACCTTGGCTTTAGCCATGGTTGTGGTCTTGGCTTTAGGTCATTAGACCTCTTGGTCTTAGTAAATGATAACTATAATATAGTGACTTTGGTCTAAAATGGGCTGTTAAGATTTTGAAGAAATTTATCACTCGGAAAGCATTTTCAGGGCTCGAGCTTCTTTAATCCTAAACGAAAACGTCGTTCCGGACAACTTTCGTGTTTTAACTTTTTGATGAATCGGACCAGAAGGGTGACTTTCAAAAGCTAAATTTGATCAGAATGCTATTTAGGCAGTTTTGCCGTTTTGGTTTCGCTAACTTCTTATGGCCATAACTTTTGACTCGGGTACTCGTTTTGGGTGATTCAAATTGCTATGTTTTCCTTGTTAAGTCCTCTTTAACATTAAGTAAGTGTCAAATATCAAAGTTATACTATTTTGGTCGTGGTTCTCCATAAAAATCACTAGTTTGCTTGTTTACTTGTCATAAGTTAACATATGTATACCAATACTTGTTTTATCCATTTTTAAACATCATGAACACAATAACAAGAACATATATAGCATGAAAGGAACACAAAGAGCATGAAAATGATAATTAAGCAAGAAAGTATGTTAGGGTTTGCTTACAACTTTTGGCCTTAATGAAAAGGGAAACTAGGACAAGAACTAGGACTTTGATTGAATAAGCTTTCTTCCTTTGCAACCTATGATAAACCGAGGTTATTTGAAGATTATAACGACGCCTTCTTGAAGTCCAAAGCTATTTGAAGATTATAACGACGTCTTTTTGGAGACTTTAAAGTTATAACAACTTTTCTTAGAAAATTTCCAAGATTGAAGATCAAACACTAGTTTTCTTTCAAAAACTAGTTAACTTTCTTACAAAATATAAGAAAAGTGCCTTAGGTTTTAGGACTTAAAGGTTATAAGAAGGTGTGGTGCAAGTTTTCTATGTGTTATTAGTTGGCTATTTATAGGATGAGAAAAATAGTTAACCATATATTGGGTTAGAATGTAACCATGGTTAATTTAGACACTTGTAAACATCCTAGAGATCAATGGTCAAGATCAAGCCACCAAAATGGTGACTCCCCCCCTAAATGGCGGTTCAAAGGTGATAAGGGTGACTAGATGATGAGTCTTGGTGTTATCTTGTTTAGTTTGTGCATTTTGACTCCGTAAAATGCAAACTGTAAATGATTAAGCCTTAAAACGTAAAACCGGGTATCGTAAAAATATGAAACTTGAAAGTATTGTTAAACATGTCAATATAGTCCATAATAAAATATAAAATGAGTGGTAGGATCTATCGGGTGCTAAAACCCTGCTAAAAACTGGAAACACGGGTCTAAAACGCGTAATACGTAAAACGTACGAATATTGCGTAAAATTGAGAAAAGTAAAATGTTACTTTTCTAATGTGATAAAAATGATTTAAAATGACTTACAATGTCTAGGCTGGGCTCAGTCTAGTGTCGGTTGGTATTAAATGTCTTTTAGACATCAAACCGTAAGCCTAAAAATCACGAAATGACTTATAACATCAAGGGATGATTTTTGGTCAATGGAGGAGGGAAAAAATATGTTGACTTTTTCTAATGAGTTGAAAACTCAAATAGTCTTAGAAACGCGTTTTGTGGTCTAACGGTTAATCGCCCATACGGTTAAGCGTGCTCATGTGAGAGTAGTACAGGCTTGGGTGACCTGCTGGGAAAAGTAATTAACTTGAAAATGCGAATTGTTACAACAATCACAACCACCACCACAACAACCAAGAGTACCTGTCAAAGGTGTGGTGATTAGAGAACCAACTCAACAAATCAAGAAGAGTGTACAAGAGCCAAGTTATAAGCGCAAAGGCAAAGGTATTATGGTTGAAGAGCCTAAGCATGATCCTTTAAAGGATCTTCCTTTTGTGTACTGGCCCAAACACAAGCAACTTGAAGTAGATGGAGTTGCTGCAAGAAAATTGGCTGCTTCGTTTGCAGAGGAGAATCGGATGGTACTTGAAAAAGGAAGGAAACACGCTGAAGCTGAGGCTAAAACAAAAGCACTCTTGGATTCTTGGGATGAAGAATGGATTAAAGGTGATGCTGATATTGCACTGATGAAACAAATAAAAGAAGAAATGCAAGAGTACACTCAAGAACAAAAAGATGAATGGAAGATGTATTATGAAGCTGAAAGGAAGAAATTTTATCTCTATCAAAGAAAGAAGAGAAAAGTGCTCAGTCGTCCAACAGTTAAGCAAAAGAGGAAGTACTATAAGTACTATCTAAACAATATGAAGGGTTGGAAGCTTGTTCAATTAAAGCGATACTCGTATGATGAGATCTTCAAAATGTATGAAAGAGCCAAAAACTCAATGTAACTAATATATATCAATGTTAATGATAACTGACTTCACATTTTGCTATAAATAATAGTCACATGAATATTTCACAATGTGACTATTTTGAATGTATTGGTCACATATAATACCCTTATAATGTGGCCATAAACATCATTTAGATACACATTTCTGATATGGTTTGACTATTGTAAAGCCTATATTTTTATTTATTTATTTATTTATTTATTTTTATGTTTTTTTGTAAAGCCTATATTCACATGATCGTGCTTCAATTAAGTGTGACTATACACATTAGGATTGGGCAAGCAAACACACACTAAACTTTAGACACACATATTAACTTACGTGACCATATGTATCGAATTTTTGTTACACTTAATCATGTTTCTATGGTTTAGTGTGACCATATATGACATTTGCTCACACTCTTCAAGTGTGTGACATATATTTGTCACTATTAAATGCATATCGTGACTAACGCTTCAAACTTACTTTTCCGTTGTCACATATTTCAAACGCTATATGGCTAAATATTCAGCAAAGAATAGCAGTCATGTTTAAATAATGTGTGACAAACTTGACTATATAATTTAGCCACATACACAATTACCTCATATGACCATATATGGATTTTGGTCACACTGTTCAATTGTGTGACATATATTTGTCACATACGTATATATATATATAGTGTGACTAATGTCTCAAACTCATTTGTATCTGTCACACGTACCAAATTATAAGTGACTAAATATTCCAATTTTTTTTCCAGTTACCTCTAATCACATAAATATTCAAATGTGTGACAATAGAATTCCGAAATGGTCACATAAGTCGGATCAAGTGTGGCTGTTTATTTTATTCTGGTACATTTAGTCACGTATAAATGTTACAGTGTGACATTTCAAAATCGACCATGCGTGACCAATAGAACCTTTTTGTACTAGTGTTAGATCACGTAGCTTGCCACCGGCCGATAGGTCAATGGTTTGCCTTGTGGAGAGATCGATATGGTTATAGAAGATTTGGACTTGGAGCCAAAGATCTATGCCATGATGAGAGACTTTTTGGAGTAAGTCCTTGAAACGAGTCCATGCTTCATATAGAGTTTCACCTTGATGTTGTTGGAACATCAAGATATCATTTCTAAGCTTGGTAGTTCTCCTCGATGGGAAGAATTGAGCAAGGAAACGAGAAGTGAGATCATCCCATGAGGTGATGGATCCCGCGGGTAAACGTTCAAACCATTGACTAGCTTGATCACGTAGAGAGAACTGGAATAGACGTAATCGGGTCGACTCTCTAGTTACAACATCAAGGTCTATGGAATCTACGATTTTAAGGAAATCATTGAGATGTTGATTAGGATCTTCGGAATGAAGTCCATGGAATGCACATCCGCTTTGTACCAACCGGATGGTGTCGGATCGCAAGGGGGACACATTGGCTCCTTGAGTGAGCTCAATGGTCTTTCGATAGCCTTGGTGGCTAGGACGGGAGTACTCTCCTAAAGTTCGGGGCCTAGGAGGTTGGTTTGCTAATGGTGGGTTTTGTGGGTGGTTTTGTTGTGGTAGGTTGATGGGTTCAAAGATGTTACCACCTTCCATGATGTCGGATGGTAAAGATTACGAACAAAGAAATGAAGAAATAAGATAGACTAAAGAAAACCTAAAAATAAAAATAAAAATCTTACTAGAAAGGAATCTAGCAAGTAGACCTAATAAAAAGAAATTCTAACCTAGACAATAACTATTCCCCGGGCTGCGGCGCCAAAAACTTGATGCGTGGGAATTGCACCCTCGCAACAGGTTTTACCTCTCAAGAGATCTCAAGAAGCTTACAACCCCCACCAGTCAGTGTACCTGATCGTTGTAGTATAGTATAGTGACAAGTACCGGGGGATTGATCGTTCAACTCAGGAATAGTGTCGCTAGGATTAGAAAGCCTACTAAACTAGGTCTAGAGGTGAGGGATGATTCTTTTGTATTTTTATATTTTAAAGAAAGCAATTAAAATCTCAGGTTTTGAAGGAGTGGGCGGAATTAGTTGCTAGCCAACTAACCCAATTAACTAAGATGCAATCAAAATAAAATAACAGAAATGAAAATTAAACAATTATACCAATGTGGTGGAAACAATAATGAGGAAAATTGTGTTTACTTAGATTTCATTACTCCCTAGATATCTTTTACAGGTTGATTAGCTTGTTACAATTGCATGGATGACAGGTCATATTCCTTAATACTAGTCGTAGGGCCGTGTACAATATTCCCTAACTTTATAAGATCCTACTTCACTCCTATGTCGAGCCGTTAGAAACTCCTAACATGGGATCATTAGAATTCTCTTATGCATTAAATACAACCAAAAATCGTAGTACACCTCCGATCATGTTTCTTAAGATGTTCAAGCAAGCTACCAATGGAAGTCTGCCAGTTTTCTTAAGCCTAACATCGAATACAATCATCCGTAACAATTATAAACAAACAATCAACCCATAATTAACATCTAGGTTTCACTAAATCTAAGCAAACATAATAAAAATCTAGCCTAGCATGTTAAAGAGAAGACAAGCGTAAGATATAATCAAACAAGACATAGACATATTGAATGATTTGAATGAATACTTATCTTCAATTGAACATGGAAGAATCAAGGGGTTGAAACCCTTGAAAAGCTGTTAAAATTCTTCTAGGGTTTATGCCCTAATATCCCACACAAAGTTCCACACTAATGAATGAAAATTGGAAAACTATATACAGATTTTACACCTTGACGACGTCACATTATAGCTTGTGACGCCGTCAACTTGCCGCCTTGATAAAATTTGTATTTCCTAGATCCAATTATGACGCCGTCATGTAGGAAATCACTCAGGGCCGTCACTAGCATTTGGACCCTAACGGCCTTGGTGACGCCGTCAGGCCAATAAGCTTGAAAACTTTCTGGGCCGTCACGTTATAAGTTCCACATCCACCTCTTTTGTCACTCTTGATGCCGTCACGTGTAAAAGCTTGACGTCGTCAGGTAATGTTCCAGCAAGGAAATTTGAGACTTAACCGTTTTCTTCACTTTTATGCTTCAAAAACGTCAAAAATGCTTCATTTTCCAGATTTCTCTCCAAAAGTACCTAAAATGACAAAAGGAATGATTTAGGGCAATAATTGATCAAATAATCTCGGATTCGGGCTTCAATGTCCCCTTAAAAGTGGTACACTTTTCGCCTCATCAAGAGCATATGATTGTTAAACTGGGTGATGGGGAAAAAACTTCTGTGTGCTTTGATTCATGGTCCAATATGGGTGCTCTAAATAAGCTTCTTACCTATAGAGATCTTTTATGATGCTAGATTCATTGCTAGGATGACTGTGAAAGAGTTTGTAATGGATGCAAATGGACAGTGGCCTGCAGAGTGGTTTTCTAAATTTCCTATGATCATTCAGATAAAACAAATTGTGCTAAATCATGACACTAGTGACAAATTAATGTGGAAAAGGAATGATGGTTCATTATGCAAGTTCTCAATAAGACAGACATATAGGATATGCATGATGATGGTGAAATGGTTAGTTGGCATAAATTGGTATGGTTCTCACAGAATATTCCCAAGCATGCCTTTATCTTATGGTTAGCAATTCAAATGAAGTTACCTACTCAAGACAAGATAAAGAAATGGGGGAGTAATGATCTTATGGTGTGCCTTCTCTGTTACAGTAATGAAGACTCTCATGATCATTTGTTCTTTAAATGTCCTTTCTCTAGTGAATTATGGTCAAAAGTTATGCTGAAGATCAAAATGGCTGATAACTACAATAACTGGGAAGGGGTGATTGAAAAATTTGGTGAGTTTTATAATGGTAACTCAATTGGAAGTGTTATAAGAAGATTGTGTTTGACTGCTTGTGTGTATCTAGCATGGCAAGAAAGAAACAACAGAATCTTTAGAGATGAAAGAAGAAAGGTGAATGATTTATTCAAAAGTTTGTGTGACATTGTGAGAATGAGATTGACAAGTTTGAAAGTGAAAAAGTCAAAAGCTGTGTGTGATGCTGAGAAGGAATGGGATGTGAAATTTCAAATAGTATGAATAAAGATTAGTGGAGGAGTAGTCTATAATGGTATGATGAATGGAATGGAAAGTATTGGTGATGGTTAGTATAGTTTTGAAGCTTGAGGGATGTCTGGTTGCAAAATTATGCTCCAACATCATGACTGAGATATTAGCAGAATGTGAATTAAAAAAATTGCACATTATTGGTTTCTACCAAATAATACATGTTTGCTGTAACATTTGCAGCATGAGGTATTCTTTTAGCTCCTCAAATAGATGGCCTTGTATCTTGATAATGGTCCTCATTATCATAATATGTCAAACTGTTTTTGGTATTTGGCCTTGGGAGGAAATACATTTACAGTTTGTAGTATTGTGATGATGATGGATTCATTTATCATAAAGTAGGTTCCCTATTTGGAAGGGTATGTGAGCTAAGGAGGGGTAATGTATGTAGTATGGAATAGTGAGGAGTGAAAGATAATCCTACTTGGTCCATACTGTACATTATCCACAGGAGGATAGGATGGTACTCACTGCAAGGTATGTGTTCCCATCTATGTGAAGCCATTGTTATAGATGAAAATGTAGCATAGATGGTATAGCTCTTGTTGTGGAGAGATAATGGGTGCCTAGTGAAGCCTTCCATCTACTCTGTCTTAGCTATTGTGGTGGCAGGATGAATGGCTTTGATGGGGAGATGAGAAGAAAATGTAGCTAGATGGTGATTGGTGCTTAATGGTGAATGAAAAGATGCAGGGTTTGACACAAACTGGTATAGTTTGCCTGGATGAATATGAAAACTTCATGGAATGTTCTCAAGAATGAATTTGGTCTCTGTATTGATAGTTTAGTATATTGGTTCTGTTGATGTACTACTGTTGAATCTTGTATAAGAGATTAGGCTTGTCTAATCTCTTGAATGATGTAATATTCCTTGTGATTAATAAAATATATTCAGCTTTGGCAAAAATAAAAAATAATAAAATAAAAATAAAAAAAAATAAAAATAAAAATCATTTTCATTAGAAACTAGTCAAATTGACTTAAGTGAGTAAATCTCATTTGATGCACAATGTAATTGTTCTACTTTTTCTTAAACTTTGTTTTTAGAAGTAAAGAATATAACGTTTAATCCATCTTCCGTGTCTTTGTTGTCGTCCCCACTGCCCCACCATTGCCACTTGTCCTACGTTTTCTTCATCATCGGGCCACACCATGCGTTGTCATCATCATCATCCCTCATGTCAATCTTTATCAGATTCATATAAGGAACTAGGGAAAATTTATTGGGAGAGCTAACTACAATATTAGTGAATATGAGAGGGTCCGAGTTCTATTTTTTATGAGCAAATATAAGAAAAACCTTAGAGTTTTAGAAATGCCGTGACCCTCATCGGCCTCACTAAGGGCGTTGGTAATATACACGGGAAGGCACGGGAAGGGATGCATCACGCACGGCACCAACGCCACCTTACCTGCGTGATGCATTGAGTGAGGCATTTTGAGTGGAAGTTTCACGCACGGGAAGAAGCAAAAAATTTGAACGTTTGGGCTTTACTTTTTTTAAAAAAATGAAGTGAATGATGGGATGTAGTGAGTGATGGTGTTGCCAACAAAAAATGGGTGAGTGATAGAAAAAGTAGGTGAATGATGTGACATAAAGGGATTGGTTGGGAGTGAGTGAAGCATTTTGGGTGAGAGATGGGTTGCCAACCCCCTAAGGGGGTGGCATCCTTTCGGCAAAACAAGCTCGGCAAGCCTTGCCGATCGGCAAGGTGCAATGCCAGTGGCTCGGCAAGACCACTTAGGTGCTTCAAACGGGAGATCACACCGAATCGGTTTGGAGAAATCAAGGAAAATAGGAACGTTGGGAGTTAATGTTTATGACCGTTGTTTGCATTGATTCAAAAAAAAAAAAAAAAAAAAAATCCCTATAAATATTCACTAACACATATTGTTTCATTCATATAAATGTCACACATCAAATCACAAAAACAATTCACAATTTATTTAACTATGTCAATATCTTCTTCGTCATCGGACGAGATCATTATTCCTCCGGATTCGTCCGAAGAATGGTTATCCGAAAGTACGTTTGAAACCTTTTTAGCCGCATACGAAGCTCTTGAAGACACGGCTAGCTCTACCGACACTCGTGGTTATGTCCAACATTTTCGTGAAAGAACTTTAGAAACTCTATTGAATGATTATTTTGTTTAACCAACCAAAGTTTAACGAAAGCGTTTTTCGTGATCGTTTTCGTATGAGTAAAACTTTGTTTTTAAAAATTGTTGATGATATTGAAACCCAATTCAAATGGCTTCAAGCGGGTCAAGAAGCGATGGGAAAAACTAGTTTCACGCCATTACAAAAATGCACATCCGCCATTCGACAACTCGCAACGGGTGAACCTCCGAATAGATTTGATGACTATCTAAACATGGCACGAAGAACGTCAGGTTATTATTTTAATTTAATTTTTTCGTTATTAATTTTTTTAATTTGTTTTTGTTATTAAATTGTTTTCGTTATGTATTTTTGTTAAAATATTTTAGTTAGTAATTTTTCGTTATATATTTCATTATTATTTTTAATTAAAAGTTGTCCTTTTATTTTAAGAGAATGCCTTGATAAATTTTGCGATGCGATTATAAAGTTATATGGTCGAGAGTTCTTACGTAGGCCTACAAGCCATGACGTAGCACGCTTATTCAAGGTACATGAAGAAAAACATCATATTCCTGGAATGCTTGGTAGTATTGATTGTACACATTTTGTTTGGCGAAATTGTCCTAGACACTTGAGAGGCCAATATAAGAGAGTTGATCACCAATACCTGACTATTATGCTTGAAGCGACTGCTTCATATGATTTGTGGATTTGGCATTCGTTTTTTGGTCCTCCTGGTTCAAACAACGATATAAATGTTTTGAATCAGTCTCCATTGTATGTTACTGAACGAAATAGAACGGCACCAAACAGTTCATTTTTATTGGGTGGAAGGCTTTACGAACGTGGATACTATCTTACCGATGGAATCTATCCTAAGTATTCAACATTTGTTAAAGCATATCCGTATCCCACTGACCCAAAGGAAAAGAGATTCAAGAAACTACAAGAGTTTGCAAGAAAGGATGTCGAACGAGCTTTTGGTCGTCTAAAAGGAAAATGGATGATTCTCGGTCATCCTCTCCGAGCTATGTCGGTTGAAAAGATTCGACAACTGGTTTATACGTGCATTATATTGTGCAATATGATTTTAAAAAACGATGGGCTGGCAATATCACCGGTTCATATAATGGATCCGCCGGTAACGCCAGTTTATGATGATAGTGGAATACATGAGTTACTCGACGAAGATATCTATAACTGTCTTCGATATGATCTTACGGAGTACGTAGTGGCTCAAGACTTACCATACCTCGATTACTTGTGATTTCCTATTTTTGTTGATTTTTTTTTTTTTTTTTTTTTTTTTATGTAATTTTGATTTGAATTATTAATAAAATGTATTGTTTTTATTAAATCTTTTATATAATAAAACAAAACCCCTATTGAGAATTTTTTATTTCAAAAAAATGCATTCATACTTTATTTAGTAATAATTTTATTTTAAAAAAAATATTATTTTCTTATTAGGTAACATTGTATATTTATCTATAACACAAGTAGAAGATAAATACAAAAAAATATAGATAAGATGCAATTAATAATAGGATTAAAACTTTTAAATAATTATCTTTAATAATAAAAAACTATAATTAAATAAATCAAACAAAACAAATATTAAATTATTTGTTTTTTAATAAATAAAAATATATAATTCAAAAAAAATTTTAAAAAATGCGCGGATATTATAACTAGTTGTTTAATATAATTATAAATAAATAAAATGAAAAAATAATAATTAGTATTTTGGGATCAAGATTGCCACTTAAAATTCATGTTGAGGCATGCTAAGGTAAAAAATGTGTTAGAACAATGTGATTGGTTGTTGGTATAAAAACTTGAGCCAACCTTAGGAAAGGTTGCCACCCCTAAGGTCCGTTCATGATTAGATTGTTGAGTTTTTAGGAGCTGATAACCAAAACTAACGTTTTTGATACTTCAACTTTATAATTTGATATAATTAAGTTGATGTGATAGAACTTTACATAATGAAGCTATTAACATTTTCTATGATTTGAAACCTTTTATAACTATTTTCCTATTTTATATCACGACTCACGGGTATGTAATAAAGTTTAAAAACAAAAAGAAACATACTATAGTATTCGCTTGGTAAACTTTTTTAAAAGCCAAGAGTAAAATTGTGTACGGGATAGAAAAGAAAAGGCAGGAAAAATGGAATTTAATGCATTGTTTCCTTGTTCCAAGGCTTTCCCTGCATTAAACACACTTCAATTATTACATTTTACTGCTTGTCACACATTCACACACATGTGAATTTATTGCTATAGCTTTGAAAAGTCGTAACATTTTTTCTGGGTCGTTCGTTGTTTAAGTAATTAAAAGGTCCTTTTTAGGGTAGCAAAGAACAGTAAATATTTCATGAATAGTGCGATAAAATGTTCGTTTATGTACGTTTATTTATTATATGAACGAACATGAACAAGAATTTATGTCCGTTTAGTTAAATAAACAAACATAAGCAAAAGTCTCATACGTTCATTTATGTTCTTGTACATCCGATTATACGTTTGTTAATGTTTATTTATTTGCTTACGGCGGTATATCGTATATTTCTATTACTACCTTCGTCTCATAATAACTGTTCACTTTGATTTTTTAAAATCTTTCTTTTTTAACTTTGACATTAAATATTTATGTTTTACGTTATATAACACTTCATGAAAAATATATGAATAGATTAAGATTTAAATATATTTTAATTGGTATAATTTTCATTAAGTATTATATAACACAAACAAAAATATTAAAGGTTAAAGTTAAAAAATAAATACTTAAAAAGTCAAAGTGGGCAGTTTTTATTAGATGGAGAGAGTATATTTTTTAAAAATTGGTAAACTCAAATAGATGAACACATTTTTTTTCCATACGTTCATTATGTTCGTTATGTTACGTTCATTTAATCTCGTAATAAACGAACACGAACACGAACAACCACATTTTCAATAAACGAACATGAACACGAAAATTCATCCGTTTAATCTATTTATTTGTCTGGCTAAAACTCTACATGAACGAATATGAACAAGATTTTGTTCGTATTCGTCCGGTTCGTTTACGGCCTTAATCCTTCTAAATATACACATTTTTTCTACTAAACAAACACTAATTATTACATCAATCCTTAACTATATTACTTTTATTCATTTTCATCTATTTTTACTTAATTAGCTCTCTCTTCCAACCCATATTTTCTTAGATACACATCAGACGTCATGTTGGGCTTTTCCGACGGGGTGTTTTCCAATGACACGGCAAGCTGGTGGATGACGAAGTCTGGACTGACTGCCGGTGGTAGGCGGCGGAAGTCGATGGTGGTCGGCCGGATGTTTAGATAGTAAGAGATTGTGGAAGAGTTTTTCTTTTATTAAATTGGTGAAATTATTGTGTATGAAATTTAGCTGGAAACTTTGAAAGAGAAAAAGATTGTGAGAGTAAAATGTTTTATTATTTTAAGATTATTATTTTTATTTATTATTTTTCTTTTAATCTTTTCAATAAAGTTGTTTAATGTTTAGTGGTTATAGGGTTTAATTAGTGAAAATAGTGTAAGAATAGTAGGATCATTGATTTATCCTCTACTTCCAACCCCCATTGGTAGTGGACAAGTGGTGACAAGTAGGGGTGTGTACGGTTCGGTTTGGGTCGGTTTTTGGTTAAAACCGAACTGAAATATTTGATTTTTATAAAACCTAAAACTGAAACCGTTCAATTTTTGACGGTTCAGTTTTTTTGATTTATTTTTGGTTTCGGTTTTTTGATTTTTAACCGTTAATATTTGGGCGTCACCAATTATAGCAACAAGATTCTTTTTAGAAAAAAATTGTTATTATTTATTTATTTATTTTGTCAATCTAAGCTTAATAAGTTTTTATCTCATAGTTCTACAAAATGAGTATGAATTTATAAAATTGATTTATTTAGTTATTTATATATATTATATTAGTTATATATTACTTCCTCCGTTCCACATTAAGTGTCCAATATGACTTTTTCAAGTTTTTTTTTTCTTTAACTTTGACTTCAAATTTTTTTGTCCGTGTTATATAGTACGTGATGCAAGATATATGAATGGATTAAGTTTTTAGTTGTGTTTTCATTTGTATAATTTCATTAAGTATTCTATAACACAAATAAATACTCAGTCCGTCCCATATTAAATGTCCATATTTGAATTTTCAAGTCTTTCTTTATCAACTTTGACTTTAAATATTTTTGCTTGGGTTATATAGTATTTGATAAAAATTATACGCAATGAAAATATATTTAAAACTTAATCCATTCATATATTTTGTATCAAGTATTATATTACACAACTACAAATATTTAAGGTCAAAGTGGAGAAATAAATACTTTGAAAAGTCAAAAATGACATTTAATATGGGACGGAGGGAGTATATTTAAGATCCAAGTTGGTGAAAAAAAGACTTTGAAAAATGGACACTTAATATGGACACTTAAGTATTATATAATAAAAAGGGTCCGGTTCGGTTCGGTTTTTATGGTTTGGTTTTTGGACAAAAACCCAAATCAACCGAAGTTTTCGGTTTTTGGAAAAGTTAAAAACGAACCATCAGTTTCTAGTTTGGTTTGGTTCGGTTTTGGTTTGGTTTCGATTTTTATTGCTTACCCCTAGTGACAAGTGCGGTAACTTAAAATCAGTGATGTAATAAAAGGTTTTCTGATCAATATTTTACTGTAACTTCTACTTAATAAAATGTACTAAAAACACTACTCCACTTGATTAGACCTAAACATGTTTGAAACTTTGAACTATTACCCAACCCGTCCATTTTGCACCCTCTAGTCTACTCTCTACATGGTCTTCAAGATAAGAAAGCTCAGGCTTACTTCACATCCACCACAAGCACAGCGTTGTCAATAAACTATTCAACATTGCTCACGGTCACGAGGGTATAAATCTTAAAGATACAGAAACAACCAAAATAAAATACAGATTACAGAAATGATATAAAAGTCCTCAAGAAATTTTTTGGCTAACTAAAAACATGTCAAACTTCTTCCCCACAACACAAAACACCATCACATAGTGCTGCATTTCTTAGTCTGACTTGATTTGGAATAGAAAAAAGGAACGTCTTTAAAAAATGAGTCCTCGGTTTTCCATCACATAATAATCTGATCTCCCAAACAGCTCCTCAGTTTTCCATCACAAAACAATATGTTCTCACAAAAGTATTTAGAAGATAGGAAGCATAGGATGCATTACAGCTGATCAATAAAAAAGAGGATCCTTGAAAGCTGAAAGCATACAGCAACAACTTCCAATCTGTATATCAAAGAATTGAATCAAATGTAATAACTACTGTAATAAGCAACTGACAGATGAACTAGTCTTTCAAAAGAAAAATCAACCCCAGGGGCATCTAGCAGTCAACGATAAGTACTTCCTAAATGATAGGTATATCTGAATATAATTGTAGTCAACTTCCCAACCCCACCTACCCTTATACGGTGTCCGAAAGGGTGTTGGCTTCAATGAGAAAATAATAAGAACATAGTGAAGCCATATTAATAACGTGAATTATTTGTCATTATCGTCATGGGAAATAGGTACCTTCTAACATACTAACTTCCTAAATAAGATGTGTGATCATGGCCTCATAGGACACATTAGAAAGGCAATGAGGCAAACTTTATCAGAAAGAAGGTATCCACTTTATGATGTTTCTGTTTCCAAACAAAGAGTTTTAGTTATCTATAAGATACAGCATGACTAAGTTCTATATCCAAATATTAAAACTTGGCCTAGATGGAAGTGGTTTGTTCATATAAGTCAAACGGTCAAACCAGGCCCTTGATGTTTACATGGAGGGAAAATAAATTAAGGGGTCCACCATACGGGAAGTTAATGAGACTTCCGTTACTATTAAATATAGTCCACTACAGAATCAAACAGATTTAGCGAATTATCTTTCTTCTTAGCTTGATTATAATGTATTATCTATTGTTGACGAATTTAGATGGACCAGCATTCATCTTATGTACTTAAATGTGTACCACATGGCTCGGCACATGCTCCAGTGACCAGCCCTATTGGAAGTATGCCCTAGTACATATTTTCAACACTTGTCATTTATACCTTCTGGATAGCAGGAAATATAGGCTAAATCTTATACCACAAAAAACCAAAACCAACAACAGACATTAAGAAGCTATCCCCACTCATTAAAACTTATATTGACTACCCCTCAGCCCTACAGATACTTTGGCCAATCAAACTATTGAATCATTAGAATATTAATGAATATCAGTTGGCATGTTTATCATAGAATCAAGTAGTTCAATCTAGCATAATTGTCTACCAACTATCAGCAATATGCTCATTTAACTTTTAAAATAGTTGCATCTTCATATACTTAGGAGCAGCTTATGTTTCTGCTTAACCACCTATCAAATCGCTTCTTAGACGATCAAAAACTACAAGGTTAGTCGAGTGTCTAGCTCCACTTGATATTTGCAAAAACAGTGCTAACATAGATATATCCTGGATCTCGTATCATCAATGTCCAAGCAGAATTATCATGGTTGAAAACAATAGGATTGGGTTTGTTCTTAGAAAACAATTATGGTTGACAATTCATTGCCCTGTTAGAATTATCATATTATCGGATATCATCAAGGTCCAAACAGAATTATCATGGTTAGATATTTATATAAGCATAGATACATCATGATTGAATACAATATGAACTTAGAAAAAATAAATAATAATAAAAAAATAAAAAAAATTATGGTTTTGTTCTTGCGACTTGCGAGGCCAACGACCTAAGACCTATTTGTTCTCTACTAGGTTTGTTATATTATTTAATAAGCTTGAGTTCCCAATCCAGGGTTTGGTATCCACAGCTTAACTTAATGTCAGTACTTTCAAACAGATACAAAAAGAATCCTATGACATGATAAAAGTGAAGAAAACACGATAAACATGAAATCTGCATAGCAAAATTATTGACTTATTATCACTAATTAAAGTATTCTACAGTTTCTACTGATGCCGTTTAGGAAGTGACTTCAATTTCACAAAATATGTAGCATGCAATTAAGCTTACCAACAACACTATTCAGCATAATCCAAGTTACCCAGCGAAGACATTCCAATCACCGACAATAAATAGCTTGATCAATGAATGGAGGAATTTGTTTAATCTCAGTTCCAAGTTCTTGTTCGATCCTATACCTGAGAAAAAGATAAAAGGCATATGAAATTGGTCAAGGTGTGATATCAAACCATAAAACCCTAAAAGTGTAAGGAAACAGAATGTATACAGATTAAAGCGATCTTCGTATGTGATCAAATTTACGGCTAATCCAAGGTGTCCAAATCTCCCTGATCGGCCAACCTGTGCATGAATTATTTGAACATTAAAAAACTATTGGTATAATACATGTATACTATTGGTATAAATATATGTTCCAACCATACCCTGTGCAGATATGTTTCTGAATTTTTCGGGAAGTCGAAATTAATAACAACATTTACTGCTTGAATATCAATACCCCTCGTGAATAGATCTGCAATCGTCATATGTGACACGAGAATAAGTTAACAAATAATTCAAATACAAGGAAGAATAATAATTGAGGTTATAGTGTGGAGATGGCAAGATGGGTGGGTGGGCTAGCGGGTAGGTCAAAATGCATACAGTATAATATGGGTCAACTTCCAACCCGATTAACACATCCCCTCTTTGGCAACAAAGAAAAAAATTAAATATTTGACCCGTTTAAAATAAACCACACCAAATCGACCCATTCAAAAAATAATGGATGGATATGGCCAGCTCCATTATAGTATAATATAAGAAGCAATACCAGTACAGACAAGATTCCTGCAAGCACCATTACGAAAATCATGAAATACTCTATTACGATGATCTTGGAGCATCTTTGCATGAATGTAGAAACAAGAGTAACCAAGCTCTGTAATTTTCTTGGCCAGTAGTTCAACCCGATTTACAGAATTGCAGAAAATGATTGATTGGTTAATTTGAAGCTGCAAATAAGGAAGCAAGCATGAGTTACTTTCAATTCCTAGACAAGCATCTAGTAATTGAAATTAAATTAAGAAGCTAAAACCTTTGAGAAAAGAGTGTTGAGGCAGTGAACTTTTTGCCTTTCTTCAACAAAAGCATAAAACTGTGTTATTCCCTTAAGTGTAAGCTCATCCATAAGGTTAATAACATACGGCTTCTTCAAGAATCTATCTTTGAAATCCTTAACGGTCACAGGAAACGTTGCTGAAAACATCAAAATTTGACGATTCGTAGGCATAAAGTGAATCAGCTCCTCTACTGAAGGCTGGAACTCGGGTGACAAGAGCTTATCAGCCTGAAAGAGAAGTGTAAACTACCAATCAAATCTCCTAATAGAGGCAAATAAGAAATAAGGAGCAGAAAACAAGCAATAGAAAAATAAGAGAACAAAGAGAAATAAAGACTCGTTAAATCATGTTCATGATCACAGATTCTGAATTTAAACATTTCAACTGCGGATACACACTAGATTGGTATTCATTGACAATACATGTTTCGTCTATGCATTTTGTACTTCTTTCAATGACCTTAAGCAAACACACTGAATTCATTAGATTGAAAAGTCAACACAAAATTTTGAGCTCAACTAAGTAAATAAATAATGTATATGCTATCACAAACTGAATCGTATCGCATGCATGTGCGTACATATTGCACAAAGTGCTTTCATTATTGTGAAACCTAGTTTGACAATTGGCCATCACTTGATTACAGATATGTTGGTGCATGTGCGTCCATTATAAATGCTAAAAAACAGCGTTCCAAACTAACAAAGTGAGGAGAAAATTATGCAACTATTAACAAAAGTAATTACAGATACAATCATGTTGTACCTCGTCCATGGCAAGCATTGCACAATCATCCAATTTGCAAATCCCTTTCTTTGCAAGATCTAATATTCTTCCAGGAGTACCAACAAGTAAATGAACTGGCTGATACAATCGCATTATGTCATCTTTTAAGCTGGTTCCACCGGTGGTAACCATGACTTGAGTTTTTAGGTGTTTTCCAAGTTCTTTGCAAACTTGTGATGTCTGAAGAGCCAACTCTCGAGTTGGAACAAGTATAACAACTGGAGAAAATGGAGGCGTTTAGAAACAAAGCTACAAAGGTTTAAGAAATGCGCTAAATATGTTGAACAACTTGAGGATAACAGTTACCTACAGTAAGTCAGTATCTTAAAAAGCAACAGAAGCTATAAAATATGGTATACTCATGGTCTTAGCTTCTATAAATGCTATCTTTATGCACTCATCAGTATGATCATAGTCACAGGAACCGTTACATCACCTGCGATCCCAAGCGAATCATACCCAATTTGGGATAGTAGCGTTCCCGAAATGCGATGGTAGTGTTATCGTCTACTACTTAAACTATATCATTCTCACTAGTACATAAGTTTTTACAAAATGGTGTTTTGCAAATAGAAAATCGTTAGATATATTAGGAAGTGTGATTTTTTACACCTCAAGAAACATACTTTATAAATTATAACCAAATCGATCCAAAATGAGCCTAACGCCCACCGTACTGAACCGCGATCCCAAATTGCAGCCCCGTACACGAGTTCCTGGTGACCATGGTATGATCTTAACTTCTTAAGTCCTAAAGTAAAAATACACGTATTGTATTTGAAAGAAAGACCATTTTTAATGATGCTCTATCATATTTTAAGAGACACCATGCTTCACAAACCAAATATCAAAAACTTAAGTTTAGTTCAGATTTAGAACCTTGAATGACGTTCTTATCTTGATCAATTTTTTCTAGAGCAGGAATGCAGAAGGCAGCTGTTTTCCCTGTCCCATTTTTAGCTCTTGCTAGAATATCGCTTCCCGTAAGAGCAATGGGTATGCTTTCCTCCTGAATTGGAGATGGCTTCTCAAAACCTTTCTCATATATCCCCATAAGCAACTCACGCTTGAGAAAATAGTCTTCAAATTCATTTCCTTTTGTCGCTGTCACATCCTGAAAAAACATAAAATTAGAGGTGAATTCGGCTTGTACTCCCAAAAACAGAATATTGTGAAACGAAAATCACAATTTGATTGGAAAATTAGAAGTTTATCACATGAGACACAAGCTGTTAATGGTGTAAAACAGTAAAAAATTAATTGGGCGTAAAAGAAAATCAGAAGCACAGAGATGACATCAACAAGCATACCTCTGTCCTGTATCTAGTGTCAGCAGGTGGAAGTCTCAATTGCGCCTTCCAATCTTGGGAACTACAATGAGAAAAGAAGATTATACTTAGCTAAACTAAACAAAAGATCTATATTGCATGTCAATTTTATATAATCACAAAGTAAAAGATAGTAGTACTTAAGTCAACATCACCATAAATTAGAACCACGCACCAACCCATCCCAAATATTATATGAAAAAAGGACGCTAGAATAAATAACCAGGACGAATCTTTTGCCTTAATCCAATAATGTCCGCTGCAGATTATATCTAATTCGCCGAGAGCATGTTCTCTTTAGAAAAATCAGATTTCATCTAAAACACGTTGCGCCAAATAAGAGCCACACCACAATTCTAGCGCATAACAACTTACCTCTAACATGAAAACTAAAGTGAAGGACCCGAATAACCCAATACCACATTTATAAGTTAAGATGAATCTCATTAAAACGAGTCACTGCCGTCCAAATTACTCAACGAATCGCCCCAAACAAGTTACATATAACTCAATACCTTATGCTATTTAATCCCCATTTTCATTATCCTCGACCTCGTTCTAAAGTTATAGGCACATATAGAGGTGGCAAAACGGGCGGGCTGGGCGGGCACGGGCACGGGCTCAAACGGGCACGGGCCAAAACGGGCAACTTATAATTCGGGCAAAACGGGCAACGGCCAAACAAAATGTCTTCAAAATGTAATCAATAGTATTCTTCAATCTCTCCACTCGAGTTTTTCTTATGTTTTTATCCGTTTTCATTCGTTTTCTTCCGATTTTTACGTTTTCGTCTGATTTTTTACGTTTTCGTCGGTTTTTTTACGTTTTCGTCAGTTTTTTAACGTTTCGTCCGATTTTTTACGTTTTCGTCAGTTTTTTTTGCGTTTTCGTCCGATTTTTTAGCGTTTTCGTCCGATTTTTAACGTTTTCGTCTGATTTTATACGTTGGCACGGGCTCAAACGGGCACGGGCCAAAACGGGCAAATTATAATTCGGGCAAAACGGGCAACGGCACGGGCCAAAATAAGCAACCAAACAAAATGTCTTCAAAATGTAATCAATAGTATTCTTCAATCTCTCCACTCGAGTTTTTCTTATGTTTTTATCCGTTTTCATTCGTTTTCTTCCGATTTTTACGTTTTCGTCTGATTTTTTACGTTTTCGTCGGTTTTTTTACGTTTTCGTCAGTTTTTTAACGTTTCGTCCGATTTTTTACGTTTTCGTCAGTTTTTTTGCGTTTTCGTCCGATTTTTTAGCGTTTTCGTCAGTTTTTTTGCGTTTTCGTCCGATTTTTTAGCGTTTTCGTCCGATTTTTAACGTTTTCGTCTGATTTTATACGTTTGCATCCGATTTTTTACGTTTTCGTCCGAATTTTTACGTTTTCGTCCGATTTTTTCCGTTTTCGTCAGTTTTTTACGTTTTCGTCTGCTTTTTTACGTTTTCGTCCGATTTTCAACATTTTCGTCAGTTTTTTTGCGTTTTCGTCTAATTTTTTAAGTTTTCGTCAGTTTTTTTACATTTTTGTCCGATTTTTTTGCGTTTTCGTCCGATTTTTAACGATTTCGTCCGATTTTTTACGATTTCGTCCGATTTTTAACGTTTTCCTCAATTTTTAAACGTTTTCGTCCGATTTTTCACGTTTTCGTCCAATTTTTCATGTTTTCGTTGGTTTTTAACGTTTTTGTCCGGCAAAAGTAAAAAGTCTGACGAAAAGGCAAAAATTTAGAAGAAAACGTAAAAAAACTTATGAAAACGTAAAAAATCGGACGTAAACGGAAAAAAACTGGCGAAAACGTAAAAAATCAGACGAAAACTTAAAAAATCGGACGAAAACGTTAAAAAACTGACGAAAATGTAAAAAATCAGACGAAAACGTTAAAAAACTGACGAAAATGTAAAAAATCAGACGAAAACTTAAAAAATCGGATGAAAACGTAAAAAAACTGACGAAAACATAAAAAATCAGACGAAAACATAAAAAAACTGGTGAAAACGTAAAAAATCGGACAAAAACGTAAAAAAACTGACGAGAACGTAAAATATCAGACGAAAACGTAAAAAAACTGACGAAAATGTATAAAATCGGAAGAAAACGTAAAAAAAATTGATGAAAACGTAAAAAATCGGAAGTAAACGTAAAAAAACTGACGAAAAAGTAAAAAATCAGACGAAAACGTAAAAAATCGGACGAAAACGTAAAAAAACTGACTAAAACGTAAAAAATCAGACGAAAATGTAAAAAAAGGGCGAAAACGTAAAAAGTCTGACAAAAACGTAAAAAGTCGGACGAAAACGTAAAAAATCTGACGAAAACGTAAAAATCGGACAAAAACGTAAAAAATCAAACGAAAACGTAAAATACTGAAGAAAACGTAAAAAATCGGAAGAAACTTAAATAATCGGATGAAAACGTAAAAAAACTGACAAAAACGTAAAAAACTGACAAAAACTTAAAAAATCGGACGTAAACGTATGAAAACATATAAAAGTGCTTAAAAGTTGGAAAAAGTGATGGGCAAAAAAGGAACCTATTAAATGAAGAAGATCCGCCCAGTTGCCCATTTAGTGTTTTACACTTTTACATGTGCCCATAAGAGCCCATCAATGATAATTGATGGGCAAAAAGTGCCCCATACTTTTAAAAAAAGTGCTCAAAAGTGCCCATGAATTCCAATACGGGCAAGATTTGCCACCCCTAGGCACATATATCACATGAGTCCAAGTTATATACAACAACTACCTATTAACAATCACAAACACACATATAATAATCACATTATCTCGATTATAGCACAACTAACTTATACATCTATACTACATTACAATGCATTTGGGACTATTCTATAATTAGAAAAACTTAAAATTCAGACTTTTTTCTTGCTTATTACGGAAATATTTCAAAATTAATTTGTTAGGAAGCAAGTTGGTTAGGAAGTTTGTTAAGAAGCGGTTGGTTGTTGAAACTAAAATTATCTGGCATAACCATCTCTATAATCTCTACTTATAAAGCATGAAGACAACTAAACGTGTAACCAAATAACACAAAATATAATCACACGCTACCCGCCGCAGCATTGCGCGGTACCGTTCTAGTATTAATAAACATCTAAACAACAATTATACCTAGCATCAATAGCTTCGGACTGCACGGTCTTTTCGACTTCATCATCCGCATTCGCCACAGGGTTTCGCCTCAACCACTGCTGTTGCTGAAACTGTTGGTTACTCCCTCCTACATTCCTTTGTACATACTGTTGTTGTTGATAATTAGGGTTAGGGTTTCCATAATAACCACCTCCACCTCCACCACCATTACCGCCGCCGCCGCGGCCAATTCCCGGCGGATACCGTCCTCCTCCACCACCACGTGCGTAGTTGTTGTTGCTCATTTTGATTGAATCCCAACTGAATTAACTAATTAACTAACTGACTGACTGGTGATCTGATAACTAGTAATGAAGTTAGGAGATATTTACAATGGTTAAATTTGGGGGTTTTGGTTGGCGTTAAAAAAATATAAGCCAAATGTTTTTGCAAATTGAGATGTGAAAGTTATGAAATATGAAATAGATAATGCGGTTAGGATTTTTGAACTACTTTTATAGAAAAGTCAAAAGTGGGATCGGTTTTTGTTGATGATAGGAACATAAAATGGTTTTCATTTTACTAACTTTTTAAAGAAGTGTTAAGTTAAAGAACTTTAATTTTGGTTGTGGCTACTTGATAATTGAGTCCGAAATTTATCCAAAAATAATCGTTCAAGCCACTTATATTAACATTGAAATTATAAAACACTAATTTAAGTGTTAATTCTTATGACTTGAATAACGCAAATAAACTAAACTAAAGTTTGTTATCTTATACACATTTTTTGAGAAAGTTTAGTGGCGTATTTGTATATTAACTCTTTGCGATTTTGGTTATCTAAAACTTTTAGCTTATCGGGAGAAATAAGTTTGGGAAAACTAGCGGTCATATGAAAACTCGAATTGGAGTTTGTGGGAGTGTCTGTGCATATTTTTCGACGATGCCATGGCCGAGTCAAGTGTTAGGTTATTGGCACAATTGGAAGGGTTTTCTTACTATTGTGAAATATGAACAAATATATCTCATATTGACTATTGAGTATGCAAATTGGAAAGATGTGCAAGTTGAAGTCAAGTTGATATTAACATGGATATTTTGAGACCTATAAATACATGATTTTGCTTACTGAGTTTTACCGACCAAATGACGCATAACAATAACTTACTGACTGCAACCTTTCTTTCTTTATAGTATGTTTTTTCGTTAAGAAATACGGTTGGCGGTGTTATTGGACATAGGCGAGCCTAATAACTTGACCAAACTTCATTAAGGGCTCGTTTGGTTTGTAGATGGGTTTAGAATTATGATTTGGATTAGAAATTGGGTTTGGATTTAATGCGGAAAGAGAAAATAATATTTTAATAATATATTATATATTAAAATATGAAGTTAGTATAAACTTTTATTAAAAAATAAAAGAGAAGTATATTGAAAAAAAAATAAAAGAAAAACTAACGGTTGATATTTGTTTTGGGCCCACACTTAATCAAAACTGAACAAATCCCGGCTAATTAATTGCCTTTTTCGAAGTCCTTATTATTTGACTATACTTAGGGTGTTCAACTGTTCGATTATCGGGTTATTCGGTTCGTTTAGTTCGGTTAAAAAATTTTCTGGGTCAAACCGAATAACCGAAACCGAACCTCTATAATCGAAAACCGAACCGAATAACCCAAGTACATAATTTTTATTATTTTTTCACTTAATTATATGTATTTTTAGCATAATTTTTTTAAGCTTAAATAATGTTATATTTATGCTAAGAAAGACTTTCAGTGATCTTCTTTTTTTATATGAATACATAAATATATATATATATATATATATATATATATATATATATATATATATATATATACTATCTAAAACCCAGGCACTCTCTCACATTGCGACACGTGTCCAAACACTGTAGCATGAACAGTGCTACAGTAAATACGCTACAGTAATTTTTTTACGTTGCTACAGTAATTTTTTTACGTTGCTACAGTACTCGGTAATTTTTTTTTCCCTTAAGAAAATTTGTTTTTTAAAAAAAAAATACAAAAAATAATACATTTTTTTTGCGCCGCTACAGTGCTCGGTCGGTACAGATATATATATATATATATATTTTTTTATAACATAAATTTCTTTAAGAAAATTTGTTTTTAAAAAAAAATACAACAAATAAAAATAAAAAAATACAAAAAATAATAAACTTACAAAAAATTTCTTATACAAATTTGTTTATTTAAAAAAAAAAAAAATACCGAGAAAACAAACAACCAAAAAAAATTTCAACCGCAACGCCAAAAAAAAAAAAAAAAAAAAAAAAAAACCGTAAATATAAACAAATTATGCTTCCAAGTAAACATATGCATACTTCAGATAACAAAATTATTAATTATACCGTACAACCGACAAAATACAAAACACAAAACACACCCGCCGCAACGCACGGGCAACCCCGCTAGTTATATCTAAAACCCAGGCACTCTCCCACATCGCGACACGTGTCCAAACACTGTAGCATGAACAGTGCTACAGTAAATACGCTACAGTATTTTTTTTTCCTTAAGAAAATTTGTTTTTAAAAAAAAAAAATACAAAAAATAATACATTTTTTTTCGCCGCTACAGTGCTCGGTCGGTACAGATTTTTTTTTTTTTTTTTTTTTTTTTTTTTTTTTTTTTAACATAAATTTCTTTAAGAAAATTTGTTTTTAAAAAAAAAATACAAAAAATAAAAATAAAAAAATACAAAAAATAATACACTTACAAAAAATTTCTTATACAAATTTGTTTATTTAAAAAAAAAAAAAAAAAATACCGAGAAAACAAACAACCAAAAAAAATTTCAACCGCAACGCCAAAAAAAAAACAAAAAAAAAAACGTAAATATAAACAAATTATGCTTCCAAGTAAACATATGCATAATTCAGATAACAAAATTATTAATTATACCGTACAACCGACAAAATACAAAACACACCCGCCGCAACGCGCGGGCAACCCCGCTAGTATATATATATATATATATATATATATATATATATATATATATATATATATATATATATATATTTTTTGAACGGCGATTTTTATTAGAAACTAGCAAGGAGCTAGAAAATTACAAAGAAATAATAGATGGGTTTTTAAACCAATCATCCCAACTAAACATAGTTTTACTTCTATAACGGCACCAATAATAAGAATTACAAATGATCTCGTCAAAGAACGTCGCCTTTGAAATAAACTTGTCTTGAAACATCTTTTTGTTACGAAAGTTCCATAGACTCCACCACATCACGAAAAATATACCTTCGAACATGTTTTTATTCTTCTTCGGCATTTTGACGTTATCAATCCATGTTTTCCAGTCGGCGTAAGAATCACAATCAGTAAAAGGAACATCCCACCATCGAGCAATTAGATGTGACAGATTCTTAGCCATATCACACGTAAAAAACAAATGGTTTGTGGTCTCTATCCCAACTTCACAGTTAACGCACTCTAAAGACATAATATCGATCCCGCGTCTCGAGATATTAAATCTAGTTGGTAATGAATTCGTCATTACCTTCCACGCAAAAATATTTGCTTTGATGGGCACATAGCGAATCCAACTGGTCTTCATTTCACTTATCGGAAGAAGATGCTTATCGATTAGGTACCTGAATGAAGCAACCGAATACTCTCCAGAACTGTTCAAGGACCATATCCATTTATCCAAGGACTGGTTGAGAACCACTGGTTGAACCAGATTCAGCATCTCCTGAACTTGTGTTTCTTCAAGACCCCCTCTAGGATCTCTTCGAAAGGAGTAAGATAAACTAGGTTGAGCAAGCTTATTACCAACTGTTATCTGCTTGTTGTTTTCAAGAGCATAAGCTCTAGGGAATCTGTCTTTAAATTTGCCCCCTTCGCACCATCCATCTTCCCAGAATAACGTTGAAAGCCCATTGCCCATCTTCTTTTTCATGAACGACATCAGGTTAATTCCTTTTGATGCCAACACTTTAACCTCATTAATAATATTTGTCCAACAAGTAGTAACACCTTTTCTCGGAACCCCGTCGATATTTCCTCCATCACCGTGAATAGCTTTGACCACACGAGACCAAAGCGTAGGTTCATGGGCTAAAAACCTCCAAACCCATTTAAAAAGCAACCCTCTATTAAGGGCGTAAAGGCTAGCAATTCCAAGGCCTCCATTAGCTTTGGGAGCAAGAACCTTCTTCCATTGAACCCAAGACACTTTCTTACAAGAATTTGCGTGACCATTAAAGAATTTACTACGAATTGATTCTAGAATGCGAAGAATACCTGTGGGCACTTTGAACATCGACATATGGAATATAGGCATAGAACCAAGAACGGATTTGATTAATGTAAGCCTACCTCCAATTGATAACATCTTCATCTTCCATTTGGATAAACGAGTCTTGACTCGATCCACAATAGCGTCCCATGCTTGAAGATTATGCATAGCACCTCCCACATATGAGCCAAGGTATAGAAAAGGAGTTTTGAGAACCTGACATCCGAGCTTGACAGCTGCTCTAGACACTTTTTCAGCAGCCACTTCAATACCCATGATTTTGCTTTTCTTCATGTTGATTTTTAAACCTGAAACCTTGTGAAAACAATCAAGAACGTGCATAAGAGAAGATATATTACGTTCGCTCCATTCGCCAACGAACACCACATCGTCCGCATAAAACATATGCGAAAGGTTGACCTCCCCGCCAACTTTAATACCTTGATACATTCCCGCTTCAACCACCCTTTGAAATGAAATATGGAGGGTTTCCATAACCAAGAGAAACAGGAAAGGAGATAACGGATCGCCTTGTTTCAAACCTTTTCCGAATTGAAACTCGTCGGTTGGACTACCATTGATAATGATAGATCCTTTGGACGAATGAAGACAGCAATGAATCCACTTCCTCCATTTTTCCCCAAATCCAAACTTACTAAGTACATCGTCAAGAAAATCCCACCTTACCGAATCATACGCTTTCTCAAAGTCAACCTTGAATAATAAACTCTGTTTTTTCTTTCTCTTACACCAAGATAAGACTTCATTTAAAATAAAAGGACCATCTAGAATTTGTCTATCTTTAATGAACGCCGATTGCACTTCGTTAATAATACCCCCCAAAACACCAACAAGACGGTTAGTCAAGATCTTTGCAATGATTTTATATATACAACCGATGAGGCTAATCGGTCTAAAATCCTTTACTAGATTTGCATCCGGAATTTTCGGAATTAGGGTGATAAAAGATGAGTTGCATCCTTTAGGCAAATCAGAATAGGTAAAAAAATACCTCACAGCTGCATACACATCTATATCAACAAGATACCAGAAATGTCTAAAGAAACCAAACGTGAAACCGTCAGGACCTGGAGCTTTATCAATCCCGCATTCCCAAACCGCCTTCTTGATTTCTATATTAGTTACATCTCTCTCCAAAATTGCTCGTTGTTCGATAGATATCTGATTAGGAAAATCCAAAAACAACGAAGCAGTAGACTTATCTGGTTTGCAGAAACGATTGGCAAAATGATCAAAGAATTCTTTTTTAACTTTATCTGGGCTATCAATCCAAATTCCATCAACCATAACCCCTCTTATACTTTGAATATTACGTCTCTTATTTATAATACCATGGAAGAAACCGGTATTCTCGTCCCCTTCTATCGCCCATTTAATTTTAGCCTTTTGAGCTTTTTCCATCGCATCTAAACTATCCAACTTTTGTAACTGTTGAATAATTTCCAAACGGGATCTGACCAGGACCTCGTCCCCTAGTATATATATATATTCGGTTTTTGATTCTCATTGCGAAACCTATATCCAAACTTATAACTGAATATTTTGTTATGTTCGGTTACGAATTCGGTTCAGGTTTTTTTTTTTTTTTTTTTTTTTTTTTTTTTTTTTTTTTTTTTTTTTTTCAATTCGGTTCAGTTTCGATCTTCGGTTACTGTGGTTATTTCACTCCGTGAACACCCCTAGCTATACTTAGTGTTTGTAACCGAAGATCGAACCGTGAACACCCCTAGCTATACTTAGTGTTTGTAATCCTCTATTTTAGTACTCCCTCCGTCCCATATTAAATGTCATGTTTGACTTTTCAAAGTCTTTCTTCATCAACTTTAACCTTAAATATTTGTATTTGTGTAATATAATACTTGATAAAAAATATATGAATAGATTAAGTTTTAAATGTATTTTTATTGCATATAATTTTTATCAAATACTATATAATAAAAGCAAAAATATTTAAAGTCAAAGTTGATAAAAAAAGACTTGAAAAATCAAACATGGATATTTAATATAAAACGGAAGGAGTACCAAACATGGTTTTTCAACTTTTACTCTTAACACACAACACAACCCTTCATAACAAACACACCCTAAATTATCATGTTCCTATTATCAATTTTTAAACAAGTATTTTTTTATTTTTTATTTTTATTTATAAATATACCCGTTACTAACCATTTAAAGGTGACCTAGTGATAAAATGGCTTGTGACTATCACTCTAAAATATGTGATGTCTCAAGTTCAATTCCAGGTGTAAACAACCTTAAGTGTTCACGCCAACCTAATGAAAAAGGAGGACTTTACTTGGTTTGAGTCTATGTGACGGTGGGTTCAAACCCGTGAATTAGTCGACCAAAAAGTCAAAAATCATGATTACAAAAAAGGGGGGAAAAACCTCGTTACTAGCCGTTGGGCTCAAACGGTACATTTTTTCTTTAAATGGCGTTGCGTGTTTGAATTAACGCTGGAAATGACGCAAGGGGTTGTCCGCCATAATGGCGGCACCATTTGGTGTTCCATGTCGGAATGGCGGGGCTCCTACGCCATGACATCGTTCGCTCTAAACTAGTTTGTTCCAAAGTTAAGAGGCAACTGAACTCCACCCACCAATTGAAAGATGACACGTAGGTAACATCAATAAAACTGACTTAGAGCAAAGGGTGTGGTCACTTTTTGCTCGTCATTCCGACGTGGAAGGCCAAATGGCGGCACCAATTGCAAGCCACTGCACCGGACCCGAGCTGCGCCATTTCCCAAGTGAGTGAACTCACCTTCGCCATTTGCTACTTTTTCTCTCTCTTTTTTCGGTTTATTTGTGTTGTGTTTGTGCTTTGTGTGTGTGTTTTTGTGAAGCGTGTGTGTTTGCAGCAAAGAAGAAGGTGGAGTGGAACAAGATGATTGGCAATTTTTACTTTTTTATATTAAACGTTGGTATTAAATAAATCCTTTTAATGTAAAAGTTGATAGAGTTTGACTTTGTGAGTCTATGTGTATTTGAAATTTTGGAATGAATATACGTATTTATTTTGGGCTATTAAAAGTTGAATATACATGTGTTTTGTGTGTGTTGAGTTTTTTTTTATTAAAAATTAACAGTATAATTAGTTGGTATTAAATAATTTGTGTAATTTGTAGTTTTATTTAATGAATGAAAGAAATTAATTTGTTTGAAAAATTGAAAATTAAATAAAATAGTGGGGCACAAAAACTAGCAAACGGTATGAAAATGGCTTGAGCCACTATAGATTGGGTATTTTGCTCTGTGAATGTAGTATGCGAAATGCTGAGGTCACGCTGATTTGGTGAAACGGCATGCCACCACACGTTATGCTCTTAGAAGGTGTTTCTTTTTCACTTATTGAGTGGACCTAAACTTTTGTTTCATCTTAATGAGGAGATTTAAATAACTTCTTTCTCTTAAATAAGTGGCTAATCTATACGTGACTTAATTTAAGAAACATCAAATGCCACATCAGCTACATCAAATTATTATCAACCAAAGTAAAATGTGATGGTTCGTTTTATTAGAGCATTGCTAATGGTAACCACAACTCCACCCAAGCGACCCTGCCACCTAAGCGCTACCTTACCTTTCTCTTTTTACAACTCCACTCCAACCATAACTAGCTAATGGTGTTACAAAAAAAAAAGAAAAAAAAAAATTGAAATAGCCGAACGGTCAAAAAATAAAGAGAACATGCTGCAATTGTTTCGGTCAGCTAGGCAACTGAAACATTTAAAAAGTCACCTAGCGACGCGTCGTCGGATGGGAGGAAGCTAGTGAGGCAACGCGTTGGAAAGTTGGGTTGTGGTCATGGGCAATGCCCATTAGCATTAGCCAGATAAAGATGAGAAATCAAATTATTGAAATCCACCCACCTATTGGAAGATGAGAATCAAATGTGCTAGTAAATATGAGTTCCTAAAAAATTTTGTTACAAATAATTCAGATGCATTCTAATCAACTTAAAAGACACATACCAAATACATTATCACATCTTACTCATTCCCGTTCTTGTATACATATTCTTTGCTATATCTCGTAACTTACATTTCATAACCTTTCCTGTGGCCGTTTTCGGTAGCTCCTCCATGAACACCACCATCTTCGGCACCATAAAACGTGGCAAACGCTCTTGACAAAACATTATAATGTCATTGGAACTTGCCTTTCCAATCAAACTCACAAATGCACAAGGCGTTTCCCCCCAAAATTTATCTGGACGAGCCACCACAGCTGCCTCGTGCACCACTGGATTCGAGTACAATACTGATTCCACCTCCACACTACTCACATTTTCACCCCCAGTTATTATAATGTCTTTTGATCGGTCTTTAATTTCTATATAGCCATCCGGGTGTATGACCCCTACATCACCCGTGTACAACCACCCATCTTCTGTCATGCATTGCATGGTAGCTTGTGGATCTTTTAAGTACCCCAACATTAAACAC
Organism: Artemisia argyi; assembly: GCA_030686995.1. Taxonomy (NCBI): domain Eukaryota; kingdom Viridiplantae; phylum Streptophyta; class Magnoliopsida; order Asterales; family Asteraceae; genus Artemisia; species Artemisia argyi. The sequence continues at coordinate 180,127,360 of CM060678.1, forward strand.
GCTCCTTTAAGAACGATTTCACCTTGAGTTAACCCGTCCCGCTTCACACCAATTCCGGACTCACGGTCTAAAACATTGACATCAGTCAACCCTAGGGTTCTCACTCCTTGTCTTGCTTTTAATATCGCCCTATCTTTTACTGACAATTGATTCCATTTTTCTTTCCAAGCACAAGAAATCACCACTCCTGCGACCTCAGTCATACCATACCCATGGCTCACAATAAAACCCAACGACTCGATACAAAGTACTACTGCCGCAGGAGGGGGGGCTCCACCAGTCAGGAAATGGACCGGGTTTAACAAAGGTTTTGCATTGGGTGAGTTTGCAATCATGTTAAGAACAACCGGTGCACCACACATGTGAGTGACATTATGACGAATTACATTGGAAAAGACATCGTCCGCCTTAAACTTGGGGAGGCAAATGTTGGTGCCACCAACAGCCGCCATGCCCCAAGTAAAGCTCCAACCATTAGAATGAAACATTGGTAGTGTCCATAAGTAAACCGGGTATTTTGGTACGGACCAGTCAATGAGTGAATCAAAAGTTATGACAAATATTGCGCGATGTGAATGTACAACTCCTTTAGGAGATGATGTCGTTCCTGAAGTGTAGTTTAATGTGATTGGATCGCACTCGCTGACCGGCCTTACCCAATCAAATTCTGGATCTCCTTTCTTCACTAGATCCTCATATGTTGTAAAAATATTAACATTATTCGCTGTTGAATCGATCTTTTGCAGTGAATCTGTAACATAATAATCAATTGCATTATTTGAAAATGTGGAAAAATGAATTATTATTATCTATACTACTTTTGACTTGCAATATTACTATTCTGGCCAGTAGCTACTGATCACTCGATCGGCAATGAATATTAACTGAAAGCAACGAAATGTCCTTCAACTAATGTTCATTTTAACCTCTTTAGTAGCCGGTCATGTTACTATATATATTGATAACCATAATGAAACATACAATTAAAAATCACAAAAAATAAAATTTCCCTCCAGATTAACAATATATAAATTTGACCACATAGCCATTTGGAACAAATAAATTACTGCCACAAAATCATGCAACTAAAAAAGATATTGTTTGTAGGAAAAATTTTAGTGTCTCTTGGAGTTAGGCTAAATACAGTAAGCGGTTTGACTTCCATTTCACCGTCACGTCAGCTTTCTATCTTCGACGACTTATATGCAATTTTTTACCACACCTAGGCGCCATACACTAAGGGTGGAAACGAAACGAGCCGAGCCCGAGCCTGCAAGAGCTCGAGCTTGGCTCGTTTAAGTGGACATGTTTATCTAAAACTAGTTTATCGTAGCTAAACAGTAAATACAAACATTTAAGGTGCTAGGTACTCATCACCATAGGCCTCGGTTATTATTATTATTATTATTATTATTATTATTATTATTATTATTATTATTATTATTATTATTATTGGCATCTAGGGTGGCGCTATAGGCACCGATGGTGGCACATAGGTGTCACACTACCTAATTCCAGCGTTTTAATATATATATATTTTTTTAAAGATTTATTATTATTATTATTATTATTATTATTATTATTATTATTATTATTATTATTATTATTTCCTAATGTAATGGTCCAAAAACAAAAGATGATGTTTAAAATTTGGCAATGTTTTTGTGTGTTTTTGTTATATGCGCACCAATGACTTAAGCTCCTAGCTATAACACACCCATAACATGTTGGGTACTTAGCACTTTTGGTGAAACAATCACAAGATCATAAATATATTAAATTGCTTATGAAATGATTTGAAATGATGCTTTATTCTCACGTATGTATACATGCAATGCAGATCCAAATGCTCGTTATATAAAACCAAAATAGGGATTATGTATACATAAGTCACTCCAATACTATTCTAATTATTATATAAAAAGGGGTAATTCCAAAAGTACACCTAAAATCGAATTTTGCTTCACAATTGAGTCAAGAATTATGCAACTTTCAATTTTGGTCATGTGCGACCTGTGCTACTGTGCGACTCCATATATTACTTGACGCGTGGCCTGACCCCACTAGTATTTCAACTATTCACTAATCATTTGCTGACCTCACTAGTATTTTGTTTTATCCAAACCAAATATGCGACTGACGGCTGTGCGACCTTGCAAGTGTGCGACTGGCTAGAAAATCTTTCTAAGATTTCATCGGGAAGGAACAAAATTATTTAATACTATTTCCTAGCCGCCAATCGCAGAATAGCACATATAAAAATATATAGTTTATTTTCGTTTATCCAATTTTGACTATATTCATGCTATAAAAATTTATTAAATCACAAAAATCAACATAATAAGTCATAACATATTGAACTGAACAAACAAAGGCTTAAATGCTAAGTACCAACTATATCTCTCATCTTTGGATGCATCTTTATCTTATCGAAAACGGCTTATAAGGATATAATCTACACTTCACATTATAACTTTTAACTCATAATCTATGATATGTTAGTATCAGAGTTCAGTTTTGCTAGACTTTGGTTATCCGACATGATTAATTTGGTTGTAATTGGTATAAACGAACACATATATATAGTAAATATTTTGGTGACCTATAAAATAGTTCTATTAAATGGACAGCTTTAATAGAAATTTTGTATACTTGGGTGGTCTGATCCGTATACATTATCTCAAAGAAATAGTTGTAGGGAGTTGTCAAACCTGTTAAATTGTCTGTGACTTTATCGCTATGGTCACTAACGAGAATGACCACAGGTTGACATATCCCCGGTGGAAATCTAGAGACAGCCTCTAGTGCAATAACACGAAGATGTGAATCAACAAACAGCATTTTCGACTCACAATGTCGAAGCATGACATAAATTGTCGAAGCATCAAGACGAGTATTGAGATTGTTGAGTACAGCACCAGACATTGGCACAGCAAACTGAAGTTCATACATTGCTGGAACATTTAATGCTAAAACCGATACAACATCACCTCTTCGGATACCAAGTTCAACGAGAGACGAGGCTACCTGAAGGCATCGTTGATTGGTTTGACTCCATGTGTAGGTGGTTTCATTGTATACAATGGAAATGCAATCGCCATACACAGTAGCAGCTCGTTGTAAGAAGGTGAGTGGTGTAAGTGGGAATGAATTGGCAGATGTAGGCTTAAGTTGATCCATGTTGTATTTGTCTTTTGGGCATCTATCTATCTTTAAGTACAACTGTACAAGAGTTCTCAAAATATATACTCAACCCGTCCCAATATTATCATACACATTTTATATTTTATTTTTGGTTTGTTCTAAAATAATTGTCTATGCTTAAATATAAAAGTTAAAACTATTTAAGTTTACCTTAGTAACTTTAATCAAATATATTATTTACAAAGTTAATTGAAATCATGAATTTATAGTCAAAGGGTAAAACTATCTTTTTATGGCTTTGACAAAAATCAAACAGTAGTAAATGCATTTTTCTTAAAAGGAATGCTAGAACCATAAAAGATTCGCACAAAACTTTCCACAAAATGATTTGTCATACAGTTACTGTCATTCTTAATCGTACTTTTAAATTCTCTCTCTTAAATACATTCACAAGTTTACTTGACACATCATTGTGAGGAAAACATTTTATAAAACTTTTGTAATTCTAGCATCATTCTTTTTTCAATTTATGTGTTTTTTATTGATCGACAATTATTTTGGAACATAGTGAGTATTAAATGTTGCCTCGACAATAATTTTGGAACATAGTGAGTACTAAATGTTGCCTCGACAACAATTTTTTGCAACTAATAAACCTATGGTATTTATGTGCATTTATGGTTCGTGTCCTGGTCGTGGCAATACTATCCACGTACCCTTTTTTGTTTTAACCCAGCTAGTAGTGGTGGGAGCATGCCATTGTAGGTTATACGTCCTAAATCAAGTCATTTATGTGAAAGGTCAAACAATCAACAGAAATGTGCATAATAATAAACCTATGGTATTTAATTCTTTGAACTTTGAGTCTAAACAGCGTTTGATATTAAACAATTTTTTGTATGTGAGTTTCAAATGCTTATTTTTTTTAAAGATGCCAACTTGAATTTCAAAGAAATATTGTCATTTTCTAACAAACACTCATGTCAAAGATTTTTCATAATGCGTTTTATCATTTTTGTTTTCTTCAATCATTTTCTACAGTTTGAGCTCAAAAGAAATATTTTGCCTTAAGTTTTGCAAAATATTTCTCAAACTTAGGAGTTCTTTTTGACAATTCTGCTTTGACATCAGCTGCTTATTTTGAATCTCAATTATAGTCTTTTTGAGACAAAGATTATCAAATTCCAAATAAGAATTATGCTGAAACTTCACATTCTCGTCCTCATGACTAAAAGACACTAATTTGACTGACTCAAATTAATTTGTGAAAAATTCTTTTCGAATATAAAAAATTAAGCATTTTTCATCAAATTCGTTTCAAGAGAATTGACATAAGTTAAGTCTTTTTTCATCTCATAGACGAGATCTTGTTCAAAATCATTTAGATGAACATTAACATAATGCATGTAAGTTCAATATCAGTGTTCAAAATCTTTTTAGCTTTGCTTCTAATTTCAGCTTTTTGAGATGATAAATCATGAAAATCAAATTTTGTTTGTTTTTCCTCACGAATAAGACCCAACTAACGTATGAACAGTTTGATGTTTTAAACGGCAAAAGCTTTACTTTGCCATAAATTAGCATCGTAAGTATCAAGTTTTGCTTGTTCCGAATGCTATTTCAAATTTGTGTCTCTTCTTTCCAAAGGGACTTTTGGAACACTCTCCTTTTTGTTTTCAGTCAAATCATACTTAGAGCCATGCTACGAGAATGCGGTTTTTCCTTGTTGCACTTTTAAACATTTTTTCCATTTCATTTTCTAAAACTTCTTGAGAATTAATCATATGACTGGTAACAATATATTTCTCATCTTGTCAACGTTATACAGATTGGGTGTCAATAGCTTCGCTTTGTTCAAATTATTAGGATTCTCATAACCAAGCATATCTTTTGATGAAAGCATCAAATGAAAAGTTTGAATAGTCTGTCATGTTTTACGAATATTGTTTATACGTTTCAAAAGATTTAATTTTGAATCTTTAAGATTAAAAGCCTCTTTTGTATGATCATTTTTAACAATCTAAAAGTTGGAAGTGGTTTTCTGAAGCTTTGAGTTTTCAAACTTTAAGATCAAAAATTTATTTTGTAAGAGCCTTAGGTACGTTTAGTTGGAGAAAGTTTTCTTCATTTTCTATTTCTTGTTTTGTAGAAAAATAGAGGGGGTTTCTATCTCCACAAAACAATTGAAAAAAAATCAAAAACACGTTTAGTTAGAGAAACACGCGTTTGTGTTTTTCATTTTGCAAAACTATAAAACATGTTCAAGTGTGTTGTTTTCTATCTTAATTCTCTATTAACCTTTGTAATATTATAAAGATATCTTCAAAACACAAAAACAAATATTACATTCTATCCAACTAAATTATAAAATAACTAAAAAAAAGTCTAATACAAGAAAATAAATAATTAAAAAGGTAAAATTTAACATCAAATAACATGAAAAAAATCTTCAAACGACTAAAATTCGAAATAAAAACAATAAAATTGACATAAAGTAAAATTTTCAATTTCATCCGTTTTTATACGTTTTATACGTTTTTGTACGTTTTTATCCATTGTTAATGTTTTTATACAATTTATTCGTTTTATACGTTTTCATATTTTTGTGTATGTTTGACTGTTTTAATACGTTTTCTTACGTTTTTATGTGCTTTTATTTTTGTATGTTTTATACGTTTTTGTATGCTTTTGTATTTTTCATCCGTTTTTATATATTTTGTACTTTTTATACGTTCCATTTGTATGCGTCTTAGTACATTTTATACGTTTTTATATGTTTTTATGCTTTTTTATACGGTTTCTTATGTTTTTATACGTTTTATCCTTTATTATCTATTTTTATCCATTTCATATGTATAAAAACGTACAAAAGCATAATAAAATGTGCAAAAACGTGTAAAACCGGATGAAAACATCCGGATTATGGGTTTTCATTTATGACTATATGACTTGTGTTTGTTGTGGTTTCGACTAAGCACGATACAAGTTTTCACTTGTGTGTCATTATGACACTTTGGTTGATGAATTTTCACTTAGTTTTTCTCTATTATTTTTCATCAATGTGTTATGATGATCATCTTTGTCACACCTCGTGTTTTCGTCTAGGAGGGGGTGTGACATAGTAAAAATGCATTTGACTTAGAAGGTGATAACTTGATTCTCAAAAGATCGAATCTGCGGCTCAAAAAGTTTCTAAAGAAGCATTTTAATGTAAGCCAAAGATTTTCTTCCTCTCAAGTTGATAGAGAAAGAAATATTACATAGGTTAAAGACCCTTTGGAAACTAACAATAGCTACATCGGAGCCCCAAAACCGAAAGACCCGAAAAAAATAAGAATGAAATAGTCTGATATATTTGTGAGAACTAAAAAAGAGAATCAACTTTCAGATACAACACTCAAAATGTGAAGTTGAGAAAACAGAGCTTCGAATGCACAAGGCAAGTAAACTTAAAAAAAGAAAAACAAGAACAAAAATAAGAGTGATGTGAATTATGGAGAAAAAAGCCCTTTAAGGAAAATTCGGCTTGGGTCATAATAAGAAGAAAATCATAGATATGGAATTTTACACAACTTTTGTTCTTATCAATTGAGGAACGTAAATACGTTCAAAGTAATTAATACCATTATCGGGAGATCGATTACCAACAATAAAATATATATATATATATATATATATATATATATATATATATATATATATATATATATATATATATATATATATATATATATATATATATATATATATATATATATATATCTATTGCCAGATTGGTATACGAACAAATAAAGAAATTTATATACCTGTCGGTAGACTAGTTACACGTTATCTAGCATCTCAAAGATTTAGGTATGTTTGGTGCCAATCTTTTTAGAGCATTTAACACTTAGCATTTGAATATTAAAACTTGTTTGGCAACAAGCATTTAGCATTTTTTTTATTTGTTTAAATGCTACTTTGCTAAATGTTGATATCTCAAGCTTTTAACATTTTTGTTTTGTTTAAATACTACTTTATAATTACAGTTACATTATTAAACATGTTTTAGTAAAATAAACTGCCACTATTAACGACTACTGCTATTGTTAACTGCTAACTGCTACTCTTAATGACCACCGCTCATTTTACTAAATATACCCAAGACCACATTCAAACTTCAAATTGGAAAATTAGATGATTCTAGTGTTACTATTCACGTTTATGCACCTTGTAGAGAATATAATGCATTTTATTGTTAGAACAAAACCTCTTTATGACATATACAAATTTTGTTAACAGATTAGTATTCCAACAAGGGGACAAATATTTTCAACATTGAATTTTGAACAATGTTTTATCTTCGAGGTGCTATATAATGTAACCATATTCACATGTGCAAGAAATTTTACCATAACTTTTTTTGGTTAAAGGGTTTTCCAGGTAAATGTATAACACCAAAAATCGTTGAAGTACAAAAGGTGTAGGTGAAGTCCTACAACCCAGCCCGTTACATGGGCAATAAGAGTGCTGCGTAGTGCAACAAACCAAACGACGTGAGAATGAAAAACCAAGTTCATGCTAAAGCTTACAACAAGCTACTAACCAAACCACTAATAATGAATGACACAACCATTCTTATTACTAACAAAGAAAGAAGCAGTAACCAACTTTCTAGGCAGCCAATAGCAGGCCCAGGAACTCACCAACCGAATAGCCACTCCATCCCCATAGCTGGTATGAATAGGCCAAAAAATTGCTCCGGTTCACTTGAGTCTGAAATCCAAAATTAAAGCCAATTCCAAATAGCCTTTGCGGCTAACTTCCATAATTTTACCATAACTTTGTGCATTTTTGAAATTGTTAGAGCGATTTAAACAGGATTTCACACAACTTTTGTTGTTATCAGCTGACAAACATGAATATTTTTAGATAATTTTGAATACTTGTTGAGAGATTGTTTACCAACAAGGTAAAAACTGTAAATTAAATTTTTAATTCTCAATAAAGTTCAGTAATCTTTGCTTTTCCAAATATAGGATTTAATTGAATCAAGGAACTTATTACACTTTATTATTTACATCCCCTTTTATTGAAATTATATTCTACGAATAAATGAAAATTTTCCCAGAAAGGAAGAAAATCACAAGAAGGTGATATGTACTAGAAGATTAAAATAATAGCAGTTATAAACTAATCATACAAGTTGATATTTACCGGAAGTTTGATATGATAGTATATGGTTAAATTGTTAAACAACATTAATACACAACAAGGTCTAATGCAAGAGCATTAACAACATAAAATAAATACTTATTATTTATTATAAGAACTTAGCATTGTACATAGATATAGCAATTACAAGAGACATTTTACGCCTATTGAGCCACTACGTGCTCACAACAAGGAATTGAAAAAGGAAATAAGATGAAAACCATCTTGAGAGGAAGAAAGTCGCGTGTTTGCATTAAATTGCATCTTTAGAGACTTTTTGGCCTCACAGTCCATACTCTTCCGAATCATGCCATCAAGTTCTATGTCATATATATCTTTCTTTTCTTCCTTTATTTTAGAGTGTAATCTTGAATTAATACAATAAGATTTATAAGGACATGTATGATAGAAGAATAACTAGCAAAGCTACATTTGACTTAGAATTTGATAACTTGATTCATAAAAGATCGAATCTGAGGCGCAAAAAGTTTTTAAAGAAGCATTTTAATGTAAGCCCAAGATTTTCTTCCGCTCAAGTCGGTAGAAAAAGAAATATTACATAAGTTAGAGACTCGTTACAAACAATAGCTACATCGGACCCCGAAACCCGAAAATTATAAAGTAAAAGTAAAGTAACTCCCAATACCGTCTTTCACGGGTTATAGGTCCCAATAGCGTCTTCCACGGTGTATGGGGGAGGTTGAGACGTAGATAGCCTTACCCCTACCTAAGGTAGAGAGGCTGCTTCTGGTTCTACCAAAGGTAGAAAAGGACCTTCGGCATTGCAAGGGGTGAGGATCGAACCCTTGACCTCTGTCTCCATAGGTAAGGGTGTTAACCACTTGATCCAACCTTGCTCTTTTCGAAACTAGAGAGATATATCTATGAGAATTAAAAAAGAGAATGGACTTGCAAATACAACACTCAAAATGTAAGGTTGAGAAAAGAGAGCTTCTAATGCAATTGGCAAGTAAACTCAAAAGAAGAAAAACAAGAATAAGAATAAGAGTGATGTACATTATGGAGAAAAGAAGCCCTATATATAGGAAAATTCGGCTTTGGGCATAATAAGAAGAAAATTATATATATTTAGGATTTCACACTACTTTTGTTTTTATTATTCGGAGAAACGTGTATAGGTTCAAAAGTAAATAATTAATACCTTTGACGAAATATTGGTTTAGCAACAATAAAAAAGAATATTGGTCACATTATCGAGTATCTCAAAGATAAGACCTGACATTCAAAATTGAACTTTGAAAATTAAATGTTTTCCGTTTTAGTATTAACGTTTATGTACCTTGTAGAGTATTAAATGTATTTCCTTGTTTTCTACTATCAGTTACGGAAAAATAAAAAAATAAAAATTAATCATAAAAAAATTCCTTGTTAGAACGATACCTGTCTACAACATACAAAAACCTTGTCGAGAGATTGATATTCCAACATGGGGAAAGAAACTTTATATTTTGAACAAGGTTTTATCTTTCCGGTGTTAGAAAACGTGACCATATTCACATGTAATTCTGGATTGGTTGGTGTTGAAATAACATAGCGCAACAAATTTTACCGTAACTTTGTACATTTTGATATTGTTAGAGGGATTTAAACAGGATTTCACACAACTTTTGTTGTTATCATCTGATGAACATGAATATTTTTAGATGATTTTGAGTACTTGATAATGTGACCATGGTCACAATAACTTTGTGCATCTTCAATATGATTTTGTTAGAACAATTTAGATAAGATTTCACACAACCTTTCTTATTATCATCTAAAAAAATGTGAATATTTTCACATAATTTTGACTAGAGGTATTGTATACCAACAAGGGAACTATTCTAATTTACAATTTGAGTTTTCAATACAATTCAATAAATTAATAATTATTAAAAAATTCCATAATTTTTAATGCCTTGAATTCATAAAATGATAATTGAAACTACTTTTTCTAATTTATTTTTCATCTCTAACTAGTATACATTGTAACTAGTATATTCGACTTGGAAATTTAAAGCCCATACATAAACTTCTTTAAATTAATAAATTATTAATTTATCGATATAACAATATCTCGCTAAATTAATACAATATCCCGGTTCAACCATTATTAATTTATAGAGCTGTACTACTGGAAGTTTGATATGATAGCATATAGTTAAATTGTTAAACAACATTAATACACAATAAGGTTTAGTGAAAGAACATTAACGATAGAAAGTAAATACTTATTATTTAAGATATAAGAACTTAGAAGTGTACATAGATATAGCAATTACAAGAGATATTATTCGCTTATTGAGCCACTACATGCTCATAACAAGGACTTGAAAAAGAAAATAAGATGAAAACCATCTTGATAGGAAGAAAGTCTTGTGTTTGCATTAAATTGCCTCTTTAGAGACTTTATGGCCTCAGAGTCCATACTTTTCCGAATCATGCCATCAAATTCTATGTCATATATATCTTCTTTTTTTCTTCCTTTATTATAGAGCGTATTCTTGAATTGAAACAATAAGATTTATATGGACGACTATGATAGAAAGAAGAATGACTAGTAAAGATACATTTGACTTAGAAGTTGATAATTTGATTCTGAAAAGATCGAATCTGAGGCTCACGAAGTCTCTAAAGAAGCATTTTAATGCAAGCCCAAGATTTTCTTCCTCTCAAATTGAGAGAGAAAGAAATATTACATAGGTTAAAGACTCGTTGGAAACTAATAATGGCTAAATCAGACGCCCAAAACCGAAAGGCCGAAAAAAGAGAATGAAATAGACTGATATATCTGTGAGAACTAATGCAACACTCAAATGTGAAGTTGAGAAAAGAGAGCTTCTAATGCACACGGAAAGTAAGCTCAAAAGAAGAAAAACAAGAATAAGAATAAGAGTGATGTGCATTATAGAGAAAAGAAGCCCTTTATATAGGAAAATTCGGGTCATAATAAGAAGAAAATCATATATATGAGATTTCAAACAACTTTTGTTCTTATCATCTAAAAAACGTGAATACGTTCTAAAGTAATTATACCTTTGTCGGGAGATTGGTATACCAACAATCAAAAGAAATTATATAATTGTCGGAATATTGGTATATGAACAAGTAAAGAAATTTGTATACCTGTCGGGAGATTGGTCACGCTCTCTAGCATCTCGAAGATAAGACCTCTTTAAAATTCAATTTCGAAAATTAATGGTTTTCCAGAGTTAGTATTCATGTTTATGTACCTTGTAGAGAACTAAATGTATTTCCATGTTAAAACAAAACCACTTTGCAAAATATAGAAACCTTGTCGAGAGATTGTTATTCCGACAAGAGGAAAAAATATTTTAAACTTTGAATTTTGAACACGATTTTATCTTCGAGGTGCTATATAACGTGACCATATTCACATGTAGTTCTAGAATTGTTGGGGTAGCAATAACATAGTGCAACAATTTTGACTATAACTTTGTGCATCTTTGATATTGTTAGAGTAATTTAGACACGATTTCATTAACTTTTGTTGTTATCATTAGATAATGTGGATATTTTAACATGATTTTGTATACATGTAGAGAGATTGCTTACTAACAAGGAAAAAACTCTAATTTAAAATTTAAACTTTCAATATAGTTCAGTAATATTCGATTTGCTTGATAACGTGAAAGGGGGGGGGGGGGGTTAGAAGGGGTGTTGGCCCCCTCTAAGTTTTAGCTCACAACTAGCAATTTGTATGGACATAAAAATTTAGATAGTATACTTTACGTTTTGGCCTCCTAAATATTTGGTAACAACTAACAAAACTAAGCTGATGAGGAAAAGTCAAACACAATAAAAAGGAACTTGCTAAGATGTAATGTGTTCATGATGCGTGTGGATTGCAAAACAAAAGTTTTACTTCTCAAGGGATCTTGAGACGCTTACAATCCCCACCAGGCAAGTGTACCTGACTGATGTAGTATAGTGTAGTGGTGAGTACCGGGGGATTGATCGTTCTCCATAGGGAATAGTGTTCGTTAGGATTGAAAATGATCTAAACTAGGTCTAGGGGTGAGGGATGATTCTTTTTTTGTATTTTCATATTTTTTGGAAAGCAAGTAAAATTCTTGGGTTTTGGAAGAGTATAAAATAACTGAAAATAGATGTGAGAGACTTCTAATATGTAGACAAACATGTTTACTTAGGTTTCACTACTCCCTAGTTATCTTTTACTGATTGATAGGTTTGTTACAATTGCGTGGATGCCGGGTTGTATTCCTTAATACCATTCGTGGGGCTGTGTACGATCTTCCCCAACTCTATAAACTCTTATCTCCCCCTAAGACGACACGTTAAGCGCCCAATCCTAGAGATTATAAATAGTGGCTCATGCATTAAATACAATCAAATAACCGTAGTACACATCCGATTCATGTTTCTTAAGACGTTCAAGCATGTTACCATTGGAGTAGTGCCAGTTTTCTTGAGCTTAACATCGATAAACATCCACCCACAACAATTAATAACAAACCATTCACTAAATAATCAATAACTAGGTTTCATTAGACCTAAGCAAACACAAACAAACCTAACCTAGCATGTTAAAAGAAAGACAAACGTAAGATAAAATCAAACAACACATAGACATATTGAATGATTGATAGATTACATATCTTCAATTAATCATGGAAGAAAAGAGGCTTTGAAACCTCAGAATAGCTGCAAAAGTCGACTAGGGTTCGTACCCTAAGTTTCTACCAAAAGTCCTCTCCTATGAATGAAAAATAGAAAAGTATATATAGATTTTACAACTTGACGGCGTCACCTTTTAGGATGTGACGCCATCATCTCGCCGTGTTAGGGTTTCTTGATTACCTAGATCTACTCTTGACGCCATCTGGTTGGAAAGTGTTCTGGGCCGTCTCTCTTTAACTTAATACGTGACCACCTTGGTGAAATAACACGTGACGCCATCACATGTGAATGCATCAAAATTTTTCTCGCCCGTCAAGTGCAAAGTAAATATCCACCTCTTTATCAACAAGTGACGGCGTCACCTTGTAACTTTTGACGCCGTCAGGTACTGTTGCAGCTTGAATTCTTGACTTTGTCGTTTTCTTCACTTTTAAGCTCCAAGTCCAAAATACTATGTTTTCCAGAATTCCTCTCAAAAGTACCCAAAATGACAAAAGGAAAAATTTAAGGTAATATTTGATCATATTATCACGACTTAAGGCTTAAATGACCCCTTAAAAGTGTAACACTTTTCGTCTCATCAAATACCCTTACACTTGAGATTTGCTTGTCCTCAAGCAAATGCGCTTTTATTCTAATCAAAATACAGGATAGTGGTCAATTAACATTAATATAAAAGTAATTACAACAAATGATCGTTCCACCTTAATCAAAATAAGCACGGAAATCATACACTAGCACCTCACAAATAGTGTTTGGATACTCTCATCTCTCAGGTGTTATAAACCTATATTTAACTAATGGAAATGGAAAAATATCACTCACTACCTGTCATAGTAAATAGATTACCATAGTCTTGAGAAAGGATAAAAAACCTCCTCCACTAGGCGTAAACACCTAAGATAAACTGTTAGGATTAAGCAAAAGGTTCGGTCACCCCATGTATTTACATACTTAGCGTAGCTCTTAGCTTTGTATATATATTAGAATAGATATAGTCATACCGTGGAGGACGGACGGGTCTTTACCCACTGTACACCTGATCCACAGCCCGTAGGAGGGCGTTTATTGTAAGTGTATATATACACTCCTCCCACCAAGGGAGGGGGTTGGTTGTTTCATTCAATACACACACCTCATTAGGTGTTTCTCTCGCTAGAAACTTCCCGGCCCTCTCTTACACACACACACACACTCTCTCTCTCTCTCTCTCTCTCTCTCTCTCTCTCTCTCTCTCTCTCTCTCTCTCTCACTCTAACTTAACAATGCATAACTTCATCTTCCATCACCCAAGACCACCCGAATCACAAGAATCAACACATATGTTTCGATCCTACAAATGGTACCAGAGCCAAGATTATATGTGTGTTAATTTTGTGTGGTTCGTATAATTTTTTTTACACTGTTTTACCACAATTTTTTCCGGATCTATTTTTTATTTTTTTTTATTTTTTTTATTTTTTATTTTTCTGTCTTTAAAGTGGTAAAAAGTCAATCACATTTCTTTTGTATCCATAAGGTCCAAAACAGTCTCATATTGCGTATATAAGTTTTATAAAACTGTTTATTAACGGTTTGTATCAAACTTACGTTTTTGATTATTTTGTTTCAATCCCATGAAACTTGTGGTCCTAATAATGTGGTCTGAATCTGGTCTGAAAAAAAGGTCAATATGATAGTCGGAATCTAGGTTTCAGTGACTGTTTCTTGGCAGTGATTAAAACTAAAGGACATTCGCAAGATAGTGACAATTTTTTTTCTGGTTGTGTTAGCAGTTAGCTCCAAAGTTAGCGATTAGCTCATGTAAGTGGTTAGCTCATGGTAGCGGTTAGCTCATGTTAGCGGTTAGCTCATGTTAGCGGTTAGCATACATGAAACAGAATAGAAAAAAAAAAGAAAAAAAAAGATGAAGAGGATGTAGACAAAGGACCAAGACCAACCACCATTTACCACAACTCAAATGTGACCTCTGTGCTTACACATCATCAGTCAACACTAAATGTAAATAAGATAAAATCGCTACTGATGCTAGATGAATGTCAAGTCACAACAGCCTACAACATCTTACACTAACAAATCCGTCATCTAATCCTCACTGTTATTCATATAACATGATTATTAGATCTCAGGTTCTTTCTCTTTTGGTAATCGAATAAATGTCCAATTACAAACAACAAAGAGAACAAATCCATCATCGATCAAGTTTTTTTTGAGGACGTAGCTTCAATCTATATCTGAATCAAAAAGTAAAAAGTAAAATCACAACGTTGTTATTTATTTTAATTGGTTCGGTCATTATAGAAAAATAACAAGACAAAGATCTCAGATTTCTTTTCTTTTTCGTGTCATACAAATAAATAAGTAGACCTTCATAGATAAAAAACACGAAAGAAAACTCATCACTGATCTTTTAACTGAAAATGAAAAACAAGACACAAAACCTACCCGAGACCCTTACGATCTTGAAGCCATTCTTTACTTCAGTATCTTGTCGAAACATTGTATGGTTCGAATGGTTTATGTGCAGTATGATTATAAAGGGGTTTGGTGTCGCGTGTTTCGTTGGGGATTACAGGAGAAGAACTTAGTTTCATTGTGTATAATCGATTGAACTTGGTTATGATTGATGAGTTTGAGATTTGATGAATATGTGGTGACTGAGTTGGGAGAAAATGAGATAAGGGGGCGGATTTTACTAAGTGTGTGAGATTAGGGTTATCATATGAGGGATTAGGGTTAAGTGTACATCTTATACCCAAAATATCTTCTTGACGACTGGGTATGAATTGGATCCATATTTTTTCTTTTTGGGCTGAAATGTTATTACTCAGTGCTTGGATCGGGTTAAGCTTATTGGGCTGTGATGGTTATACGGGACTGAAAAGGTTATTGGGGCGTACCAGATTTTTCTTCATATGTAAATTTGGGTTGTGCAAATTTCCTATATGATGATATTACTAAAACATACATTTACCAGGAAGTGTTAGTCCAAAACACTGTATCAAAAAGCTACAATAATTTATACTCACATCGCTACAGTAGAATGTACAGTAGATAACGGTCGTTAAGTACTTAACGGCCGTTAAGTACTAACAACCGTTAACTTTGATTTTTTTTTTAAATTCCTCATGCAATTGGTCCTTCGTCTTACAGTTTCGTTACAAATTTAGTCCTTATGTTCGTTGCAAATTTGGTCCTTATAACTAACGGTCGTTAAGTGCACTAACTACTTTGGCAAAACACCCCGCGGCAACGCGCGGGTGATCCACCTCGTAATTTAAATTTATGACTTAAGCCAAATCTTTGTCATAAATTTAATTTATAAGATTAATTTTGGCCTATCATTGGTATATGGGTGGTATTTTGGTCATCACAAATCTTCACGGGATACAAGTTTGACTGGATCGGGTCTTATGTGGTTATGTTATTAATTTTCACGGGGTGACATTTTTGACATGAATTGAAAACTTGACATTCAAAACCCTTGTTTTCAAATCTCAATTTACCGAAAAATTCTTCAAGTGTGCGCTGCCCCCTGAACCCCCCAGCGAACTCACCGCGGAGTTCGATCCGCGGAACAGGGGGTATCTAAAGAATTAGGGTGTATTGTGTACTAGAACCTTATCAAGATTCATTTCACATGTCAAAGGCTAGTTTTTGGAAATTGAAACGTTTATGTGACTACGGGGCTTGTACTATATACTACGGGATTGGAAATGAGGTTGTATTTCAAAAATTCGTGCTCTTATGTATCTTCGTTTCTTTCTTTCTATTGCACGAAGATAACTTGTTTGAGTGTTTATTGTTCGTGATGAAGACTTAACTATCTAGTTAATTTTGTGTTTCTTCTCTATATACACAAAGTAACTATCACTTTTAGTGTCTCACGTAGTTGAGGATAGTTCAAGTGGTTGGATACTCATATATGTTTGATGTTGTGGTATATGGTATACACCGTTTCGAGTCACGCATTTAGCACAAGTATAAGTTCAGGGATTTGTGTAATATACGTCATTATGAGATTGTGGTACATGGTTAGTTCAACAAGTGGTCACAGCAAAAGCCGACAGTATACGACGGTGGTTAGTTAGCCAATGAGGTTAAAGATTGAGAAGTGATCAACAATTCTCATGGGATATTCAACGCTACAACACGACAAAGATACTTCACAGTACAAGCAAAATCTTTCAAGATCCTTCATGACTTTTCAAGGTGTTTGCTTATGACAACAACCTCTCGTGTATATGGTCACACACGTCAATGATGCTTCCGAATGTTCGAAACCATCATGGGGGTGAAACGTGTACTTTGATGATATAAGGTCAACCTCCAGGGGGAAGTACTTTATACTACTTTACTTAGCATGGTTTGTGAAGTATTCTTCCTATGGGAGGAGAATTGTTGATGGTCTCTAGCATGTTTCCCCTAACAGTTATTCACCAAAACCAAATTTTTCAAAACACATTCAATCTATCATTGTCTCACGGTTTCTTCTTGGTTTTGTAAATCCCGTGAAAGAATTTATTTCTCGGTTTAAATTATAGATTTGTAAAATCCCGTGATGATGGAATTATCCTGGAGTAAGTAAAGTGCATTTACGAATCTTAATTGATTATGGAGCTACGGTGTCACTTTGAAGAAGGGATTAAGCATGTGCTTCATTTATTGGATGTTTTCTTGATATACTTCATGGCAACTTGGTTATAACAAAGTCTTACAGGGATATGCATTTTTGACAATGATCAGGATTAAACCATTATCAAAGTTCATTCAAAACATCAAAAAAAGGCTAGATTTGGACATTTAAACTGCAAGATGTGACCACAGAATTAATTCATTATTATTTATTTGAGGTTGAAGTGAAATTTCACGGGTGCGTGTACTTAATATCTGAAGATATCGGGGTTGGTTGGATGAAGATTCTTCGGGATCCCTGCTTGAACTTTTAACATGTGCAATGACGAAGACTTGGATATCTAGTTGTTTTTGGTGACTCTTCTTTTCTATCACCGCAAAATAACTATCACTTTAAGGAGTTATGTTGTAGTGCTCAGTGTCACAACTCACTTGTAGTTGTCGATATTCAAGAGGTGATGTACGTCTTATACTCGATGGTCGGTTGGTTGAAGGGTATAGAGTACTTAGGGATTCGAAGTTGCACGAACTCTCTACACCACTCTTAGTCACACATTAGTGCAAGCTTAAGTCACAAGTTTGGGTTATTTTACTCCACTCTCAAGTTCATCATATTAGGATTTTCTCCATCAGTAGTCACGACAAAGAGTCGACATAATGATAATGGGGTTGGTAATGAGTTAGCTGAGATAAGTAGAAAAGAGAGAGATGACGTATGTTCACTTCAGTTCAGGCCTTGTTCTTCAACGACTGTGACGTTTGGACACAACGGTTCAAGCCTCGTTCTTCAACATGATGGCATCTGCTGTCAACACTTCAGGCCCCGTTCATCAAAGAAAAGAAAGGTGTACGCTTCAGTGCGCCTTATCTTTGGAAGAAGAGAAATCTTCTTATTTATGACCATTCTCATCAACAAGCTTCATGCTTTTCCCATGCTCGTACAGTCATCAAAGTGGATAAATGTGCATTGGGTTATATTTGCGTGCTTCACTTATTCTATCAAAAATTGCAAACAGGCATATGCAATTTTTGAGGGGGAGAAGGGAAAGGATGAAGAAACTACATGTTGATGATGTTTGTAGAATGGTAATTCGGCTCTTGTATGCAGATATTTTCTCCCTCTAAGGTTTAACACATTTCAACAAGTGGTTTAGGCATATTAC
This sequence comes from Artemisia argyi, assembly GCA_030686995.1. Lineage (NCBI taxonomy): Eukaryota > Viridiplantae > Streptophyta > Magnoliopsida > Asterales > Asteraceae > Artemisia > Artemisia argyi. The sequence goes on from CM060678.1 coordinate 180,146,157, forward strand.
AAGCTTCATTGAACTATTCAGTTGCTAAAACATTGATGAGGAAACAAAAGAGGGGCTGCTTCAAGAGTGTCTTAATCATCATCTTCTTCGCAGTAGTTTTTGGTGCTACACACATATTTATGCTGCATCTGATAAAGTCAACTGATGAGGCAAAAAATGAACCGTTTTTAAGAGGTCATTTAAGCCTGAATTCCAATTTATTTGATCAAATATTGCCCTAAATCGTTTCTTTTGTCATTTTAGGTACTTTTAGAGTGAAATCTGGAAAAGGAAGCATTTTGGACATTTTTGGAGCATAAAAGTGAAGAAAACGGCAAAGTCTTAATACAAGGCCGTCATGGTCCATATATTAGTGACGGCCCAGAACAATTTTACACATGACGGCGTCAAAAGTTGATCTAGGCAATCCAATTTCATTATGGGCGGCGAGTTGACGGCGTCACAGATTTCTTCTTGACGCCGTCACCCTGTAAAATCTATATATAGTTTTCCAATTTTCATTCATTAGTGTGTAACTTTTAGGGTGCAACTTTAGGGAAAAACCCTAGTCCGATTTTCACAGCTTTTTCAAGGGTTTTTACCCTTTGAAACCTTTCATGTCAATTTGAGATAAGTACTCTTTCAATTCAATCAATATGTCTATGTGTTGTTTGAATATATCTTACGTTTGTCTTCAATTTAACATGCTAGGCTCAATTTCTTTTGTGTTTGCTTAGATGTAGTGAAACCTAGATGTTAATTATGGGTTGATTGTTTGTTTATAGTTGTTATGGATGATTGTATTCGATGTTAGGCTTAAGAAAACTGGCAGACTTCCATTGGTAACATGCTTGAACGTCTTAAGAAACATGATCAGAGGTGTACTATGATTTTTGGTTGTATTTAATGCGTAGGAGAATTCTAATGATCCAATGTTAGGAGCTTCTAATGGCTCGACATAGGAGTGAAGTAGGATCCTATAGAGTTAGGGAATATTGTACACGGCCCTACGATTAGTATTAAGGAATACGACCCGTCATCCATGCAATTGTAACAAACTATCAACCTGTAAAAGATATCTAGGGAGTAATGAAACCTAAGTAAACACAACTTTTGTAATACCTCAAATTCTAAAACATGTAAAATGACTAAAATGCCCTTAGGTTTTAAAATTTGTAATAACACATATTTAAAACAAAGAAAATCATAGAAATTTGGAACTCAGCAATATATAATCAAAATAAATTATGAATGATAAAATATGTTACTTTTGTAAAGATGAAAAAAAAAATATAAATTCTGTATAAAAATTTTATGGATCGAATATACATATTTAAATAGTTATATATATATTTATTTAATTATTTAAAAAAGGAAATTAATCCTAAATAAAAAAAGAGACTTGTATAATACGTAGTAATTTAATTTGGATTTATCCTAATATTTTCCAGCTAAAAATAGATTTGTTATCCTTATATATACATAAAATACACGTTTTATATACTAAGATAAATATAATTGATTAGTAAAAATCCTAAACCGACTCTAAAACCTCCCAAAGTCGACAATAAAAATCCTGGAGCTCTCCCATATTTTTCCTAAGCTTATTATAACCTAAAAAACACCAGAAAAATATTGTAGAGGCTGAGGTTTGATCGTGTGAGCTCAGAAGATTTGTTAGTGTCGATGTAAGCTAGCCGAGAAGAGAAAATCCATTCTGCTTGTTCACACGTTCTAAAATTATTCTGGTATTTTTCTAGCACTTTATATATCATATGTCATCTGTAGAAAATATTATAATAAATTCATGCAAGCTAATATGATCATATGGAATTATATAATATATTGAACTCTAAAACGAATTAAAATTAGGAAACAGCCATTCGAATTTTTGAGGTTTGGTTTATATTTTTCTCAGGTCCTATTAACATCATATAACATCAAAAAAATAAGCTTCATAACTTTCGAGACCTAGAAACTATATTTGGGAATTATTTTATAATTGGTTTATTAAATAAAAAGAAAATAAAAGAAAAGAAATAGAATTAGGGTTAGGGTTAGGGTTAGGGTTTTTAATATGTAATCTGGTCATTAATATTGTTTTAAGGTTGCAATTAATGAGTAATGATTGGAAGAAATTAGGGTTAGGGTTTGGTGTTTTTATTTATAAATCGAATTGAATTTTGAACTATAAGGGTGTGTTTTGTAATTTTATAAACTTAAAGGTTGTTTTGGAAATCATAATAAGGCTAGGTCTGATTGTATAAAATTAGTATAAGGGTTAAATATGTAGGTTTAGTAACTAAAAGGATTTAATTGTAATTTCTATAATTAAAAGGTATAAATTGTATTTATATAACTTAAGGGTTTAACTTGTAAGTTACTAAAATATAAGGATTAATTCGTATAAGGTGAAAGTTAAGGAACTAATTTGAAAATTTGCTAAAATGGAAAGAAGACTTAATACAGAATATGAATAAGTAAATAATCGAATAAAATATTATTGAGTAATATATCGTATGTAGATTTCTGAAGAAGAGTACTATTCCGTTATTTGATCTGTCAACTTCTGTCAGCTTTGCATTTGTTCAAGGTACGGATATTCTGACCTTATCCTTAAGGTTTCCTTTGTGATATGAACCTTTGATATGAACTTTCTGTTTGAACCTTACTATGATAAACCTTTGCTATGAACCTTTGACATGAACCTTTGTTATCTGAACCATTTGTTTGACCCTTTTGTTACCTGAGCTTCACTAGGCATGGGGGTTCCATGTCCGTGTCATAGTTGCACCTATGGCATGACTCTAGGGCAGTAGAGTGATGTTCTGCCACGTCCCTTCCGTTATTTATGAATGTGCACTAATTTTCATGGGCGTATGGATGCATCCTAGATCTGTTTTTCGTTATGATATGATATGATTCTGTTTAGTGACTGGTTGTATGTGCAATGTACTCCTTTCACTTCCGGTACAATGGAGCTAGCTACTCCTTGTGCAACTTATGTGATTATGATATGATTATGATATGTTTCTGAGCTCATGGTATATTCTGATTCTGTTTATATAGGTGACTGTATAGATTCCTTACTAAACTTACACATTATATTTCCGTATTATCTGTTATACCTAAATATGTTTCCCCAAATTATATCTTCTGTACTTCAACATTTATTTCAGTTTTCTTTTGTTATATCCATTCACTGAGCTTTTGTAGCTCAGCTGCATTTCTTTTCTCCGCGGCAGGTATTCAAGATAGCTTTTGGATTAGCTTTCTGGGCTTGAGTGTAGAACTGAGTGAAGAATTTGACTTTAGCTATTTGAAGTAAGTTTTCTGGTTTTGATCTGTCTGTTTGTTCTGATGTAACACCATAATTTGTGACATTTTTACCCTTGTCGGGTTGGGGTGTTACAATTATGGTATCAGAGACAGGTTGAATCGGCGGATTCATAACCCGTAGAGCTTAGGCTATGAACTGTGAGTATTAGGCTTTGCACCATAGGAATTATGAAACAATCTTTGAGGATTTACTTTAGGATTTCTCTATATGAATCTTAAGTTATTACCGGTGAGGATTGGGTAGATTAGGATATTGATTTAAGTAGCATCGTTTCCGCATCACTCTGATTCGTGTTTCTATCTTTAGTTAAGCTGATAAGATCATTCTTTCTGAGGTGAGAAAGTTAAGCATGACCTAAAGTTCAGTAATCTAATAAGTTTAGAAATGCCTTGAGAACTACACCATTTAAGTTTCACTTTCTGATTCTGATTTCCGTCTGTGACTTGTTGACAATCAGTTTGATGTATTCTGACCATTAGGAAGATTATTACAACACTAAGTGTTCAACATATTCTGTGAATTCTTCTGCTCATGCTGGGTATATTAAGTATTTCTTTGACACTATTTGATTTTTCATAAAACTTTTCTATTTCTATGAGAGATCTGGAAGTTATTGGTCACGAGTATAGGAAATTGTCCACTTCATTATGATAATGAAACTATGTTTAAAAAAAAAGTTACTTTGGAAGGTTATAATTTTGACAATAATCCGGGTAGGTGTTGATTTATCTAGACTCTTTCCGTTAATAAAGATTAGGATATAACATGGTAATGAGGAAGATTGACAATGGTGTGATTGAACTTTTAAACTATTAAGTTCGCCTTTGGAAGTTTTGTAATATGATAATTCTGCGTATATTCGTTAAGTTTATGATTATAAGAAATTTGTCGAATTTTGGAAGTATTGGTGCTTTATTAAGATATATCTGTTAGATTTAGGTTATTTTCTGATACGTTTCATTTTTCGTTCAACCTCATTGATGATGATTGATTCTGCTAAATTCTGGAAAGAATAGAAGAATTATTAGACTGCTATTAGGTTGCTTATTCACGACTTGAGATAAAGTATGGTCATCATGATGGTATACTCATGTGATGCTAGTATTATGACGCCTGATCAATGTGATAATACTTACATCATATGACGTACCCTCATTGTGAGCATACGATATTTCGGGAAGTGTTTGGGAAGCATCAGATTTCTGTCAGTTAGATTATTCGCGATTAGTGAGACTTTTAGGATTCATTCGACCTATATGTAAGTTCTGCCTTTATCGTTAGCTATCTGGATATGTTCGAATTCTCGTTGTATGTTTGTTGATCTTTGATCATTCGTTAAGAATTTCAGAACTCATTATAGAGTCTCCTATCGTTTAAAGTTCTGTACTCAATCTGTTTTCTGCTAGTACTTGTGAGAAGTACTTTAGTTATCTGCTACAAGTACGTAATCGTTGAATCGATTTCTGAACTGTTCTGAACAAGATATGAAGTTATGAAAGTCCGATAAGAAAGATATGTCTGTCTGTTTGAAATATGTGGAAAGATTTTCTAAGATTATTTCTGTAACCAAAAGATTTTGTGTTCGTTCTATTCTCATGAATTCTGAAATTTAATTCGTTTCCGTCTGCTCTGCTTATTCAATTTTCGAGGATGGAAATTTCTTTTTAGAGGGGAAGAAGTTGTAATACCTCAAATTCTAAAACATGTAAAATGACTAAAATGCCCTTAGGTTTTAAAATTTGTAATAACACATATTTAAATCAAAGAAAATCATAGAAATTTGGAACTCAGCAATATATAATCAAAATAAATTATGAATGATAAAATATGTTACTTTTGTAAAGATGAAAAAAAAATATAAATTCTGTATAAAAATTTTATGGATCGAATATACATATTTAAATAGTTATATATATATTTATTTAATTATTTAAAAAAGGAAATTAATCCTAAATAAAAAAAAGAGACTTGTATAATAATTTAATTTGGATTTATCCTAATATTTTCCAGCTAAAAATAGATTTGTTATCCTTATATATACATAAATACACGTTTTATATACTAAGATAAATATAATCGATTAGTAAAAATCCTAAACCGACTCTAAAACCTCCCAAAGTCGGCAATAAAAATCCTGGAGCTCTCCCATATTTTTCCTAAGCTTATTATAACCTAAACAACACCAGAAAAATATTGTAGAGGCTGAGGTTTGATCGTGTGAGCTCAGAAGATTTGTTGGTGTCGATGTAAGCTAGCCGAGAAGAGAAACTCCATTCTGCTTGTTCACACGTTCTAAAATTATTCTGGTATTTTTCTAGCACTTTATATATCATATGTCATCTGTAGAAAATATTAGAATAAATTCATGCAAGCTAATATGATCATATGGAATTATATAATATATTGAACTCTAAATGGAATTAAAATTAGGAAACAGCCATGCCAATTTTTGAGGTTTGGTTTATATTTTTCTCAGGTCCTTAATATTGTTTTAAGGTTGCAATTAATGAGTAATGATTGGAAGAAATTAGGGTTAGGGTTTGGTGTTTTTATTTATAAATCGAATTGAATTTTGAACTATAAGGGTGTGTTTTGTAATTTTATAAACTTAAAGGTTGTTTTGGAAATCATAATAAGGCTAGGTCTGATTGTATAAAATTAGTATAAGGGTTAAATATGTAGGTTTAGTAACTAAAAGGATTTAATTGTAATTTCTATAATTAAAAGGTATAAATTGTATTTATATAACTTAAGGGTTTAACTTGTAAGTTACTAAAATATAAGGATTAATTCGTATAAGGTGAAAGTTAAGGAACTAATTTGAAAATCTGCTAAAATGGAAAGAAGACTTAATACAGAATATGAATAAGTAAATAATCGAATAAGATATTAATGAGTAATATATCGTATGTAGATTTCTGAAGAAGAGTACTATTCCGTTATTTGATCTGTCAACTTCTGTCAGCTTTGCATTTGTTCAAGGTACGGATATTCTGACCTTATCCTTAAGGTTTCCTTTGTGATATGAACCTTTGATATGAACTTTCTGTTTGAACCTTACTATGATAAACCTTTGACATGAACCTTTGACATGAACCTTTGTTATCTGAACCATTTGTTTGACCCTTTTGTTACCTGAGCTTCACTAGGCATGGGGGTTCCATGTCCGTGTCATAGTTGCACCTATGGCATGACTCTAGGGCAGTAGAGTGATGTTCTGCCACGTCCCTTCCGTTATATATGAATGTGCACTAATTTTCAGGGGCGTATAGATGCTTCCTGATGAGGCAAAAATTGAACCGTTTTTAGGGGGTCATTTAAGCCCGGAATTGAATTTATTTGATCAAATATTGCCCTAAATCGTTCCTTTTATGATTTTAGGTACTTTGGGAGAGAAATCTGGAAAAGGAAGCAATTCGGACATTTTTGGAGCATAAAAATGAAGAAAACGCCAAAGTCTTAATTTTCCAAGCTGGGAACAGTGTGTGACGGCGCCAAGAGCATTATCCTGACGGCGTCAAGAGTAAATTTCATGACGACCCAGTACAGAAATGACGGCGTCACAAGGAAGGGCGTCAAGAGTTAAAAACGTGACGGCCTGGAAAAGTATAATACATGACGGCGTCAGAAGTAGATCAAGGCAATCCGAGAATTCTTTTGGCGGTGAGATGACGGCGTCACCAATTTGGTCTTGACGCCGTCAGCCTCAATTTCCTATATATAGTTTTTTAATTTTCATTCATAAAAAGAGGAGAAGTTTTGGAGAAACCCTAAGGCCGAACTTAGTACGAATTTTACAGGTTTTTCAAGGGTTCTCAGCCCTTGAACCCTTTCATGTGTAATTGAGATAAGTATTCTTTTAATTCAATCAATATGTCTATGTGTTGTTGTCTATATCTTGTTCTTGTCTTAATTCCATCATGCTAGGCTAGATCTATCTTGTGTTTGCTTAGATCTAATGAAACCTAGATGTTAATTATGTGTTGATTACTTGTTTATGGTTGTATTGGATGAATGATTTCGATGTTAAGCTTAAGAAAACTGGCAGATCTCCAATTGGTAACATGCTTGAACGTCTTAGGAAACATGAACTGACGTGCACTAAGTTTTATTGGTTGTATTTAATGCATGAGTAAATTCTAATGATCCCATGTTAGGAGCTTCTTAGCCGGCTCGAAATAGGAGTGAAGTAGGCACTCATAGGATTGGGGATTAAGTGCGCCACCCCATGAATGGTATTAAGGAATACAATCCGTCATCTACGCAACTATAACAAGTAATTAATGTGTAAAAGATATCTAGGGAGTAGTGAAATCTAAGTAAACACAATCTCTCCACTTATTGCTCACAACCTTAGTTAATTTAGTTTTATTTTCATTTTTAGTATTTTATTTTGATTGCATCTTTAGTATTGGGTTAGTTGACTAGCAACTAATTCCGCCCAAATCCTTCAAACCCGAGATTTTTACTTGCTTTCTAAAAAATATAAAAATACAAAAATAATCATCCCTCATCTTTAGAACTAGTATTTAGGTTTTCTAATCCTAGTGACACTATTCCTAGCTGAACGATCAATCCCCCGGTACTTGTCACTATACTATACTACAACGATCAGGTACACTGCCTGGTGGGGGTTTTAAGCTTCTCAAGATCCCTTGAGAGGTAAAGTCTGGTGCGATTCCCACGTATCAAGTTTTTGGCGCCGCTGCCGGGGAATAGTTATTGTCTAGGTTAGAATCTCTTTTTATTAGGTCTACTTGCTAGATTCCTTTCTAGTAAGATTTTATTTTTATTTTTAGGTTTTCTTTAGTCTATCTTATTTCTTTGTGTTTTTGTTCGTAACTCTTCACCACCCGACATCATGGATGATGGGAACATCTTTGAACCCGTCATCCCATCACAACAAAACCCACCACTAGAACCTCTTAGGCCCCGAACCTTAGGAGAGTATTCCCGACCTAGCCACCAAGGCTACCGAAACACCATTGAGCTCACCGGAGCCAATGTGACCCCTTTGCGATCCGACACCATCCGGTTGGTGCAAAGCGGGTGTGCATTCCATGGACTTCGTTCCGAAGATCCAAACCAACATCTTAAGGACTTCCTTAAAATCGTAGATTCCATAGACCTAGATGTTGAAACTAGAGAGACAACCCGATTACGCCTATTCCAATTCTCTCTACGGGATCAAGCTAGTCAATGGCTTGAGCGTTTACCCGCGGGATCCATCACCACATGGGATGATCTCACCACTCGTTTCCTTGCTCAATTTTTCCCACCGGGGAGAACTACTAAGCTTAGAAATGACATCTTGATGTTCCAACAATGTCAAAATGAATCTTTTTATGAAGCATGGACTCGTTTCAAGGACTTACTCCAAAAAGTCCCTCATCATGGCATAGATCTTTGGCTCAAAGTCCAAATCTTTTATGACCATATCGATCTCTCCACGAGGCGAGCCATTGACCAATCGGCCGGTGGTAAGCTACGTGATCTAAGTGCGGAACAATCATGGGAACTCATAGAAGATCTTGCTCTCTATGACAACGAAATTTGGAATGATCCCCGTGATTTGAACAAAACGGTCAAGGCAATATCTTTGCCTTCGAACAACTCTAGCACTCCCGACCGTAGGATCATGGAACTTTAGGACCAAGTCAAGTTTCTCATGAAATCTTATGAAGCTCCTAAGCCTTCAAGCCAAGTGAAAAAAATCACTTCTTCATGCGAATTATGTAGTGGTCCCCATGACACTCGTGATTGTGTGGAACTCCCTGGAACAGCTTTTGCGGACTACGCATCCACGCGTACCGACGAAGCGGGAGATAAGTGGTACACTTTCAAGCCCAAGCCAAACCCTTACGGTGATTCATATAACCCCTCTTGGAAAAATCACCCAAACCTTAGGTGGAAACAAAATCAACCCAATTCTTCTAACCCGCCTAATCGTTACCAACCAAACGGTCCACCCTCCAACCGTACTTTCAACAACAATCCTTCTAACAATTATGGTAGTACCAACAATCTTGAAGGATTGATGTCTAAGTTCATGGCATCTCAAGAAGCTCGCATATCTAAGTTTGAAACCGATTTCAAACAAAAGCAAAGCGAGATGACCACCAAAATTGACGCATTGTTGAAAGTTCTCAATGACCGAGAAATGGGAGCACTCCTAAGCGACACGGTCAAGAATCCGAAACTAAACGTTAATTCCATATCTTCAGTTTCGTCACCTACTTTGTGTCCACAATACTACTCATTTAAATCAACGAACACGTGTTTCAAACAAAACCAAATTCTTCAAAAGGACCAATCAAGTAAAACACCTGATATAGAACCGGTCAAAAGTGTAGTTGAAACACCTCTTACGCAAGACCTTGACGATGAATTCAACGAACTTCACCTTGAACGCCCCGTCATTGATGTCTTAGCGCGTGCTCCTTACTATAGTGCCCTCTTAGAAAAATATGAGAAGTAAACTAGGTAAAAATGGGACCGCCTTCGTTCAAAACAAGTTGCCTAAAAAGCTTGATGATCCGGGTATATTTGTTTTGCCTTGTAAGATAGGAAGATCCGAAGCTTTCGACACACTAGCCGATTTAGGGTCAAGCCTCAACTTGATTCCCTTATCCTTATTCACCGCTCTTAAGCTAGGAAAGTTAGAGGAAACGGAGGTATTGATAGGGCTAGCGGATGGGAGTATTGCCCACCCGGTTGGAATGATTAAGGATGTAGTTGTTCATGTAGGAAGGTTAACTATATTAGCGGATTTTCACGTCCTAGACATGGTTAGTGACACTACATGCCCATTATTGGTAGGAAGAGGATTTTTAGCAACCGCTAGCGCCATGATAGATTGTAAGGAGTCTAAGATAGCGGTAGGTGAAGGCGATACATGGTCGGTGTACGATGTAAAGAAGCATAGTTATGATTGTGATGATGAACCGACACCACATTGGGTAGAGATGAATAGGAGACCATCTAGATATGGACCTTGGATAGAAAGGAACTTTATAGGACCTCAATGCCCATTTTATCTAGAAAAAGATTTCGTTGAAAAGACACATTCGGTAGAACAACTCATAGATATAGATGAAGAGCTAGATCCCTTTGAGGACCCCTTAGTCTTTAGGAAGATGATTGAGTTCTTAACCGTAATCCTATTAATATAGAGATGAATAAGTGGAAAAGAGAGGGAGACAAGTGTAAATGGAGGTGGAACAAGCCACCTAAAGAAGGTGACGGATCATGGCATATGAGGATGACTTTGTATGATCCGGATGGGGAAAAGTTTGAAAGGTCATACCATACTAAGGAAACCGATAGGAAGTTGAAACCTAAGTTTGATCCAAAAGATGTCCTCAATGAGGAACTCACCCGTGTCACGTAGTAACCCATGACCTTGAGTCTAGCTACAAGACTCGTAAATAAAGAAAAGCGCTTCTTGGGAGGCAACCCATGCTTTGTGTGATTTTATTTTGTTTGTTTGTTATTTGCTTCCGTATGCATGCTTTATTTTTATTGTTGGTAGATCATGTTTCTCAATTAAATAGTGGAAATACTTTACTTTGTTGTTTTGGCCTAGTCTTAACTCCACCTAAAAGTATTTTTGCAAAAGATAAGTGTAAGGGGAAACCCCAAATATGTTTTCAAGAAACAAACCGATCATGATTCTCCACAATATTAAATGAACATGTATATTTGAATTTGTTAGAGTCAAATGTTTGTATTGAGTCATAATGAAGTTTTGCCGGATTCTCCAGGAAGTAGGACCAAGTTTTTCCAGAAATTTTCTGGAAACTTAACATAAGAATTTCTGCAGATCACTTCTGACGGCGTCACGAGTTAACTCTTGACGGCGTCACATGTAAAAATCTGGAAATTTTACCGGTTTTGTTTTTCTAACGGAGTCTTGTGGTTTTGTGAATTATTAAGTTTTATAATCTCCAGGAAATCTGCAAACTTCATTCCACAAGCATTATATCTTATTTTGTTTTCTAGGATTTAGTAACTTATGTAGGTTGCCGCCGATTTTATGCGAGGTTGTCTTGTCTATTTTCTCAGGATTCACAGGTTATGTATGACAAGAAGATGATTTATATTCTGGAAGGGAAGCTTTGATTGTTCATTTTCTTGGAGGAAGATTTAACCTGGCCACCTAATTATCCATACCGAGCAAATCAGGGGAGTATTTGATTTCATTTGTTTTACTTATTTCACTTTTACATTCTTTACTTGAACGTTGGGGACAATGTTCATCTTAAGTGTAAGGGGAGGGTAAAAAGATGATACCTTACATATGCATTTTCGCTTGAGTTTGTTTTGTTTAATAGTAGATGTGTAATAAAACTATGAGAAATACTTGTTAGTGCAATTTTAGCGCCAAATTTAAATTTTTTTACAACATTTAGGAGTGAAACTTTAGCCATAGCAAGCGTCTCATGGATAGGAGATTGTATGAATAGCACAAAACCGTACCATTCAAAAAAATTTTCCACCCAAATATGTGAGGTTCGCCTTTAGATTTGATAGGAAAAGCATTTACTATTAGTGCTTATGAGTGTACCGGTAGCATTTAGATTCTAGAACTTGCGTTAGTGATGCATCCCGAGACCGCTAGTGAGACTACATTCGTGTGGTAGGATTTACTACATGATAAGAGGCATTAGGATCACCCTTGTGTTAAACCTGTATTATAATTACTTGACCATTTAAGTCATATTACTTGGCTAGTTAAGTCAACTAATTTTTCCCACACCCTTAGCGTTGTACTCATTTTTAGTACACGAAACCCCTAGTACACCCCTCCGAGCCTATCTTTTCGTTTCTAACTTTAAGCATCTTACTTAAAGGAAGAATTTGTTACACCCCACTTAAATGTACAACCAAATCGCCTTAGCCTTCCATGTATGCGCTCATTTTTAGTGCATTATTGTTATTTGTTAAACCCTAAGTTAACTATCTAATTGATTACATGGTTGCTAAGTCGAGTCATATCCTTGTACATATTGTTTTGGGACGATTGGGACTCATGGGTAAAGTACTTATTTTATGGAGTAATGGGGAAGAACATCATTTATTACCCCCATATGTACGTTAATCTTAAAAGTGCTCCAAGTGTTTTGATTTTCTTAATTCGAGTAATTAGAATAGTTCATTGTAAAGTATGTAAAAATTCAAGTGTAAGGGGAATTTTCCATTCCCTATGATGTATTATTTTGGATGGTAGGGTAAGAGTGTATGCAAAAAAAAAAAAAAAAAAAAAAAAAAATCGAAAAATCAATAAAAAGAAAAGAAAAAAATAGAAAAAGAAAAAAGAGAAAAAATATACGGACTACCATCCCTTTTTATTATATGTTCATTTTATGTTTTGGTTATTTTTGATTTATTAGCTTAAGTCGAGTCTAGTCTTGGCTTAGCAACGCCATATTGTACATGTAATTAACCAAGATTGTTAACTCGCCACCAGTAAAGACTTCCTTTATCCAACAAAACCGTGTATTTCATATCGCTACACCTAACGTTACAACCCTTTAAAAGACCTCTTTGATAGTTTATCCTAGGTGCTTACGCCATGTGGTGGAGGTTTGATCCTTTCCCAAGCCTATGGTAATCTATTTTGCTATGACAGGTAGTGAGAGATATCTTCCGTTTCCATATTGTAATTTATACTTTATTACACCCGAGAGATGTGAGTATCTAAACACTATTTGTGAGGTGCTAGCGTATGACCTCCGTGCTTGTCTATTGGTCTTTAGTGGAACGATTATTTGTTGTAATTACTTTTATATTAGTGTTAAATGACCCCTAACTTGTATTTTGAGTATCTAAACACTCTTCCTCGTGACGCCTTCCTCTTGACTTCCAGTGTCCTGTCTCTTTATCCTCGTTGTCCGAGGAGTCACTGGAGGAAGAGTAGTCTCTTTTTCGGTGCTTGCGCCGGCTTCTTTCAGAAGAAGAGCTTGAGGGATCTCTACTTGGGGATCTTCTTTTCCCCAATCTGTCTTGGGTCCTCTTACTTCCAGGTTTGGAGGATCCTTGGCTTGGCAAATGTTGAGGTCCTAATCGGTCTTGTATCCCCCGACTGCCAAGTCTGGAGTGAACATTAGTGCGCCTCTCGCTATCTTCTGAGTATTGTGAATCAGATATCGTACCCAGCCTATCATGGATAGTGGTACGTTCTGCGCGTCTTCCTCGTGGGTGGCGCAGTGGTGATGGTTCGAGTTCAGGACCAAAATTCAGTCGAGCTTGTAGGCTCGTACTTGCCCTTCTCATTGCTTCTTCTTGCATGAGGGCGGTTAAGGTTTCATAGTTTTGGGATACAAAATTTCCCAAAGTTAGATTGGGTGCGTCCTCAGTTGTTGCAAGAATGTCTGCCTCAGTATTAGGCACCCTATCTCGGTTAGGTGCGCCTGGTGGCACAATGTTGTTCACTGTGGGTACAGTTTAATGAGGAGTAGTGAAGAGGGTACGTTGGAGTTCCTCAACGCTTGGGACCACTGGGGTGACTTGGGTAGTCCTTACAGGTAGTTCTACCGCAGGAAGAGGTTGGGTTGTCCCTGCCTCTTGGTGACCAGGTGCGCTGGTTGTCCCAGCAACCTGTCTAGAAGTCGAATCTTGTTGATTCTTCCTCTGATGGTCACGTTTTTCTGACTGCGGAGTCTGCTGGCTTGAATTCTTATTCTTTGTCATTCTAGTCCTTAGTTCTTAGTAGGGTCCCACGGATGGCGCCACTTGTTGATACAAAAGTTGGGCGTTCCTGATTATTGGCTCTTGCTCTTGTACCAATTCGCTTCTTAGTACTTGTAACCTGCGCACTAAGAAAATAAACAACACCGTTAGGCTTATCGTGGGATTGTCTCCCACGATTAGACTCCGGCGTGAGAGTAAGTAATCGATTTAGGGTTCTCGTAAAGAGTTAGTGTTTGTGAATCATACCTTGAATGATAGTTACGTCATTCCTTATATAGGACGCAGAAACCGTGTAGGTATCTTGCTCCTTACTCTTTGTACTCGTGGTGCTTATCCGGGGTAAGGATATCTATTCCACAGATAGATGATCCTTATCTATACCGTATATAGTTTGTTTGGGTTGGGCTTACGTGAGCCTGTTCCCATTATTAATGCGGCCCAAGTTACAATAGCCCACTCATGGTGGACTTGGGCCTTAGTAATGTATATCATTTGGGCTCGTGGCCCATATATAGACTATACGTCATCAGTAAGGGTATATGATGAGGCGAAAAATGAACCATTTTTAGGGGGTCATTTAAGCCCGGAATTGAATTTATTTGATCAAATATTGCCCTAAATCGTTCCTTTTGTGATTTTAGGTACTTTGGGAGAGAAATCTGGAAAAGGAAGCAATTCGGACGTTTTTGGAGCATAAAAATGAAGAAAACGCCAAAGTCTTAATTTTCCAAGCTGGGAACAGTGTGTGACGGCGCCAAGAGCATTATCCTGACAGCGTCAAGAGTAAATTTCATGACGACCCAGTACAGAAATGACGGCGTCACAAGGAAGGGCGTCAAGAGTTAAAAACATGACGGCCTGGAAAAGTATAATACATGACGGCGTCAGAAGTAGATCAAGGCAGTCCGAGAATTCTTTTGGCGGCGAGATGACGGCGTCACCAATTTGGTCTTGACGCCGTCAGCCTCAATTTCCTATATATAGTTTTTTAATTTTCATTCATAAAAAGAGGAGAAGTTTTGGAGAAACCCTAAGGCCGAACTTAGTACGAATTTTACAGGTTTTTCAAGGGTTCTCAGCCTTTGAACCCTTTCATGTGTAATTGAGATAAGTATTCTTTTAATTCAATCAATATGTCTATGTGTTGTTGTCTATATCTTGTTCTTGTCTTAATTCCATCATGCTAGGCTAGATCTATCTTGTGTTTGCTTAGATCTAATGAAACCTAGATGTTAATTATGTGTTGATTACTTGTTTATGGTTGTATTGGATGAATGATTTCGATGTTAGGCTTAAGAAAACTGGCAGATCTCCAATTGGTAACATGCTTGAACGTCTTAGGAAACATGAACTGACGTGCACTAGGTTTTATTGGTTGTATTTAATGCATGAGTAAATTCTAATGATCCCATGTTAGGAGCTTCTTAGCCGGCTCGACATAGGAGTGAAGTAGGCACTCATAGGATTGGGGAATTAAGTGCGCCACCCCATGAATGGTATTAAGGAATACAATCCATCATCCATGCAACTATAACAAGTAATTAACGTGTAAAAGATATCTAAGGAGTAGTGAAATCTAAGTAAACACAATCTCTCCACTTATTGCTCACAACCTTAGTTAATTTAGTTTTATTTTCATTTTTAGTATTTTATTTTGATTGCATCTTTAGTTTTGGGTTAGTTGACTAGCAACTAATTCCGCCCAAATCCTTCAAACCCGAGATTTTTACTTGCTTTCTAAAAAATATAAAAATACAAAAATAATCATCCCTCATCTTTAGAACTAGTATTTAGGTTTTCTAATCCTAGTGACACTATTCCTAGCTGAATGATCAATCCCCCGGTACTTGTCACTATACTATACTACAACGATCAGGTACACTGCCTGGTGGAGGTTGTAAGCTTCTCAAGATCCCTTGAGAGGTAAAGCCTGGTGCGATTTCCACGTATCACATCCTAGTTCTGTTTTCCGTTATGATATGATATGATTCTGGTTAGTTACTGGTTGTATGTGCAATGTACTCCTTTCACTTCCGGTACAATGGAGCTAGCTACTCCTTGTGCAACTTATGTGATTATGATATGATTATGATATGTTTCTGAGCTCATGGTATATTCTGATTCTGTTTATACAGGTGACTGTATAGATTCCTTACTTAACTTACACATTATATTTCCGTATTATCTGTTATACCTAAATATGTTTCCCCAAATTATATCTTCTGTACTTCAACATTTATTTCAGTTTTCTTTTGTTATATCCATTCACTGAGCTTTTGTAGCTCAGCCGCATTTCTTTTCTCCACGGCAGGTATTCAAGATAGCTTTTGGATTAGCTTTCTGGGCTTGAGTGTAGAACTGAGTGAAGAATTTGACTTTAGCTATTTGAAGTAAGTTTTCTGCTTTTGATCTGTCTGTTTGTTCTGATGTAACACCATAATTTGTGACATTTTTACCCTTGTCAGGTTAGGGTGTTACAACTTTCCTCATTATTGTTACACCACATTAGTATAATTAGTTTCATTTCATTTTTGTTATTTTATTTTGATTGCATATTTAGTTATTGGGTTAGTTGACTAGCAACTAATTCCGCCTACTCTTCTAAAAACCGAGATTTTATTTGCTTTTATAAAACATAAAAATACAAAAAGAATCATCCCTCACCCTTAGACTTAATTTAGGAGACTTTCTAATCCTAGCGACACTATTCCTGAGTTGAACGATCAATCCCCCGGTACTTGTCACTATACTATACTACAACGATCAGGTACACTGCCTGGTGGGGGTTGTAAGCTTCTCGAGATCCCTCGAGAGGTAAAGCCTGATGCGATTCCCACGTATCAAGTTAGGATTTCTTTTTATTAGGTCTACTTGCTAGATTCCTTTCTAGTAAGATTTTATTTTTATTTCTAGGTTTTCTATATTCTATCTTATTTCTTCGTGTCTTTGTTCGTAACCATCCGCCATCATGGAAAATGATCTCTAACCTTAGAGTCACTAGGAGTCGTAGTTCCGTTAGAAACCTCGTTTTGCTATATGCAAAACCTGAAAGGGAAATGCATAAGCTAAGGCTATCTCTCTCAACACCTGAACCATCCAGCATAGCTATCAACTTTGATGAGACCCTTTCTGAAGAAGATTCAGATAATCACCTCACACCCTCTAGCCCCCAATCCAACGATGATACGAGCACCCCTGAAAATCCCATGCCTTAAGGACTACTCCTCCCCGAATCCTTGTGGCTTCTCAAATGCCATTGTCTTCCCAAATGAACACACCGATGAGGTCTTGCGTGCAAGCGATGTTTGGCTTGTCCAAAGTGTGTGCAAGTTTCGTGGATTACATAACGATGACCCAATTCAACACATCAGGGACTTCTTGAAGATAGTGGACACCCTCCATATGGATGGGGCCACTAGAAACACGTCCCGATTACGATTCTTCCCTTTCACTCTTTATGAAAAAGCCAAAGAATGGTATGATAGACTTCCCTCTGAGTCTATCTTTACATGGGAGCAACTTATATCCAAGTTTTATGAGAAGTTCTTCCCAGCAGGGAAAACCTCAGTATTTAGGGATAGGATTCTCCGCTTCCGAAAGGGAAAGGACGAACCCATCCATAAATCGTGGTTTAGATTCAAGGATTTAATAAGACAAGTTCCCCATCACGGCATCGAACTCTGGCTTCTGGTCCAAATCTTCTACGACAATGTCTCCTCAAACGACCAGAACGGAATCAACAATTCTAGAAAAGGGAAAATAGCCAATCTTAGCACCGAGGAAGGGTGGAATAGGATTGAGGAATATGCTCAAGACCAGGACGATACTTGGGATGAACCTGAATCGACTATGAGCACGTCTGAAATCACATAAACACCCTCAGATCAGCTATGAAAATTTCACGAAAGGTTGGAAGACTTTGCGGGGTCGCGAACAACTAAACAACTTTTAAATCCTTACTTGATCTGCGACTACTGTGGGGGCCCGCACGAGGTAGAGGAATGTGGAGGAGAAACCACAAACGAACATGCGTGTTTGTCAGGACATGACATCTACGCTGACCCCTCCCTTTTGCCTTTTTACCAAAATGATGATTATACCCTTTGGGGAAATCTGGTGAAAAGAAAAGAAGGGGAGGAAGGCCCTGAATACAAAATCAGGAGCACTTTTGAAGATGACCTTGGTCACTTTACTCAAGAAAAAGGCTTACAATTGAAAGGTCTTGATGAGCTCATTGCTAAGCAACAGAATGACATGGAAAAATGGTTCAACAAGCTTAATGCTACCCTTAATGGCCATGACAGACCACCAGTAAGCCAAAAAGATCCCCTGCTCACGGTAACTACTCGAGCTGGAACAACAACAAAGGACCCTCCTTATCCATGCTCACACCCTGTCACCATTGATCCAAATGAGCCCCACGAGGAGGAAGGTCATGTGAGCAACGAGGCTCCTGAACAACCTCCCCTGGTGACCCCGTCCCCATCAAATCCACCTAACCAACTTGTGAGAATCCCATTCCCATCCTGCCTAAAAAACCAGAAAATTGAGAACGATAATAAGAGATTATTGTCATATCTAAAAGATTCAGTGGTCACCATACCTCTCCTTGATGCTTGCTATTACATGCCAAAGTATAGCTCATACTTCAAAAGATTACTTGCCAACCGAAAGAAACTCGAGGGTCTTGTGACTCTGGGGGAAGAATGTTCGGTGGTGACCCAACCAGGGCTACCAAAAAAGGTAGACGATCCAGGCAGCTTCACCTTGCCTTGTTCCATAGGTCTATCAATAAAGAATGCTCTTGCCGATTTAGGGGAGAGCATCAACCTCATTCCCTACTCCAGGTTCCTTAAACTAGGATATTCTGGACTAAAGCCCACCCGTATGAACATCCAACTAGCCGATAGATCGGTCAAATATCCCCTAGGGATATGCGAGAATGTGCTAGTCAAAGTTGGGAAGTTCAAATTTCCGGTTGACTTCGTGAACTTGGAGATGGAGGAGGATGACTTGGTGCCCATCATCTTAGGGAGACCATTTCTTGCTACCGCTCGTGCAGTCATTGATTTTCACGATGGCAAGTTAACCTTACGAGTAGGAACCGATAGCTTGACCTTCGATATTAAAGATACTATGAATCTGTCTCTTGAAGCAGCTAACCAGCTCTATTTCATCGGAGAGGTCGATGAACTAACTGATGTCATTGACGACTGTGTTGATGAACAAATCGAAGAAGGCTGGTTACGAGATGAGAGTTTCCTCCCCATAATGGAGAGGGAGAAGACGGAAGGCGTTAGCGCAGTCTCCTTATATCTCAGACAAGAGCCTACTGAACAACTCGAACTCCGTATGCCCCGAAAACAAGCTAAAGCCCTCCATTATCGAACCACCTAAGCTAGAGCTTAAAGAACTCCCGAACCACATGGAGTATGCCTTCCTCCAGGGAGAGGATCAGCTGCCAGTAATCATAAACTCTTCCCTTGAGCATGAACAAAAAGATAGGCTCCTTGGAGTCCTAAAGAAATATAAGGGAGTCATGGCATGGAGTGTAGCCGACATTAAGGGGAATGACTCAACTTTTTGAACGCATAAGATCCTTATGGAAGAAAACTATAAACCAGCCGTGCAACCTCAGAGGCGGGTGAATCCCAACATCAAGGAGGTAGTGAAAAAAGAAGTTATCAAACTTTTGGATGCAGGGCTGATTTACCCAATTTCGGATAGCCCATGGGTTAGTCCTGTACAGGTTGTACCAAAGAAAGGAGGAATGACTGTGGTGAAAAATTACAACAGTTACTGGCTGGCGGGTGTGCATCGATTATAGAAAGCTCAATGATGCCACCAGGAAAGATCACTTTCCCCTCCCATTCATTGACCAAATGTTGGAAAGACTATCCGGGCACGAGTACTACTGTTTTTTGGATGGGTTCTCAGGATATTCCAAATCCCCATAGCACCTAAGGACCAAGAAAAGACCACGTTTCCTTGCCCTTATGGAACATTCGCCTATAAAAGGATGCCTTTTGGGCTGTGTAACACTCCCGCCACTTTTCAGCGATGCATGACTGCAATCTTTCACGAATTAATGGAAGACAACATGGAGGTTTTCATGGATGACTTTTCGGTCTTCGGGAACTCTTTCGACTGCTGTCTTGGTAACCTCGAAAAAATGCTCAAACGTTGCGAGGAAACTAACTTAGTCTTAAATTGGGAAAAATGCCATTTTATGGTAAAAGAAGGGATTGTGCTAGGACATAAGGTCTCAGGGAATGGGATTGAGGTGGACCAAGCAAAGGTTGAAGCTATATCTAAATTACCTTATCCCATGACTGTTAAGGCAATACGCAGCTTCTTGGGCCACGCCGGGTTCTACCGGGGATTCATTAAAGATTTCTCTAAAATAGCTCGGCCAATGACTCAATTGCTGGTAAAAGATGCCCCTTTCGATTTCTCTCAAGAATGCAAGGATGCATTCGATCTCCTGAAAAAGGAACTCATGCAAGCCCCAATCATGGTTACACCCAACTGGGAGTTACCTTTCGAGATCATGTGCGATGCTAGCGACTATGCTGTTGGGGCAGTATTAGGCCAAAGGCGTGACAAACAATTCCAACCTATATACTACGCTAGCAAAACTATGAATCCCGCGCAAGAGAATTACTCTACCACCGAAAAAGAATTATTAGACGTGGTGTTCGCTTTCGACAAATTCCGTCAATATCTTGTCCTTTCAAAGACGGTTGTTTTCACTGATCATTCGGCTCTCTAATATCTTTTTGCTAAGCAAGATGCTAAACTACGACTAATTCGGTGGATCTTGTTGTTACAAGAGTTTGATGATGAAATTGTGATAAAAGGGGGGCAGAGAATCTGGCTGCTGATCACCTCTCTCTTCTTGAAAATCCGCATAATGAGCTTGATCAAAGCGAAATTCGGGATTCATTCCCTGACGAACAACTCATGTCAATGACAGATTCTAAACCTTGGTACGCTGATTATGCTAATTATCTTGCAAGCAGGCTCATTCTGGAACACATGACTAGATACGAAAAGAAAAGGTTCTTTGCCCAACTAAAATACTACTTTTGGGACGAACCATTCTTATTCCGAAGATGTCTTGATCAAATAATCAGGCGCTGTGTTTCGGGAAATGAAGCAATAAAGATTATGAAAGAATGTCATTCGGGCCCTTCTGGGGGCCATCATGAGATAAACACCACCGCACGAAAGATTTTCGATGCGGGATTCTATTGACCCACGATATTTCGTGATGTAAAAGAGATGATACAAGCATGCGATGCATGTCAACGGGCCGGGAATATATCAAGCAGAGATGAAGCGCCTCAGAATTTTATACAAGTTTGTGAGGTTTTCGATGTATGGGGAATTGACTTCATGGGACCCTTTCCGTCTTCAGGGGGAACGAATACATTTTAGTGGCCATCGATTATGTTTCAAAATGGGTAGAGGCACAAGCCCTTAGGACCAACGATGCTAGGGTAGTTATTCATTTTCTGAAAAAGCTGTCGCTAGGTTCGGCATTCCTAAGCTCTCATTAGTGATTGGGGGACCCACTTTTGCAATGCACATATGGAAAAGGTCATGAAGAGGTATGGAGTTTCCCACTGGTTCTCCATCGCCTATCACCCACAAACCAATGGTCAAGTCGAAAACACCAACAAGGCAATTAAAAGAATATTAGAAAATACGGTTAATCAAAACAGAAAGGATTGGTCATTTAAACTCGATGAGGCCTTATGGGCATTCCGAACAGCCTACAAGACACCTATTGGAACGACCCCGTTCCGCATGGTTTATGGCAAGGCGTGTCACCTTCCGGTAGAACTCGAACACAAGGCTTATTGGGCACTTAAGGCATGTTAATGCGTGGGAATTGCACCAGGCTTTACCTCTCGAGGGATCTCGAGAAGCTTACAACCCCCACCAGGCAGTGTACCTGATCGTTGTAGTATAGTATAGTGACAAGTACCGGGGGATTGATCGTTCAACTCAGGAATAGTGTCGCTAGGATTAGAAAGCCTAAAAACTAGGTCTAGAGGTGAGGGATGATTCTTTTTATATTTTTATATTTTATGAAAAGCAAGTAAAAATCTCGGGTTTTGGAAGAGTGGGCGGAATTAGTTGCTAGTCAACTACCCCAATAACTAAAGATGCAATCAAAATAAAATAACAAAAATGTAAATACAGCGAATTAAACTAGTGGTGTGAACAATAAATGGGAGAATTATGTTTACTTAGATTTTATGACCCCCTAGATATCTTTTACAGGTTAATTTTTGGTTACAGTTGCGTGGATGATAGGTTATATTCCTTAATACCAATCGTGGGGTGGCGTTCGTACTTCCCCAACTCTATAAGCTCCTACTTTACTCCTATGTCGAGCCTGCAAGAAGCTCCTAACATGGGATCACTAGAATTCGCTGATGCATTAAATACAACCATTAAATCCTAGTACGCATTGGTTCATGTTTCTTAAGACGTTCGAGCAAGTTACACTATGGAAGTCTGCCAGTTTTCTTAAGCCTAACATCGAAATTATTCATCCATTACAACTATAAACAAGCAATCAACGTATAATCAACATCTAGGTTTCTTTACATCTAAGTAAACACACAAGAGATCTAGCCTAGCATGTTAAAATCAAGACAAGCGTAAGATATATTCAAACAACACATAGACATATTGAACGAAATGAAAAGATACTTATCTTAATTGAACATGAAAAGTTTCAAGGGGTGAAAACCCTTGAAAATATTGTAAAAGTCGAGCTAGGGTTTATTCAAGTCGTCCCTAAAATTCTCCTCCTTTATGAATGAAAATTACAAAGACTATATATAGATTTCCTAAGGTGACGGCGTCAAGAACAAAATTCTGACGCCGTCAACCCGCCGCCCATAATAAAATCAGATTGCCTAGATCCAGATCTGACGCCGTCAAGAGCATTTCTCCTCTGGGCCGTCACGTGTTAAGGGGTCATGACGGCCTTGGTGACGCTGTCACGCCCTAATGCAAAAGTGTTCTGGACCGTCATGGACTCCTTACTCTTCACCTCTTGTTTTTCCTCTTGACGCCGTCATTAAGAAACTTGTGACGCCGTCAGGTACTGTTCCTAGTAAGGAAAATTAAGACTTTGCCGTTTTCTTCACTTTTATGCTCCAAAAACGTCCAAAATGCTTCCTTTTCCAGAATTCGCTCCAAAAGTACCTAAAAACACAAAAGGAACGATTTAGGGCAATATTTGATCAAATAAATTCAATTTCGTGCTTAAATGACCTCCTAAAAACGGATCATTTTTTGCCTCATCATATACCCTTACACTTGAGATTTGCTTGTCCTCAAGCAAATGCACTTTTATTCTAATCAAAATATAAGTTTGGGGTCATTTAACACTAATATAAAAGTAATTGCAACAAATAATCGTTCCACTAAAGACCAAAGACAAGCACAGAGGTCATACACTAGCACCTCACAAATAGTGTTTAGATACTCACATCTCTTGGGTGTAATAAAGTATATATCATAATATGGAAGTGGAAAACATCTCTCACTACCTGTCATAACAAAATAGATTACCATAGGCTTGGGAAAGGATCAAATCTCCACCACATGGCGTAAGCACATAGGATAAACTATCAAAGAGGTCTTTTTAAAGGGTTATAACGTTAGGTGTAGGGATATGGAATACACGGTTTTGTTGGATAAAGGCAATCTTTACTGGTGGCGACTTAATAATCTTGGTTAATTACATGTACAATATGGCGTTGCTAAGCCAAGACTAGACTCGACTTAAGCTAATAAATGAAAAATACCAAAAACATAAAACAAATATAAAATGAAACGGGATGGTAGTCCGTATGTTTTTTTTTTCTTGATTTTTTTTTTCGATTTTGTTTTATTTTATTTTTATTTTTTTTTTGCATACACTTTTACCCTACCATCCAAAATAATACATCATAGGGGATGAACATTCCCCTTACACTTGAATTTTTACATACTTTACAATAAACTAATCTAATGACTCGAATCAAGATAATCAAAACACTTGGAGTACTTTTAAGATTAACGCACATATGGGGGTAATAATATGATGTTCTTCCCCATTACTCCATAACATTAGTACTTTACCCATGAGTCCCAATCGTCCCAAAACAATATGTACAAGGATATGACTCGAATTAGCAACCATGTAATCATATAATTAACTAAGGGTTTAAACATGTAACAATAATGCACTAAAGATGAGTGCATACACGGAAGGCCAAGGCGATTTGGGTGTACATTTAAGTGGGGTGTAACAAATTCTTCCTTTAAGTAAGATGCTTAAAGTTAGAAACGAAAAGATAGGCTCGGAGGGGTGTACTAGGGGTTTCGTGTACTAAAAATGAGTACAACGCTAAGGTGTGGAAAAAATTAGTTGACTTAACTAGCCAAGTAATATGACTTAAATGGTCAAGTAATTATGATATGGGTTTAAAAACAAGGGTGATCCTAATGCCTCTTATCATGTAGTAAATCCTACTACACGAATGTAGTCTCACTAGCGGTCTCGGGATGCACCACTAACGCAAGTTTCTAGAATCTAAATGCTACCGGTACACTCATAAGCACTAATAGTAAATGCTTTTCCTATAAAATCTAAAGGCGAACCTCACATATTTGGGTGGAAACTTTTTCTGAATAGTACGGTTTTGTGCTAGTCATACAACTCCTGTCCATGAGACGCTTGCTAAGGCTAAAGTTTCACTCCTAAATGTTGTAAAAAATTTTAAATTTGGCGCTAAAATTACACTAACAAGTATTTCTCATAGTTTTATTACACACCTACCATCAAACAAACAAACTCAAGTGAAAGTGTATCCTATAAGGTATCATCGTTTACCCTCCCCTTACACTTAGGATGAACATTGTCCCCAATGTTCAGTTAAAGAATGTAAAAGTGAAATAGGTAAAAGAATGAAATCAAATACTCCCCTGATTCGCTTGGTATGGATAGTGTGGTAACAAGGTTAGATCTTCCTCCAAGAAAATGAACAATCAAAGCTTCCCTTCCAAAATATAAATCATCTTCTTGTCATACATAACCTGTTAAACCTGAGAAAACAAACAAGGCAACCTCGCGTAAAATTGACGGCAATCTATATATGCTAACAAATCCTAGAAAGCAATGTAAGATATAATGTTTGTGGAATGAATGTTTGCAGATTTCCTGGAGTTTATAAAACTAAAGATTTAACAAAAACTTTAAGACTCCGTTAGAAAAACAAAACTAGCAAAATTTCCAGAATTTTACACATGACGCCGTCAGGAATTTCTTCCTGACGCCGTCAGAAGTGACCTGCAGAAATCTTTATTTCTGGAAAACTTATGTCCTACTTCCTGGAAAATCCTACAAAACATCATTATGACTCGATACAAGCATTTGACTCTAACAAATACAAATATACATGTTCATTTAATATTGTGGAGAATCATGATCAATTTTGTTTCTTAAAAACATATTTGGGGTTTCCCCTTACACTTATCTTTTGCGAAATACCTTTGGATGAAGTTAAGACAAAGCCAAATGACAAAATAAAGTATTTTCACCATTTAAGTTTTGAAACATGATCTACCAACAATAAAAATAAAGCATGCATACGGAAACAAATAACAATCAAACAAATAAAAATCACACAAAGCATGGGTTGCCTCCCAAGAACCGCTTTTCTTTATTTACGAGTCTTGTAGCTAGACTCAAGGTCATGGGCTATTACGTGACCTCATCCTTGGTCTCACTCTCTAGGTCATCTCCTATATTAGTTTTGTATTCCGGACCTAGTTGCAAGCATTCTTTGTAGAAACCAAGTATCCTATTCATCACATACTCTACTCCTCTACGTCTATCCTCATCATTCCTATAGTAAACCGCTTGCTTGTGTTCCTTTTCTATGTTCGATAGGAGGTGGTATTGTTCAATCTTATAGGGCATTTGGTAGGCAATCTCATCATTCTCTTCCTTGAACCTAACTATCCCTAGAGTCGGATCATAACTCATCTTAGAGGCCTCAACAAACGGTTTTCCGAATACTACTTGGCTTAGGCAATCATCTATCACCGGACGAGTATCCTCCACTATCATAAAATCGGTCTCATAAGTGAAGTTTCTGACAATCACTTGCAATCCTTTCACTCTACCTACAAAATTACTTAGCAAGTTCTTGTTGGGCATCATCCTACAACCAAGTTGCTTCTTCATTACCCAATTATAATAAGTCCTAGTCATGATGTTTATAGGAGACCTAGGATCGATATAAGCTTTCCATACATGCATATGCCTAATGTTGCATGGTATGTTGATGTTAGAAGGATCACCTACTTTAATAAGGGGTGAACCAAGGATATATGGTGTCTCGGGATCATTGAATAAATCCTTGTGATATTCCCGTTCTTCCTTGGTGGGCAACTTATCAAAGTACTCTTCTATGTTTTCTACTACATCTAACTTTTCTCCCTTATTAATCTCAACTTCCTTAATTTCATTCCTAGTCTCAGTTTCTACCCCAACTTAATCCTTGTCACTTTCTTCTATATCCTTATCTATTGGCTTAATGGTGACAACATTGACAAAGTGGACGTGTTTGGATGACGAGGGGTCCTTAATTTGGATTCCGTTATTGGCGTCCCTAGTGTCCTTCCTATGTGTAGTTAGTGCTTGGTTGTTGAGGGCTTTCAGCAAGTTGTCAATCTTATTGGTCATCTTTGTTTGTTGTTGGTTGAATTCGGTTTCAAACTTAACTATGCCAGCTTCTTGAGATGCCATAAACTTGGACATCAATCCTTCAAGATTGTTGGTACTACCATAGTTATTAGAAGGATTGTTGTTGAAAGTACGGTTGGAGGGTTGACCGTTTGGTTGGTAACGATTAGGCGGATTGGAAGAATTGTTTTGGTTTTGTTTCCACTTAAGGTTCGGGTGATTTTTCCAAGAAGGGTTGCAGGAATCACCGTAAGGGTTGGGCTTGGGTTTGAAAGTGTACCACTTGTCTCCCGCTTCGTCGGTACGCGAGGATGCATAGTCCACAAAAGCTGTTATGGGGAGTTCCATATAATCACGAGTGTCATGGGGACCACTACATAATTCGCATGAAGAAGTGATTTTATTCACTTGGCTTGAAGGCTTAGGAGCTTCGTAAGATTTCATGAGAAACTTGACTTGGTCCTCAAGTTCCATGATCCTACGGTCGGGAGTGCTAGAATTGTTCGAAGGCAAAGATATTGCCTTGACCGTTTTGTTCAAATCACGGGGATCATTCCAACTTTCGTTGTCATAGAGAGCAAGATCTTCTATGAGTTTCCATGATTCTTCCGCACTTAGATCACGTAGCTTACCACCGGCCGATTGGTTAATGGTTCGCTTTGTAGAGAGATCGATATGGTCATAGAAGATTTGGACTTGGAGCCAAAGATCTATACCATGATGAGGGACTTTTTGGAGTAAGTCCTTGAAACGAGTGCATGCTTCATATAGAGTTTCACCTTGACGTTGTTGGAACATCAAGATATCATTTCTAAGCTTGGTAGTTCTCCCCGGTGGGAAAAATTGAGCAAGGAAACGAGTGGTGAGATCATCCCATGAGGTGATGGATCCCACGGGTAGACGTTCAAGCCATTGACTAGCTTGATCACGTAGAGAGAATTGGAATAGGCGTAATCGGGTCGACTCTCTAGTTGTAACATCAAGGTCTATAGAATATACAATTTTAAGGAAGTCCTTGAGATGTTGATTTGGATCTTCGGAACGAAGTCCATGGAATGCACATCCGCTTTGCACCAACCGGATGGTGTCAGATCGCAAGGGGGACACATTGGCTCCTTGGGTGAGCTCTGTAACAATTCGCATTTTCAGATTAATTACTATTCTCGGAAAATTTCACTATTCATTTTTACTATTCACTTTTACTATTCATTTTCACTATTCACACCCGAAATTTTTATTTCATATTCTCGTAAGTTAAACTATTTTAATGATAATCCGAGAATTTGACACTCGTCGGATCATTTTTGCAAAAATCACAAAGCCGTGTCCGAGATTTACTTTTAGGTTTAAACGTCATTCCAGCATCCCGATATGTCTATAAAACATTATAAACGATAGAAATATGATTTTCTCTCATTTTAGGACAATTCCAAAAGTTTTGGAATTTTACGTTTTTTAGTTCAGCGTTTTACGCGAATTACGCGTTTTAGACCCGTGTTTCCAGTTTTTAGCAGGGTTTTAGCACACGATAGAACCTACCACTCATTTTATATTTTATTATGGAGTATATTGATAAGTTCTAGCATATTTATAAGTTTCATATTTTTAGGATACCTGGTTTTACGTTTCGTGACTTAACAACTTACAGTTAGCATTTTACGGGTCCAAAACTAGCTCCATAAGTAGGATAATACCAAAACCCACCAAGTCATCCTTCCTTATCCTTGGCAAACCGCATCTAGGGGGGGGGGGGAAATCAGCCCATGTGGCTTAATCTCATGACTTTAGCCTTAAGATGTTAACAAGTGTCTAAACTTCCATGCTAAGCTTCCTAATCCTAAACTTGGTCTCCAAGTGTAGTAAGTTTCCTAGTTACCTTCCTAACCTCCTCATTTTTTAGTATAAAAGCAAGCTCATGTCTTCCTTTCTTCACCACCAAAACGCCACACTATTAAATCCTAGCACCATGATCCTTTGATCGTCAATATACAAGTTACACTACAAAGTTCAAGGTCTTAGTATTCTCTACCTAGTTCTTAAGTTTTTTTGGTGATTCCATGGTTGAATTAGGAGCTACACAAGGTGATTAGGGGCTGAAGTTAATTGGTTTTCAAAAGGGTTATAGCAAGGGTTTACAAGAGTTATCGTGAAGGGTTTACAAGCATAAGTTTAGTGTCCTAGTTTCATACTTGACTTCCTTTCTTTAGAAAGCCAAAAGTTGTAAGAAATCCTATTACACTTTCTTGCTCAATATCATTTTCATGCTTATTATGTTTCTTTCATGCTATATATGGTCTTTGTATTGTGTTCATGATGTATAAAAACTAGTAAAACAAGTTATGTATATATATGTTAACTTATGATATTTAAACAAGTAAACTAGTGACTTTTATGGAGAACCACGACCAAAATAGTATAAATAAGATATTTGACACTTACTTACTGTTATAAAGGACTTCAAAAGGAAAACATATCAATTTGAATCACCCAAAATGAGTACCCGAGTCAAAAGTTATGGCCATAAGAAGTTAGCGAAACCAAAACGCCGAAACTGCCAATACCCTACTGTTTTGCATTCTGCCATTTTGAAAGTCACCCTTCTGGTCCGATTCATCAAAAAGTTAAAACACGAAAGTTGTCCAGAACGACGTTTTCGTTCAGGAATTAAGAAGCTCGAGCCCTGAAAACGCTTTTTTGAGTGATAATTTTCTTCAAATTCTTAACAGCCCATTTTTAGACCAAAGTAACTATATAATGGTTATAATTAGATGAGACCAAGAGGTTTAATGACCTAAAGCCAAGACCACAACCATGGCTAAAGCCAAGGTTGAGTCTCAAGACCATGGTAACAATGACCAAGGTCACGGCTAAAGACCATATAACTTTTAAAGATCAAAAACTTATATATATGTTATCAAATACTACAATAGTAGGGAGCCTCATGTGAGTAGTTCATTAAGTATGCCGTCGAGATGAGTTGTGGATTTACGAATTAAAGTGTCCTGGCTCCTCGAACGTTTACTCCTTGACTTCTGAATTATGTCGGCCTGAACGGTAGTAAGAGATATACAACCTAAACATGTTTCATAAACCATTTATATTCAAAGACTTACACTATATACTAAAGTACTACATCATGAACATTATGCAAGACATATATAGGCAATTCTTCGTATTCTTAGACGTTACTCCAAACCTAAGTCGCAACGTTCTATTATAGGCTGCTCTTAGAGACTTTCGCGATTCGACTACCACTTTCATTTCTCATTACATAAGCTTAAGGTGAGTCATAGCCCCTACTCTTTTCATACTTGTTTTAACTCTTGGGGGGGATACATGCTCAACTACTTGCTTACTTGTACAAATACTCAAAACATTTATACTTGATTGTTTTATACTTGATTGTCTTATACTTGATTGCATTATACTTGATTTCATACATACATGACTGTCTTTTATCTTTGGGAAGTGGCTCCCAGTAATCTTTTATCTTTGGGAAGTGGCTCCCAGTAAACTTTTATCTTTGGGAAGTGGCTCCCAATTTTCTTTGGGAAGTGGCTCCCAGTTTTCTTTGGGAAGTGGCTCCCAGTTGTCTTTGGGAATTGGCTCCCAAGTGAGGTCTTCAGAGATGAAGTAGAGACTCACTACTAATTGCTTAATTGTTTTGATGAACTTATACATGTCTTATTCATACTATATGTTAGCACTGGGTTGTGAACACACAGGTTGCAAGTCTCTTATGGCGGGATTTGCAACTGAGTGGATTCACGATGCCTTTGCTATGCAAATATTCTTTTAAGGCTTTTCAACTGTTTTAAGACAAACTCTATGAACTCACCAACCATTGTGTTGACACTTTGGCATGTTTATCTCAGGTTAGTAAGGCGATAGCTAGTGCGTGGAACGTAGAGTCAAGCTTCATATTCTGAAGACTTACGCTTTTATCATTTACCATTCAAAACATTTTGTATACATTTATGTATCATACTTTGGAATCTCATGTTTGTAACTTTGAATTCATTAATCGAATGGTAACTTTTCAAAACGTCTCATTTAGAGTTCGTTTTCTATAACTTGTACTTTGTATTATGAAGTAGCACCCCAATGACACAGTCTTCCGCTGCGGTATTTTGGGGGTGTTACAAGCTCAATGGTGTTTCGATAGCCTTGGTGGCTAGGTCGTGAATACTCTCCTAGGGTTCGGGGCCTAAGAGGTTGGTTTAGTAATGGTGGGTTTTGTGGGTGGTCTTGTTGTGGTGGGTTGATGGGTTCAAAGATGTTACCACCTTTCATGATGTCGGATGGTAAAGATTACGAACAAAGGCACGAAGAAATAAGATAGACTAAAGAAAACCTAAAAATAAAAATAAAATCTTACTAGAAAGGAATCTAGCAAGTAGACCTAATAAAAAGAAATTCTAACTTAGACAATAACTATTCCCCGGGCTGCGGTGCCAAAAACTTGATGCGTGGGAATTGCACCAGGCTTTACCTCTCGAGGGATCTCGAGAAGCTTACAACCCCCACTAGGCAGTATACCTGATCGTTGTAGTATAGTATAGTGACAAGTACCGGGGGATTGATCGTTCAACTCAGGAATAGTGTCGCTAGGATTAGAAAGCCTAAAAACTAGGTCTAGAGGTGAGAGATGATTCTTTTTGTATTTTTATATTTTATGAAAAGCAAGTAAAAATCTGGGGTTTTGGAAGAGTGAGCGGAATTAGTTGCTAGTCAACTAACCCAATAACTAAAGATGCAATCAAAATAAAATAACAAGAATGTAAATAAAGCGAATTAAACTAGTGGTGTGAACAATAAATGGGAGAATTGTGTTTACTTAGATTTCATTACTCCATAGATATCTTTTACAGGTTAATTGTTTGTTACAGTTGCGTGGATGACGGGTTATATTCCTTAATACCAATCGTGGGGTGGCGTACGTACTTCCCCAACTCTATAAGCTCCTACTTCACTCCTATGTCTAGCCTGCAAGAAGCTCCTAACATGGGATCACTAGAATTCGCTCATGCATTAAATACAACCATTAAAACCTAGTACGCATTGGTTCATGTTTCTTAAGACGTTCAAGCAAGTTACACTATGGAAGTCTGCCAGTTTTCTTAAGCCTAACATCGAAATCATTCATCCATTACAACTATAAACAAGCAATCAACCTATAATCAACATCTAGGTGTCATTACATCTAAGCAAACACACAAGAGATCTAGCCTAGCATGTTAAAATCAAGACAAGCGTAAGATATATTCAAACAATACATAGACATATTGAATGAATTGAAAGGAGACTTATCTTAATTGAACATGAAAGGTTTCAAGGGGTGAAAACCCTTGAAAATACTGTAAAAGTCAAGCTAGGGTTTATTCAAGTCGTCCCTAAAATTCTCCTCCTTTATGAATGAAAATTACAAAGACTATATATAGATTTCCTAAGGTGACGGCGTCAAGAACAAAATTCTGACGCCGTCAACCCGCCGCCCATAATAAAATCGGATTGCCTAGATCCAGATCTGACGCCGTCAAGAGCATTTCTCTTCTGGGCCGTCACGTGTTAAGGGGTCATGACGGCCTTGGTGACGCCGTCACGCCCTAATGCAAAAGTGTTCTGGACCGTCATGGACTCCATACTCTTCACCTCTTGTTTTTCCTCTTGACGCCGTCATTAAGAAACTTTTGACGCCGTCAGGTACTGTTCCCAGCAAGGAAAATTAAGACTTTGCCGTTTTCTTCACTTTTATGCTCCAAAAACGTCCGAAATGCTTCCTTTTCCAGAATTCGCTCTAAAAGTACCTAAAATCACAAAAGGAACGATTTAGGGCAATATTTGATCAAATAAATTCAATTCCGAGCTTAAATGACCCCCTAAAAACGGATCATTTTTCGCCTCATCACATGTAATTTGGATTATACGGTCGCTGGAACGAATAGGTTCTTGCAACTCCATGAACTTGATGAGTTAAGGCTAGAAGCGTATGAATCCTCTGTTACATATAAAGAATGGGCAAAAAGATGGCATGGCCAGCGAATTAAAAAACCTAAGGAATTCTCAAAAGGAGACAAAGTTCTATTGTATAACTCTCAGTTAAGGTTATTTCCCGGGATGGTATGGGCCCTTTACGGTGAAAAGCTCCTCTAAAACCGGAGTTGTTGTGTTAATAGACGATGAAAATAGAGAGTTCACTATCAACATACAACGTGTAAAATATTATCAAGAAAGTAGTAATGAGATGATTAGTGAGGAGGATGTAGC
The DNA here is from genome assembly GCA_030686995.1 of Artemisia argyi. Classification (NCBI taxonomy): domain Eukaryota; kingdom Viridiplantae; phylum Streptophyta; class Magnoliopsida; order Asterales; family Asteraceae; genus Artemisia; species Artemisia argyi. Next base: position 180,179,195 of record CM060678.1, read on the forward strand.
ATTTGACGATGAGGTCATGTAATTGCCCATGACCTTGAGTCTAGCTACAAGACTTGTAAATAAATAAAAGCGCTTCTGGGGAGGCAACCCATGTTTTGTGTGATTTTTTGATTGTTATTTTTTTCCGTATGCATGCTTTATTTTTATTGTTGGTAGATCATGTTTCAAACTAAATTGTGAAAATGCTTTATTTTGTTGTTTAACTTCGTCGTAACTTCATATAAAGGTATTTTGCAAAAGATAAGTGTAAGGGGAAACCCCAAATTTGTTTTTAATGAAATTGATCTTGATTCTCCACAATAATAAATGAGCATGTGTATTAGTATTTGTTAGAGTCAAATGCTTGTATTGAGTCATAATGATGTTTTGCAGGATTTTCCAGGAAGTAGGACATAAGTTTTTCCAGAAATTTTCCGGAAACTTAACGTAAAGATTTCTGCAGGTCACCTCTGACGGCGTCATGAATTAATTCCTGACGGCGTCATTTGTAAAATTCTGAAAATTTTGCGAGTTTTGTTTTTCTAACGGAGTCTTAAAGTTTTTGTTAATTCTTTAATTTTATAAACTCAAGGAAATCTGTAAACATTCATTCCACAAGCATTATATCTTAATTTGTTTTCTAGGACTTGTTAGTATATATAGATTGCCGCCGATTTTACGCGAGGTTGCCTTGTTTGTTTTCTTAGGTTTAACAGGTTACATATGACAAGAAGATGATTTATTTTTCTGGAAAGGAAGTTTTGAATGTTCATTTTCTTGGAGGAAGATCTAATCTTGTTACCACACTATCCACACCGAACCAATCAGGGGAGTATTTGCTTTCGTTGTTTTACCTATTTCACTTTTACATTCTTTAATTGAACATTGGGGACAATGTTCATCCTAAGTGTAAGGGGAGGGTAAAGATGATACCTCATAGGATACAATTGCACTTGAGTTTGTTTGTTTGATGGTAGGTGTGTAATAAAACTAAGATAAATACTTGTTAGTGTAATTTTAGCGCCAAATTTAAATTTTTTTACAACATTTAGGAGTGAAACTTTAGCCTTAGCAAGCGTCTCATGGATAGGAGTTGTATGACTAGCACAAAACCGTACTATTCAGAAAAATTATCCACCCAAATATGTGAGGTTCGCCTTTAGATTTGATAGGAAAAGCATTCATTATTAGTGCTTATGAGTGTACCGGTAGCATTTAGATTCTACAACTTGCGTTAGTGATGCATCCCGAGACTGCTAGTGAGACTACATTCGTGTAGTAGGATTTACTACATGATAAGAGGCATTAGGATCACCCTTGTGTTAAACCCGTATCATAATTACTTGACCATTTAAGTCATATTACTTGGCTAGTAAAGTCAATTAATTTTTCCCACACCTTATCGTTGTACTCATTTTTAGTACTCGAAACCCCTAGTACACCCCTCCGAGCCTATCTTTTCGTTTCTAACTTTAAGCATCTTACTTAAAGGAAGAATTTGTTACAACCCACTTAAATGTACAACCAAATCGCCTTAGCCTTCCTTGTATGCACTCATCTTTAGTGCATTATTGTTACGTGTTTAAACCCTTAGTTAATTATCTAATTGATTACATGGTTGCTAAGTCGAGTCATATCTTGTACATATTGTTTTGGGATGATTGGGACTCATGGGTAAAGTACTTGTGTTATAGAGTAATGGGGAAGAACATCATCTATTACCCCCATATGTGCGTTAACCTTAAAAAGTGCTCCAAGTGTTTTGATTATCTTGATTCGAGTCATTAGATTAGTTTATTGTAAAGTATGTAAAAATTCAAGTGTAAGGGGAATGTACATTCCCTATGATGTATTATTTTGGATGGTAGGGTAAGAGTGTATGCAAAAAAAAAAAAAATAATAATAATTAAGAAAAAGAAAAAAAAATAGAAAAAGAAAAAAGAAAAGACATACAGACTACCATCCCGTTTCATTCTATGTTCATTTTATGTTTTTGTTATTTTTGATTTATTAGCTTAAGTCGAGTCTAGTCTTGGCTTAGCAACGCCATATTGTACATGTAATTAACTCGCCACCAGTAAATATTGCCTTTATCCAACAAAACCGTGTATTCCATATCCCTACACCTAACGTTATAACCCTTTGAAAGACCTCTTTGATAGTTTATCCTAGGTGCTTACGCCAAGTGGTGGAGATTTGATCCTTTCCCAAGCCTATGGTAATCTATTTTGTTATGATAGGTAGTGAGAGATGTTTTCCATTTCCATATTGTGATATATACTTTATTACACCCGAGAGATGTGAGTATCTAAACACTATTTGTGAGGTGTTAGTGTATGACCTCCGTGCTTGTCTTTGGTCTTTTGTGGAATGATTATTTGTTGTAATTACTTTTATATTAGTGTTAAATGACCCCTAACTTGTATTTTGATTAGAATAAAAGCGCATTTGCTTGAGGACAAGCAAATCTCAAGTCTAAGGGTATTTGATGAGGCGAAAAATGAACCATTTTTAAGGCGTCATTTAAGCCCGAATTCGTATTAATTTGATCAAATATTGCCCTAAATCGTTTCTTTTGTCATTTTAGGTACTTTTGGAGTGAAATCTGGAAAACGAAGCATTTTGGACGTTTTTGGAGCATAAAAGTGAAGAAAACGGCAAAGTCTTAATTTTCCTTGCTGGGAACAATACCTGATGGCGTCACAAGATCCTTAATGACGGCGTCAAGAGTAATACAAGAGGTGGAAGTGGATGGTGCACATGACGATCCAGAAAGTTTTGTGCTAAGGACATGACGGCGTCACCCAAGGCCGTCATGGTCCATATATTAGTGACGTCCCAGAACAATTTTACACATGACGACGTCAAAAGTGGATCTAGGCTATCCGATTTCATTATGGGCGGCGAGTTGACGGCGTCACAGATTTCTTCTTGAGGTCGTCACCCTGTAAAATCAATATATAGTTTTCCAATTTTCATTCATTAGTGTGTAACTTTTAGCGTGCAACTTTAGAGAAAAACCCTAGTCCGATTTTCATAGCTTTTTCAAGGGTTTTTACCCTTTGAAATAGTCAAACCTAGATGTTAATTATGGGTTGATTGTTTGTTTATAATTGTTACGGATGATTGTATTCGATGTTAGGCTTAAGAAAACTGGCAGACTTCCATTGGTAACATGCTTGAATGTCTTAAGAAACATGATCAGAGGTGTACTATGATTTTTGGTTGTATTTAATGCGTAGGAGAATTCTAATGATCCCATGTTAGGAGCTTCTAACGGCTCGGTGATTGGACAATTAAGCACTTAAATAAGCACAAAATGGAAATTTAAACACATGCATAAACAGGTAGCATGTATAACTAATCAAAACAACAAATAAGTTACTTAATCATGCTTTAATGAACAATATAAGAACTTATGAAAATTTAATCAAACCTGTGCACAGGGCACATTTTTGAAAAACAAGCTAAAAGATAAGCATGATTAAGCAGTTAAAAAGCTAAACCAAAAATTAACAAAAATACTATAGACAGATAAGCAACAAAACTAAAATACCTCAAAAGCACAAGTCTTAAAACTCATTAATAAGCTCAGAATAAAATTGTCAATTTTATTCAAAAACTGCATACCAAGAAATTTGACTTTTGCTATTAACCATTTTGTTGACTTAAGTGAATTTAAAACCTAATTTACAAACTAATTATGTTATATAAAGATATAAAAACATGAAAACAAGCTAGTTACACTAATTATACACTAGTATGGTGAATTTAGACTCATAAATCATCACAGTGACCAAATAAGTGATCCAAGTTAGTGATTTTGACTTTTGAATGAATACTCAATAGTTTTGAAGTTTTGTCTGACCTCAAAGAACTTAGTGTATCAAATATTAATCAAATTTAACAACTTAGGCTCATTAAAACACCACAGAATCCATAATTCCAAACACACCTTATATTTAACACAATTTGGATTTTTAAAGCTTAACACAGATTCAGACCATAAAACATAATCCAAACTTTATAATAACACATAATAAGCATAATTAAACCAATAAACAAGAATTAAAACAACAATACACAAGAATCATTAAAATGCAATTTTCACAGTTGAAAATACATTTTAAGCAACTTTGGAATTTAAAACATAAACATATAATTTTTAACTTTAAAAACATTTAACAATAACATTTAAACATAAAAACATAAGAATTAAAGCAGATTAAGCATAAAAACAATAAAAAGCAAAAATTGATAAAAACTTACAAAATTGGAATTTCATGAAGGACTGAGAACCATGGACCAAGAACCAACCTAAAAGCTTTCCACAAAGCTACTAAACCAGGATCATCCATAAATTCATCATCATCCATTGCCTCTTCCTTATTAACATGATTTTTTTATTTTTTCATTGATTTTCTTGATTTTTTTTAGTATTTTGATTTATAATGATCAAAGTTGTTGTTACAGGGTTCAATTGGCTTGCATAAGCTTGTTTAAGCTTATGTAGTGTCTATTTGGAACCAAGTAACTACTTTGAACATTTGACAAGAATCTAAGAACTTGAAATTTAAATTACAATAAGTAAAGACTTGAATTGTAAAATTAACTTGTATTAAAACTGTAAATAAGTATTTGTTATACATGATTAGTGTGTAACAACACTTGAAAGCAATAAATTACAATAATTTAAATGAAAGCAATAAAAGCTACACTATGGTGACAATGGCCGTGGCCAAGGTGAGTCTTCCATCTTGTCCCTCCTCTTATTTATAGCCAAATGAGACCTCCACATGTCTTTGGACAGATCCCACTTCTAATTTTGACCTTTGATGCCTTCAAACTCATCCTAGCCTTTGAAACCGTTTTTGGCGCCAAAACTGAGACACGTGGCTAGGGGTTATATCAGAACAATTAATGCACTTTGTTTGCTTGTGGAGGTGGAAGGTGGAATGTAGAAGCAAAATGGGGTGGTGGGAGATAGTATGGTGTCAGGTTGTAGGTTAGGGTGTGGTGGAGATGGTGGATATTGTACGTGCCCTCTCCTAGGACAAAACCCAAGGGTGGTTTTAGTTTAGAAGGTGACAGGGAGATGATTGAGGTGGAAAGGTGTAAGGTGGAGGTGGAAGGATGGGAGAATAGCAGGGGTGAAGCAGGTGGTGATGGAAGGTCAACCAAGGTCAACGCCCAGGTTTATTTGAAAAGGTTTGAGTGGGCTTTTGTATTTTGGGCCAGGGAAGGGTTGGACTATTGTTTTATTATTTGGATTAAAGGATTTGGATTTTTGGGTTAAAATGGGATCCGGTTTGGTTTTGTAACTTTTAAGCCAAGGACTAAAGTTGTAATTTGATGAAACTTTAGGGGCTGATCATGCCATGTTTCCAAAGTATCATAAGGGCCATTCCTGCCATATAACATTAGTACAAGGATAATGTTTATAAATTTTAAATTTTAAAAACCTAAAAGGACCATTTATGTAATTTCACCAAAGTTGAGGGGTGAAATTGTAATTTCCCAAAATTTATCAGATTGTTCCAAATTCTAAGTTTATGAATAGTACAAGGGTATTATTTGTAAAATTTCATTTTTAAAACACCCAGGGACTACTTTTGCCAATTTTGTAACTTGAGGGGTAACAGTTGTCATTTTGTGTAAACTTTTATCCAGGGACTTATAATGAATATTTTTGACTTCCCAAGGACTAAAGTTGACTTTTCATTGCAAAATAAACTTCTAGGGACTAAAACTGTCATTTATGAAACTTGGGGGACCTGTTTTGCCATTTGTGCAATTTTGAACTTCAAGGGTAAAATTTGTAATTTAATGATTCCTGGGGGACTGTTATTGACTTTTCTTCAAAATAATTTTGCCAGGTGTGCAAACTCTGCACGTTTTCCTTTGTTTTCAGTCCTTTTGCACCTGAAACATATAAAAACACAATTCAAAGATATTTATAGTATTATATAGTATTTCTGTGTGTTTTTTAATTGTTTTCGTATTTAAAATGGAACAGAAATGATGAGTTTTTATGAACTCATCAATACCCCACACTAAAACATTGCTAGTCCCTAGCAATCTATAATCTAATAACAACCTGTTTTAAAAATTTAATGGTTTTAATGTCTCTTTACCAAAAGCCATCACTTCTGGAGTAGCCAGGTGTGAGAACTGTGGTACACCTGATAACCGTGTGATTTTGAGCAAACCACCAGCTGTCAACGGATTTGATTAGTCTTTACCAAAAGCCGTTTGCTTCTGGACTAGCCAACTCTTGATGGAATAGTCAACATCTTGGTGAGGTGATTACCAATTATGGTTTTTCACTGCCTTTACCACAAGCCATAATCTTGCGGGCTAGCCAACTCATTTGTTTTTGGGGAGTTTGAGGAACCATACAATTTTGGGCAAATTGCCAGCCATAAACGGATTTGAGATATCTTTACCAAGAGCCGTTTGCTCCTGGATTAGCCAATCCTTATGTGGTTTAGACAAGGTGGACTGATTACCATATGTTGTGTACTAACACCAAATGAAAATTTTTTAAAATTTGGCCTATTTTGGGGAAAAAGGGCATACAAAGGTATATAATTGATCAAATTCGCCAGAATTTCCCCCCCACACTTAGAAATGAATATTGTCCTCAATATTCAAAGTCCCGGCTATTATGCTGAATCCTTGAACGTAAAAAGATAATATTTAAAGCTAAGTAGGGTAACACAACAATTATTTATTTTTGTGTATTTACAAATTTTTTATTACATTTTCACAATATATAGAAGATGTGGGTATTCTACCCCACACTAATTTTTGATTACCGAGTCGCTAGTTTGACTCGACCCCGAATTAATTGGTTCTTGGGGAAATGGAGTGGATGAGAAATTGGAGTGGGGTCCACTCACAGAATTATGAATAATAAGGTAGGGAGAATCTTTTTGGGTTTTTGATATAATATAAACAGAAACGAAAAATGTTTTTGTATTTTTAAGTTTTTATGTATATATACAAAGAAAAGGAAAATCCTAACAACTGCCCCTCGAAAGGGAATCTGGGTCTGACAGAGTTCAGTAACTGTGGTTAAACAACCAACAACTAAATGTTGTAACTGAGGGACTAATCAAACTGCGCAAGTTGTGTGCAAAGGAAAAATGTTTTTGTATTTTATATTGTTTATGAAATGATATAATATATGTAATCACTACGTCCCAGGCTTGTGTCAGGTTTACCACGCTAGCTAATCACTTGTGAATGATTAAGTGTAATAAATATGCCCTGACAGCTAGGGAGTTGAATGATAAAGTATAATATACATACAAAGGATAGATATTTCAACAAAATACAAATTCGTTATACGCAGCACAGCCTCCCCGGCAACGGCGCCAAAATTTGATTCCTCCCGAACCACCTAACTTTATTTCTCAACCGCTTGTGAACGGTCAATACTAAAAGTCAAACAGGCCGGGAGGAAATGCAATTTTAATCCGTGGGAGTTAAGTACAGAAAAAGTACGTGAGTACAGAAAAGTACATCTCCGGGTCGTTATGTCCCAACGAGGTGTGAAATCTGTAATATAACGAATCTGTGATCTGTTGAAGTTAAAATATAAAAACAGGAATCTGACTGACTAACACTGGGAATGTGAATAGTAAATAGCTCTTGTCACAGCTATTTCAGTAAAAACGTGCAATCAGAAACCCTAAAATGTAAAAGGATTTACAAACGTACGTTTAGGTTCAAATAAACGTAAACGTACAAAACGAAACAACAAATATAATTACAGTATGTATTTGCATGCCTTAGGGGCTTAAATGCAAATTAAATAACTTCAAAATATTTACTTTATAATTACAAACATATTTAAAAATTAAGAAAACCTAAAACCTAAAACGCGTACGTCCACGTTTAAATAAACATCTACGTACCAAAATAAAATTGAAAACTGATCAATACAAATCCCACAAATGTGAAATTTATATTTTTATGATCCTAATAATAAAAGAAAACTATTTATGAATTAAAATAATTTTTACAAGTATTTATGTATTTACTATTAATTAAAAACTATTATTTATTATTTATAATTACCTAAAAATAAGGAAAATATAAAAAATGCTTAGAAAAATAAAATTAAAACTTAGAAAAGTTTAAAATATTATAAAATAAATTTTAAAACTGAAAATATATTTATTACACTATTTATGTATTTATTATTAATTATTTACTATTTAATAATTAACTAAATATAAAGAATATCTAAAATAAACCTAAATAAATGAAATAAAAATTTTTAAAAGTTTAAAATAATATAAAAGAATTTCTGAAACAAAAATTATATTTATTATACAAAAATTCGATTTATTATAATTAATTTACTATTATTTATTTATTAATACTAATATTAATTCTAATAATTACGTATGAACAGTGAAAAATGTAAAAAAATTACAAAAAGTCTATTTACTGATGAGGAAAGTGGGAAAAATATTTGGAGGTCACCAGCTTATTGGAATAAGCTGCTATAAGCCAAACGGCTTATTTAAGCTTATTATGCCATTTCCTTATTAAGTATATTGTTTATACAAAAGCATACGGAACTGGTGCCCCAGAGCAGATGGAAGGGGTGTGGGAGTATTATGCATGTTATACTAGCGAGAGGTCCAAGGTTCGAATCCCACACCCATATTTTTTTCATTTTATTTTATTATTTTATTTTTCTTTTTGCAGAACTGTACAATAAGTAAAAATATGAAACTTTAACAAAACCAACTTTTTCAAAACTTGGAAATAAGCTCTGTGGGAGCTTATTTCCAACACAGAAGCCCAAATAAGCAATAAGCTTCTAAATAGAAGCTATCACTTATTGTTAAAGCTTCTTTTTGGTTTTTCTTTTTATGAAACTTAATATATACAGAAATTATACATGTTTAACAAAATTAGAACTTTACAATTTAAGAAATAAGCAGATTCTAAGTTTATGGCTTAATCTGTGAGCTTTTTGGCTCACAGATGGCTTACAAGCTTGCCATAAGCTTAAAAATAAGCTTACTAACTGAAACCAATTAAAAATATATGTATGTACAAGTATAATGGATAAGTATAAAAACTATAGATCTAAAAATAAGCATATTATGGCTTAGGCTTATCAGTTAAGCTGATCAAGCACACAGTCAAGTCTAAGCTTGGAATAAGCTTATGAAAAGCTCTACAGTGTAAACAAAGAGTAAAAATATATGTATATATGTATTATAGACAAGTATGAACAGAATGGCACAATGGAATTTGCTAATAAGCTTGAAACAAGCAAATAAGCACTTACCATTGTCCATTGATCCAAACACCCCTTGCAGGCCAGACTAGAGGCTTTGCAGCCCTCAGTGGGACCCACAAACAAGCTCAGGGATCAAAAAGAGCTTTTGATCCCACAAGCTTATCTGGGAGGCTATCCAAAAAGCCAAGATTCATGGGCTTATGCCCACAAATAAGCTCTATGGAAGCTTATGAAAAAGCTATGGATACACTGACTTACTCAGTGTATTCATATAATGGGACAAGGTAAAAGCTATAAGCAGCCCTAGTATAAGGGCTTAAAAATGATATTTGAAACTTTAAACCTTGAAACTGGTTGATAAGCTTTCCAAAAAGCTAAAAATCACAACTTACAACTCACTAATGAGTTTTATAAGAGCTTATGAATAAGCCCTTATAATCCTGATTGGTTAGTGTAAGTAGTGAGTTTTGGACAAAATGTTAAGCTAAGTTTAGCTTATCACATAAGCTGAGAAGCTCAGGATAAGACTAAATCCAGAAAATAAGGTACCTAGGCTTCCTAAAAAGCCAAGGTACACAAACTTTGATCCATTATTAAGCTTTTGATAAGCTTATGAAGTTTGCTAAAGTATACTGATTACTCAGTAAACTTGGTAAAAAATTTGAGTTTTGATTGGACAATTAAGCACTTAAATAAGCACAAAATGGAAATTTAAACACATGCATAAAAAGGTAGCATGTATAACTAATCAAAACAACAAATAAGTTACTTAATCATGCTTTAATGAACAATATAAGAACTTATGAAAATTTAATCAAACCTGTGCACAGGGCACATTTTTGAAAAACAAGCTAAAAGATAAGCATGATTAAGCAGTTAAAAAGCTAAACCAAAAATTAACAAAAATACTATAGACAGATAAGCAACAAAACTAAAATACCTCAAAAGCACAAGTCTTAAAACTCATTAATAAGCTCAGAATAAAATTGTCAATTTTATTCAAAAACTGCATACCAAGAAATTTGACTTTTGCTATTAACCATTTTGTTGACTTAAGTGAATTTAAAACCTAATTTACAAACTAATTATGTTATATAAAGATATAAAAACATGAAAACAAGCTAGTTACACTAATTATACACTAGTATGGTGAATTTAGACTCATAAATCATCACAGTGACCAAATAAGTGATCCAAGTTAGTGATTTTGACTTTTGAATGAATACTCAATAGTTTTGAAGTTTTGTCTGACCTCAAAGAACTTAGTGTATCAAATATTAATCAAATTTAACAACTTAGGCTCATTAAAACACCATAGAATCCATAATTCCAAACACACCTTATATTTAACACAATTTGGATTTTTAAAGCTTAACACAGATTCAGACCATAAAACATAATCCAAACTTTATAATAACACATAATAAGCATAATTAAACCAATAAACAAGAATTAAAACAACAATACACAAGAATCATTAAAATGCAATTTTCACAGTTGAAAATACATTTTAAGCAACTTTGGAATTTAAAACATAAACATATAATTTTTAACTTTAAAAACATTTAACAATAACATTTAAACATAAAAACATAAGAATTAAAGCAGATTAAGCATAAAAACAATAAAAAGCAAAAATTGATAAAAACTTACAAAATTGGAATTTCATGAAGGACTGAGAACCATGGACCAAGAACCAACCTAAAAGCTTTCCACAAAGCTACTAAACCAGGATCATCCATAAATTCATCATCATCCATTGCCTCTTCCTTATTAACATGATTTTTTTATTTTTTCATTGATTTTCTTGATTTTTTTAGTATTTTGATTTATAATGATCAAAGTTGTTGTTACAGGGTTCAATTGGCTTGCATAAGCTTGTTTAAGCTTATGTAGTGTCTATTTGGAACCAAGTAACTACTTTGAACATTTGACAAGAATCTAAGAACTTGAAATTTAAATTACAATAAGTAAAGACTTGAATTATAAAATTAACTTGTATTAAAACTGTAAATAAGTATTTGTTATACATGATTAGTGTGTAACAACACTTGAAAGCAATAAATTACAATAATTTAAATGAAAGCAATAAAAGCTACACTATGGTGACAATGGCCGTGGCCAAGGTGAGTCTTCCATCTTGTCCCTCCTCTTATTTATAGCCAAATGAGACCTCCACATGTCTTTGGACAGATCCCACTTCTAATTTTGACCTTTGATGCCTTCAAACTCATCCTAGCCTTTGAAACCGTTTTTGGCGCCAAAACTGAGACACGTGGCTAGGGGTTATATCAGAACAATTAATGCACTTTGTTTGCTTGTGGAGGTGGAAGGTGGAATGTAGAAGCAAAATGGGGTGGTGGGAGATAGTATGGTGTCAGGTTGTAGGTTAGGGTGTGGTGGAGATGGTGGATATTGTACGTGCCCTCTCCTAGGACAAAACCCAAGGGTGGTTTTAGTTTAGAAGGTGACAGGGAGATGATTGAGGTGGAAAGGTGTAAGGTGGAGGTGGAAGGATGGGAGAATAGCAGGGGTGAAGCAGGTGGTGATGGAAGGTCAACCAAGGTCAACGCCCAGGTTTATTTGAAAAGGTTTGAGTGGGCTTTTGTATTTTGGGCCAGGGAAGGGTTGGACTATTGTTTTATTATTTGGATTAAAGGATTTGGATTTTTGGGTTAAAATGGGATCCGGTTTGGTTTTGTAACTTTTAAGCCAAGGACTAAAGTTGTAATTTGATGAAACTTTAGGGGCTGATCATGCCATGTTTCCAAAGTATCATAAGGGCCATTCCTGCCATATAACATTAGTACAAGGATAATATTTATAAATTTTAAATTTTAAAAACCTAAAAGGACCATTTATGTAATTTCACCAAAGTTGAGGGGTGAAATTGTAATTTCCCAAAAGTTATCAGATTGTTCCAAATTCTAAGTTTATGAATAGTACAAGGGTATTATTTGTAAAATTTCATTTTTAAAACACCCAGGGACTACTTTTGCCAATTTTGTAACTTGAGGGGTAACAGTTGTCATTTTGTGTAAACTTTTATCCAGGGACTTATAATGAATATTTTTGACTTCCCAAGGACTAAAGTTGACTTTTCATTCCAAAATAAACTTCTAGGGACTAAAACTGTCATTTATGAAACTTGGGGGACCTGTTTTGCCATTTGTGCAATTTTGAACTTCAAGGGTAAAATTTGTAATTTAATGATTCCTGGGGGACTGTTATTGACTTTTCTTCAAAATAATTTTGCCAGGTGTGCAAACTCTGCACGTTTTCCTTTGTTTTCAGTCCTTTTGCACCTGAAACATATAAAAACACAATTCAAAGATATTTATAGTATTATATAGTATTTCTGTGTGTTTTTTAACTGTTTTCGTATTTAAAATGGAACAGAAATAATGAGTTTTTATGAACTCATCACTCGGCATAGGACTAAAGTAGGATCCTATAGAGTTAGGGAGTAATGAAACCTAAGTAAACACAACTTTCCCCATTATTGTTACACCACATTAGTATAATTAGTTTCATTTCATTTATGTTATTTTATTTTGATTGCATCTTTAGTTATTGGGTTAGTTGACTAGCAACTAATTCCGCCCACTCTTCTAAAAACCGAGATTTTATTTGCTTTTATAAAACATAAAAATACAAAAAGAATCATCCCTCACACTTAGACTTAATTTAGGAGACTTTCTAATCCTAGCGACACTATTCCTGAGTTGAACGATCAATCCCCCGATACTTGTCACTATACTATACTACAACGATCAGGTACACTGCCTGGTGGGGGTTGTAAGCTTCTCGAGATCCCTCAAGAGGTAAAGCCTGGTGCGATTCCCACGTATCATCAACCATCACAGAATCTCAACTATGGAAAAAATGTCATTACGTGCCATTTTTGAGGGGGAGAATAGGCATATGTCCTTCTCCTTTCGACTATGACAAAAATGTCATTAGCATGTCACTTTTGAAGGGGAGAATAGGCGTGTGTTCTTTCTCTTCTTTTATGGGAGGAAAAATGTGTATGCTGGGGTTATAAATCATGAAGGGATCGAGCTTAATTATTCATGTTGGGGGGATTGGTGTCTACCACTCCGTAATATTTTGGGGTTTGATACCTTGTTCGAGTTCTATTGTCATTTCTAGGATACGAACTTGGTGTTATCATTTAGTACTCCAGTTGATTTACTGATTCATATAAAGAAGAAGATGGTTAATATCAAGACCCTCAAACATGATCATGACGTTAAAGTGTTGAATCTATAATAGGGGATGATCAGTTTGAGGAGGAGCCGATTTAGAAACTTCACAAGTTATTGAAGAAGCTTTTTACATAGGATGACCTAATTGAGGGGGAGCAAACTCAATTAGTCATCATCTCATGACTCTTGAATACTTCAGTTTAGGACTCGTGAGAGTTTATAGACATCTTCACATGGGCTGATATTATTAGTGATGAAGGGTTTCCAGTTAATGCTTCATGTACACATCATTGTGATGATTCCGATTAATCGCAACCATCAGAGAGAGGAATGTGTACACCAAGGATGCACAACGAGTTCACGTGATCGGGCTTAATGTCTTATGAAACAAATTAAAAATGATCAGTGGTTCAACTAATTACTTTAGTATTATCACTTCATGTGCATGTCACCAGGCTGATTAATCGCAACCATCAGGGGAGAGAGAAATGTGTACATCAGGGATGCACAACAGGTTCACATGACCGAGCTTAATCAGTTATTCCGGAGCTAATATCCGCAGAGATGATCAGTGCTTCAATCTGTTACTTTGGTGTTATCGTTTCTTCTTGTATTTGGTACATGTGTACATTATGGGCTGATTTGGTATATGTAATATACCTGGAATGCATTTGGTGAGATGGAGATGTTGATATCCTATTCCCCAAATGGACAACATTGAAGAAGGTCGAGTCTACAGTCTGTTCTACATTCTCCGCTACGTGTTAGAAGATTAAAGACGATATGCAATTAATTATCAAAAGACTTCTTCATATTCAAGGTACTCATCTGAAAGGTTGCCAGTTTGGGGGAGAGCACTAATTAGGGGTGAGTGAAAAGTCTGTGTTAATTCCTAATTAGATGTGCTCACATTGCTCTTCAGCAAGTTGATTCTCACAGGATACATTTGAGCTAATTTTGTTCTTCTCACAAGATCTCAAGAATATGTGCATAAAATGTGTTGCTGATTCTGAGGTATCAAAACCAACAAGGGGGAAGGAGACATACATCGGAATGCACAACGAGTACACATGATGAGCTTTATAATTCATCTTAATTGAAGTTATTCCGGGAAGACAAATGTCATAACCGCAGAGAAAATATGTGTTTTAACTCGTTCTTTTGGTATTTTATTCCAACTACGTGGGGGAATAGATGTAAGAAACAGTTTCTGATGACAAAAGATGTACACAATGGATTGTGTGTGTACTTCGGGTTTCTGAGCTTCATATAATGAGACTGATTGCATCATTTCTACAACTTGGGGGGAAGTGGTCTCTGGATACTTTTGGTACACATTACTTCAGCTTTCAGCAGGGAAGAAAGATGAGAAGAACTAGTCAAGCGTGAGATGATACGTTGCTGAGCTATCAAAGCTTCACATTGAGAAGGCTCAAGTTCAGACGACAATTTAGGAGCCTCGAACGCTTTGGTGGTGAAAGTTTAAGAGATGTTGACTACTGACTTCCACTACGTGCAGACCGATATCCTCTTTTCGGTATTCATGTCAACATCCTCTTAAACTGCATAATATCCTTTGTACATATTTTAAAACCAAAAAGAAAATAGAAAATTATAAAACCAACAAAATCCATAAAAATCAGAAAAGCATAAAAATTCCAAAAAATATTCTTCTCGCGACATGTCTCTCGTGTAATCAATATTATGTACGTTTCTAGAAATGTCATTCAATAATGACACGGAAACATACATATGTTTGAGCGAGAGTTTTTCTATTTTTTTCCAAATAATGTTTTTCTAAAACATGTCGCTTCTCAAAATCTTCTTTAAATGTGGCTTGCAGTCATTTCAGGCTGTAAACCGGACTTAAAATTATGGCTTGCTATTACTTTAGATAGTAACTCGTTTTTTCAAAATGAGGAAAACACGTTGCTAAAAAGACGGTTGTTCCTAGCAAAGGGTGCCGTTCATCCGAGCGTGAATTACTTTACATTTATGCACCCTCGATCTGATGTACGATTCAGTGCATCATTTCTTGTATAAGAAGAGAAGTCTTCTTTTTATCGCCAATACTTTCCCTTCTATGATTTTTTTGGAAAGTATTTGTGCAAAACTTGGTGGTACCATGAAATTTTGGTTGAAAATCAAACTGAATCCACATTTTGATAAAAATTTTCACTCAATCAATGACATCAATTATTTCAGTTTCAACATTCGTCATTGATTGAGGGGGAGAGTGATTTCTCAAAATTGTATGTATCATCAAAACTCTCCACTTTGTACATAATAAACAATAATACATTTTGTGATGATTATGTGTCAGTATGAGAATATTTCAAAGAGTTTTTCGTTAAAACTTCAAATCTTTTGTAAACTCATCAATTCGGACACATAACAACCTCCCTCACAGATTGAGGGGGAGCAGAAAAAGGTTTCTTTTATCAGAAAATATTAAAACTGACCACATTTCTCTCCCAAACGTTTTCTAACTTATTTAAATCAATTGAGATCCAAAATCTCGAAAGGTATGAAATTTTTGATCGGGGGAGAGAATGTGATTTAAATATGAAATCTGATAATCAAACGTGATCTTTTGGACTCAATAATAGACTCCCACATATGTGCTAAACTCTTTCGAATATCGATGCACATATTGAGGGGGAGCAAAAGGTATTTGTGGAAAAATATCTAAGACCGGCCATTTACCTTTATGCATGGAGTTATAAAGATGGTTAAGGTTAGGTATGAGTTCCC
Organism: Artemisia argyi; assembly: GCA_030686995.1. NCBI lineage: Eukaryota > Viridiplantae > Streptophyta > Magnoliopsida > Asterales > Asteraceae > Artemisia > Artemisia argyi. The sequence continues at coordinate 180,195,404 of CM060678.1, forward strand.
ATGATCCACCAGAACCGGAAGGATCTTCCCAGGGACAATTCTATAGATAGAATAGAAGTCCTTAGGAATGATTAAAAAAGGAGAAAAGTGAGAAAGGGAAGAGTGCCGACTGAGATAGAGCTAGGACTGGAACAAACCCAACAAGGTTCTAGTGATGAAGTCTCGGTAAGCACTGAAGGGGTTGAAGAATTAAAAAGAAATGAAATGAGAAAGGGTGAAAAGAAATAGCCCTCCATTTATTCAACCTTAGGGCAGAAACCGGGTTCAATTCATATGCTACTAGTGGTTACCAGGGTAACACTGGTATTGAAGACAAGATGTCATGGACCGAGTGACGCACTACACCAACCTTACTAGCCAATCAAGTTCTCTTAAAAGGACTTGTTTCAATCTCACGGGGAACCCTGCTTAATGTATCGACCGCTCATTGCGAGCCATGTTGATACCTAAACAGGAGATGCCTCCCCAGTCTCCAGGAGCGGATCAAAACGCACTATTGAGTCTAGAGCCAAAGAGATCGTCCATAAATCTCATTTGGACACTCTTCCAATATGCAAACTGTTTCACACAACGTGGAAAGTAAGACAATATATTTAGAGTCCTACGCATTATCCTTGTAGTATTGCCAGAACATCTGAGTGATATGCAATTATTCATGATGAAGATGGAAATCCTGCTAGAGTGAACATCAATCAAGCTCTTGGTAGGTGACATGTGAGACCCTTCATGGATCAAACTAGTGATAACTGGAAAGCAACAATGGGGCGATTCGTTTTCAAATCAAACTTGTTCCAGGAAATGAATTGACGGATACTTTTGGAAAACCCTTCGATGTACTCAACTACTTTCTTTTGAGCACATTGATTGTGCATAATTTTCAAACAAAAGTATTTGAAAAAAAATTGATGTTTCTCATAAAACTCTCGTTGTATTGCAAAAACTCTTTATCTAGCAATACGCAATTGATTTTCAAAATCAATTTCCTCATTAATCGGTGAATCATTAATTCACCGGTTCACTTACTCCGTGTTGTCTGCTTTGAGACGCTCCGGTTTGAGAACGGCTAGTACAGCTGCGAAACCCTACCAAGGAAATTCTTCGGAATTCTACCTAATCACAGGCTGTATTTATACTGATTAACGGGGAACCGTGGTTCTTGCAACCCTATTCAACGAAGGTGAACAAAGACACTTTCATGTGTTTATTGCTAACTGTTGTTTGCAGGAACACCCGACAGTTGCAGCTGATGGCAAATGAGACGTCAATTCATAACCTTATGCTCACACCCCACACTCACAATTAAAGACATCATGAAAAGTGAAAGATCAACAACAATGCTTCCGCAACTCTGATGCAAAGTTTCATGATCCCGAAAGGTGTGAGCATGACGGTCCGATGGTTACTACATCACATGGAGGAAATTCCACAAAGGATGATTTGGAGATTTACGGTGGCTGGTGATCTCAATGAAAGCTCAAAGATCACACAAGTCAAAGGAACTTATGCTCAAAGATCACTACTTGCCGTACAAAGACAACACTTGAAGAATCAACGGATACAAGCTAGAGCTAAAGATAAATGTATAGAATGCTAAGATTCAATTTATTTTTTCTGGGGTGACCTCCCTTAGGGGGAGATTGTTAGGATTAAGAAAAAGGTTCGGTCACCCCATGTATTTACATACTTAGCGTAGCTCTTAGCTTTGTATATATTAGAATAGATATAGTCACACAGTGGAGGATGGACAGGTCTTTACCCACTGTACACCTGATCCACAGCCCGTACGTGGGCGTTTATTGAAAGTGTATATATACCCTCCTCTCACCAAGGGAGGGGGTTCGTTGTTTCATTCAATACACACACCTCATTAGGTGTTTCTCTCACTAGAAACTTCCCCTCTCTTACACACTCTCTCTCTCTAACTTAACAATGCATAACTTCATCTTCCATCACCCAAGACCACCCGCACCACAAGAATCAACACATATGTTTCGATCCTACATAAACTATCAAAGAGAGCTTTTCAAGGGTTATAATGTTAGGTGTAGGGATATGGAAAACACGGTTTGCTGGATAAAGGATATTTTACTGGTGGCAAGTTAATCATCTTGGTCAATTACATGTACAATGCGGCGTTACTAAGCCAAGACTCGACTCGATTTAAGCTAATCATAAACATAAACATAAACAAAAATAAAAGAAACGGGATGGCAGTCCGTATGTTTTTCTCTTTTCTTTTTCTAATTTTTTTTCTTTATCTTGATTTTTTCAATTTTTTTTTCATACAATCTTGCCCTACCATCCAAAATAGTACATCAAAGGGGCCTTGGTTCTCCCCTTACACTTGAACTTTTACATACTTTACATGTAACTATTCTAATGACTCAAATTAAGATAATTGAAACATTTGGAGTACTTTAAAAACATTTTGCACATATGGGGGTAATAATTGATGTTCTTCCCCATTACTCCATAACATTAGTACTTTACCCATGAGTCCCAATCGTCCCAAAACAATATGTACAAGATATGACTCGACTTAGCAACCATGTAATCAATTAGACAATTAACTAAGGGTTTAAACAAATGTTGTAACAATAATGCACTAAAGATGAGTGCATACAAGGAAGGCTTAGGCGATTTGGGTGTACATCTGGGGGTGGATTGTAAAAAAATTATATCTTTAAGTAAAACGCTTAAAGTTAGAAATGAAAAAAGATAGGCTCTGAGGGGTGTACCAGGGGTATCATGTACTAAAAATGAGTACATCGCAAAGGTGTGGGAGAATTACTTGACCAATGAAGTCAATGTAATTATATAAAGACAGGTGTAAAAACATGGGTTATCCAAATGCCTCTTATCATGTAGTAAATATAACTACAAGAATGTAGTCTCACTTGTGGTCTCAGAATGAATTACTAACACAAGTTCTAGAATCTAAGTACTACCGGTACACTCATAAGCACTAAGGCTTTTCCTAACAAATCTAGGGGCGAACCTGACATATTTGGGGTGGAAAATTTTTAAGTGGTACGGTTTTTTTGTGCTAGTCATATAACTCATATCCATGAGATGCTTATAAAGACTAAAGTTTCACTCCTATATGTTGCAAACAAATTTAAATTTGGTGCTAAAATTACCCTAACAAATATTTCTCTCAGTTTATTACACATCTACTATTAAACAAACAAAAATCAAATGCCATTGTATTCTTTAAGGTATCTTCATTTACCCCCCCTCCCTTACACTTAAGCCGAACATTGTCTTCAATGTTCAATTAAAAGATGTAAAAGTAAAGAAAATGAAAGAATGAAACAAATACTCCCCTGATTCGTTCGTTGTGGATGCTGCGGTAACATGGTTAAATCCTCCTCCAAGAGAATGTAACAACTTCAAGATTAAAGCAACGCCAAAAACTTAAAACTTGATGCCCAAAAACTTGACCATCCATGTACATCTTCTTTTCCAATATAACCTGTTAAACCTGAGAAAACAAACAAGAAAACCTAGCGTAAAATCGGGGGTAAAATCTACATAAAATAAAATCCTAAAAAGCAAATAAATATATAATGCTAGTAGAATGAATAGTTGCAGATTCCTGGAGTTTATAAGTTAAAGATTTAACAAAACTTTACAATTCCGGCAGAAAAATAAAACTTTCAAAATTTTCAGAAAATTTGTACCTGACGTCGTCAGGTTTTAATTTCTGGCGCCGTCAGAATTGATCTGACATAAATTTTATATTTAGTTTCCGGAAAATTTCTAGAAAAAACCTATGCCTTAATTCCTGGAATTCCTGCAAAATATCATTATGACTCGATACAAGCATTTGATTCAAACAAGTACTAATATGTATGTTTATATCTCATTGTTATCGTTCATGTTCAATTCGTTCTTTGAAAACAAATTTGGATTCCCTTACACTTATCTTTTGCAAAATACCTTTACATGTAATTAAGACGAAGTTAAAAACAAAATAAAGCATTTTCACAATTTTACTTGAAACATGAATCATAAACAATAGAAATAAGAACACACATACAGAAGCAAATAAAACAAATAAACAAACAAGCAAACAAATAAAAGCTCGGGTTACCTCCCAAGACTCAAAGTCACGTTCTACGTTTTCCTTTTAAACTTATGCGCCAACTTAAAACTCTTAATCCATCCTTCATCACATTTGTATTTAGGACCTAAACTTATGCAGCCTGAATAATATGTTCGCTTCCTCTAGTGGTAAACATCACTATCAATTCCGTCATCCTTAATCTTATAGGGTCAAATCACATCTACAGGTAAATTCTCGATGTCCCGTAATTCTTCCATCATGTGAGGCATCATAAAAGTGATCTTTTCTAACCCATCACTAAACTGATCTATTCCCTTATCATAATCACAACATATCTGAGTTGCCTCAACAAAAGGTTGCCCTAGAACAATTTCACCTAAATAAGGGTCTATAATACCTCTAACATCTTCTAGGATTACAAAGTCGCATCGGTAAGTGAAGTTTCCTATAAAGATATGTACCCCTTCTACTCTCCTAACAAAATTACAAAGTCGATTAGGGTTATAAGGGTCTTTTCTGGGGTTCAACCTTTCATTCATAATCCAATTGTAGTAGAGCCTAGACATAATACTCATGGGTGCTTTTAAGTGAATGTATGTATGCTCTCTAAACATATAACCAACCATGCAAGGGATTTTGATGTTCCTATAGTTATGCTCCCTAATCCATGGTTTCTTCCTATATTTCAAGGGACAAGGGTGTTTCAAGAGAAACCTATGGTAACTCAATACCTCAGGAGTTGGAGAGAAATTTGTAAACTCAATCTTCACCCGGATTGGTTGATTAAGAGCCTTAAATGCGTTAATTTCCCTCTCTTCGTTTACTTTCTAAAAGATAGACTAAATGACACACTTTATATGAACAAAGACACAAAGAAAAAGATAGACTAAAGAAAACCTATAAAAATAAAATAAAAATCTCACTAGATAGGAATCTAATGAGTAGACCTGATAAAAATAAAATTCAACCTAAACAATAACTATTCCCCGGCAGCGGCGCCAAAGACTTTGATGCGTATGGATTGCAACGTAAAAGTTTTACTTCTCAAGGGATCTTGTGAAGCTTACAATCCCCACCAGGCAAGTGTACCTGACCGATGTAGTATAGTGTAGTGGTAAGTACTGGGGGATTGATCATTCTCTACAGGGAATAGTGTTTGTTCGGATTGAAAATGATCTAAACTAGGTCTAGGGGTGATGGATGATTTTTTTTTTTTTTTTTTTTTATTTTTTTATTTTTTTTTATTTTTTTTTATTTTTTGGAAAGCAAGTAAAATTCTCGGGTTTTGGAAGAGTGGGCGGAATTAGTTGCTAGTCAACAAACCCGAATACTACAAATAAAAATAAAAATAAAAATAAAAATAAAATAACTGAAAATAGATGTGAGAGACTTTTAATATGGAGACAAACGTGTTTACTTATGTTTCGCTACTCCCTAGTTATTTTTTACTGATTGATAGGTTTGTTACAATTGTGTGGATGTTGGGTTGTATTCTTTAATAACATTCGTGGGGCTGTGTACGATCTTCTCCAACTCTATAAGCTCTTATCTCCTCCTAAGACGACACGTTAAGTGCCCAATCCTAGGGATTATAAACAGTGGCTCATGCATTAAATACAACTAAATAACCGTAGTACACATCCGATTCATGTTTCTTAAGACGTTCCAGCATGTTACCATTGGAGTATTTCCAGTTCTCTTAAGTCTAACATCGATAAAAATCCACCCACAACAATTAATAACAAACCATTCAATAAATAATCAATAACTAGGTTTCGTTAGACCTAAGAAAACACAAACAAACCTAACCTAGCATGTTAAAAGAAAGACAAGTGTAAGATAAAATCAAACAACACATAGACATATTGAATGATTGATAGATTACTTATCTTCAATTAATCATTGAAGAAAAGAGGCTTTGAAACCTTAAAATAGCTGCAAAAGTCGACTAGGGTTCGTAACCTAAGTTCCTACCAAAAGTCCTCTCCTATGAATAAAAAATAGAAAAGTATATATAGATTTTACAACTTGACGGCGTCACCTTTTAGGATGTGACGCCGTCATCTCGCCGTGTTAGGGTTTCTTGATTGCCTAGATCTACTCTTGACGCCGTCTGGTTGGAAAGTGTTCTGGGCCATCTCTCTTTAACTTAAAACATGACCACCTTGGTGAAATAACACGTGACGCCGTCACGTGTGAATGCCTCAAAATATTTCTGGATCGTCAAGTGCAAAGTAAATATCCACCTCTTTATCAACAAGTGACGGCGTCACCTTGTAACTTTTGACGCCGTCAGATACTGTTCCAGCTTGAATTCTTGACTTTGTCTTTCTTCACTTTTATGCTCCAAAAACGTCCAAAATGCTATGTTTTCCAGAATTCCTCTCAAAAGTACCTAAAATGACAAAAGGAACGATTTAAGGTAATATTTGATCATATTATCATGACTTAAGGCTTAAATGACCCCTTAAAAGCATAACACTTTTCGTCTCATCAGTTCACAAATTCTATTAGTATTTGGTTTATGTAGAATACTAACTAATTTGGAAACATGATTGCTTGAGGTTTGTGTGTGGCGTTGGAATTATAGAAAGAGAGGGAGAGTGGAACCTTGAGAGAAAATGAGAATATTAGATTGAGAATAAGTGAAGGTCCAACCCTCTCCACATGTGGAGAGGGGTATTTATACTTACAACATAAAGGCCCACACCCGGGCTGTGGATCAGGCATACAGTGGGTGAAGACCCGTCCTTCTTCCACGGTGTTACTTAAACTACTTCTGACTAACTAATATATAAACTAACTACGAGCTAACTTAATGCTATTACAATATTCAGGTGACCGAGACTTTTATAGGAATATTTGTATTCCTAACAATCTCCCCCTAAGTGAGGTCACCTTTGAAATTAAGCTCTTTGGTCTTTAAGCATTCTTTCGTCTCTGTAGCTCGTAGGATCTGATTCTTCACTTTTCTACACACTTTGTACTTCAAGCAAGCGAACTTGTGATTTGAATTCCTTTGTGATGTGTGATCTTTGAGCTTCTTTGAGATCATCAGCCAAAGTAAATCTCCAAGCTCATCCATAGTTGTATTGCCTTCATGTGATGTGGTGACTAAGGACCATCATGCTCAGACCCTTCTAGATCAGGAGACTTTACATTACAGTTGTGGACCAAGAGACTTTTTCATCAGAGTTGCGGAAACGTTGTTGGTAGTCTGTCAACATTTGTTGTAGCAAGTCTCTCATCATCATTGATAGTGAGGAGGATGTGTGAGCATGAGGTATGGATTGACCCGATTCAGCTTGAAATAGGAGCCATCAACGCCATCTTTATATGTGTCCCTGAAATAAAACAGTTAGCAATAAAGATAGAGAACGAATATGGTTTGTCATTCGTTCTGCGAGGACAGACTACCCTCCGGTTTTGTGAAAACCGACCTGTGATCAGGTAGAGCCTCTTTTAAAGAAGACTCTCCTTGACAGGAATTTCCAGCTTATAGTAATGAATTTTCCAAATAATCCACTTTGGAATCTTCACACTAAGCATGTTCTCATACCGGAACGTCTCAAAGCAGACAACACGATAGAGTGAATTGGTGATTAGATATTCACGGATTGATGAGAAATTGATTTATAGAAATCACTCGCGTGTCATATGATAAACATTTTTGAGACACGACGAGAGTTTTAAGCTTTGAATCACATTTCCATCAAAAATACTTTTGTTTGAAAGATTATACACAATCAATGTGCTCGAAAAATTAGTTTGTGAGCACAT